>JAMXBB010000005.1:25038885-25508850 GCA_024138015.1 Lumnitzera littorea | reverse complement strand
TATTTACTTTTTATTTTTTATTTATTTGATTTTTTGGTTAGAACGTAAAAATAAATAAAAGTATTCTAAATACTTCCTTTTTTCAATTTTTTTTTCTTTTCTTTCTTTCCCCTTTTTTCTCTTTTTCTTTTTTTTTTCTTTTCTTTTTTTTTTTATTTACAAATTACAACATACAATAAAAACAAAAGAAATAAATTTTTTAAAAAAGTAAAATAAAATAAAGACAACATGGGCTTAACTAAAGCACTAAGCCGGGCTAAGTTGAGAAAGGGTGCGAGTCAGGTTGAAGTAAGAGTGGGTTAGAGTTAGGTCAGTTGGGCTAGAGATTTACGAGTTGAGTCGTATGCAACAACTTAGAGGAGGTGTTTCAATTCGATTCAGCCACCAAATCGAGCGGGAGATGACACTTTTATGTGTTTTTTATTAGGGTTAAGGGGTGTAGGAGTGATGCTGTGGTCTAACTTGACCATCGGTGGTGGTTGGTGGTGTTTGTCGTGGTGGTGGGTCATTGTGTGTAGCTTAGGTAATGTGTAGTTTAGTGCTAATTTGAAGAGAGGATGGGGGTGGCACTACTGTGGTGTTGTTTGCAGCAATGGATGAGAGAGAGGGGGCAGCAATAGAGAGAGAGAGTTCGAGAGAGTAGGCATTGGGGTTGTTGCAATAGATGGCTGTAGTGTTTGGGTTTGGTCAAAAATTAGGGTTGAGATGGAGCTTGGTCAAGAGAGAAAGGTTGAGTGACGAATTTAGGGGGTATTAGTGTTGTTGGTTAGATTAGTCTAAGGTAGTGGGTCACGTGGTGGAGTGTTATATATGGGTGTTCGTATATGTGATGTGCAAGAGAGTGGGAGATGGAGAGTTATGTGTTGTTGCTGTTGTTTGATAGTGAAGGAGAGAGGTCGGGGGATTGTGGTTATGTGTGACTAGGGTTGCTTTGCGTAGACAGTAGCGATAATGGGGTCATGTTTGGGGGAGGACGTATGTTTGGCTTGTGTTGGTCAAGAGAGAAGGTCGGTGATAGATTCAATGGTAGCTGTACGTAGGGTGGTCTTGGTGGTTGATAGTGGCTGTGGTTCGTTGGATGTGAGAGAGAAATGGTGCAAAGAGAGAGAACTAAGAGGATGGCTGTATGTGTATTTTATTTTTTCGTGAGAAGGGGACAGTTGAGAGAGTGGGTCTATGCTAAGAGTGCGTGAGAGGGAGAGAGAGATAACCTACTTTACTTAACTAAGAAAAAAAGAAAATTAATTCCTAGTGAACCCTAAGGTTTGTATTTAGATGAGTTTTTTATCCAAATTCGAAATAGGCTATATTTAGTTTGTCAATCTGCGATTAATTTAGTAAGATTATACCATAAAATGGCTTGAATTTGATGCAGAAGTTGATTGACTAGAAGAGAAAGTGTAAGATTTATGAAGAAAATCAAGGAAGAAGAACGAAAGGGTATTGACGTGATGCCACGTCAACAGTGTTAACCAATGAGGAGTTGCCATGTATCTTGAAGATACGTGGCGATGATGTGCCAACACGTGTCATGTCAGGTAGTGACATGTGTGCCATACGTGTCATGCCGTGTGGTAACATGTGTCGTATGGTAGTGCCACGTATCCTACAGTGGATACATGGCGCAATGATGTCTTAATACGTGGTACATGTGTTGTGGATGATGTGGTAGTGTGTATTATGAGAAAACTAAAAAATCTTTCCATGCTTTTGCCAAGATTCGAACCCCTGATCTCATGCTTGACCTCAATGCAAGTCCAAGAGCTTATCTGTTAGGTTATTGACTTATACCTTATCCATATGTGCAATTAAGACTTAGTCAGCTTAGGCTAGATTTAAATCTGAGCTTAGGTCCAATGGGTCGTTTCCTTAAATTTATTTAAATGAAAAATCTATTCTATTAAACTACTTTAAAAATTTTATTATTTTCTAAATTCCCTATTTTATTTTAATTTTTTCTATTTTTTGTGACTTTTAAAAAAATTTTATATTATTTTTCTAAATTTTTCTATTTTTTGTATTTTTCCTAAATTTCTTATTTTTTGTGTTTTTTTCTTATTTCCCTATCTTTTGATATTTTTCCTAGATTTCTTATTTTTTATGCTTTTTCCTATTTTTTTTTTGTATTATTTTAAAATTCTTATTTTTTTGAAGTTTTCTTTAATTTTCTTTTTCTTTTTTTTTTGTATTTTTTCAAATTTAGGACCCTTTAACTTATTGAAATGAAATAAAATAAAATAAAGGGAGTAAAAATTAGGTATCTACACAACTCTTTAAAAGTAAAAGTGAGACATCTGTACTTTGCTCTAATCGAAGAAGTGAAAATGGTGGGTTGCTTTTTGGTTTTCTAAGAAATCATGGAAAAACTAAGAAAATAACCTAATAAAGATTTTTTATCAATGCGGCAAGAACCCTAACTAGCATCACAATAGCCATACAAATTGAGTGTGGAGTTGCTAGAATAAAAGAGTTCATGATCTATGGTCCCTTTTAAGTACTGCAACAAATGAAAAGCTAATTGCAAATGTTGAGTATAAGGTTTAGATGCTTTAGAGAGTTGAAATTTATTTGGGCTTATGTCCCTAGATTAGGTAGTAAGTCCTAAGGAGTCTGGTTTATGTTGGGTTGATTTAGGGAGAATTAGCTTGGTGGACTTGGAAAATAGATTATTGGACTGGTCCTTTGCATCTAACATTTCTTAGGTAGGCTATGTGCTCATGAGAAAGGCTATTGGTCTTAAGCCCATTAACTAGTTCGTTTTGGATAACCATGAATTGAGTAAGTTTCATCTTATCTGTTCATCATTGAGATGATTTGACAAATGCTGTTTGCTCAAGAACCTATAAATATCCAACATAAACTAAGAACTCTATAGTAACAGTCCTTACTTTCTCGCAGTTTTCATACTAGCAACAATAAAAAACATGTTTAACTTTCTCCTCCCAATCTAAATAGTCATCTGCATTCCCATAACCATTGAAGCTCAGAATCTGAAGCTTCACATAGTTGGCTACTTGGGGTACTCAAGCTCTCTCTTTTCCTCATTATACTCTTCTTCTCCTTCATCCAACTCACCTAAGTTAATCTTTCTCCTCACACATCCTCCTATTCCTCCACCTCATCCTTGTTTAGCTGGGATCAAGCAACTTGTGGAGTACTTTATGTGGCCTTAACAAGTTGAAAGGCCAATACATACACAACTTTGGTCAAATTGGCTATAAGGTTAGCCATCTCATTAATTTGCTCATTTGTACTTTTAAGGGTATTCTAGGGTTGTTGTCTATGGTGGACAACATCGCTATTGTCATGTTCAATACTGGCATTGACATTAGGATTCGTCACTCTCTTTGATAAAACTTAGTAATAAACTTAAAATCCTCAACACAACAAACACTATCCTTTTTCAAGCTAAATAACTCACACATACACTCTTCCACATGAAGGTACAAACTAACTATGAACATAATAGCTACTCTGAAGAACTAAAACCTGGTTGAAATTTGCTATGTTCTCGTATGCTTGAAATAAGGCAAAACTGAGTATTTTGCAACAAAGGTCTCATAGCAATAGCAAAACTTCAGAAACTCTCCAAAACAATTAAAACTAATCTTTCTCATATTTACAGCACACTTGACAACAGTACTACACACTATACAGTAACAATCACAATTAAGTAGAAACTTACCCAAACGACCTTTACTCTAATACTAAGATGATACGAATTGGGCTAAGGATTGACAAGGTTGGTTACAAGAGGTGGGTCTAAGCTTGTTGAAAGTTTAAAAACAGGAGAAGAAATGCATGAGAAACACAAAAAACCAACAAGCAAACCTTGATCTGCTCCAAGGATTTTACATACTAAGGAACTACCAAGGACTCATGGCTCAACTCAATATGATGCATGAGTTAGACCAATAAGAGTACTTACCATCTAACTTTGCTTAAGAGTTAGGATAAGAGTGAAAGAAGTAAAGAGAAATGCTCATAGAAAGAGACAATGTAGTATATTCAATATTTGATGCGGTTGCATGTACAATGGTTGTTTATACTCGAAATATTATGGCAACAACTATAAATGGAAATGACTTAAAAGGGTAAAGTCTTAAATAAATAATGTTTAAAGAATGCAAAAGGGCATAAAGAGAAAATCAAGAAAAGTCTCCATCTTGTATAGAAGATTCTATTACAGGGGGAATGGGGGTGGTGCTTGGATACGCATTGGATGATTAGTGGTCGTGCGATTAACCAAAAATAGACAAACTTTACAATCAGACTAGTGACTACAAAGTAGGTCTGGGGGTTCTTCCGAGGTGAGTTTAGCTCAAACTTGCTTAAAGCAGTTCATATTTAGGTTGGCTAGACTGATGGTTGGGTGGGCCAAGCTATTGTCCAAGTGCATCTTTGGTTGGCAATTGGAGACTATTGATAGACACAAGTTTGGCTCGGATAAGACATTAGGTTGGAAGACTGTAGCAACTCAGACTCATTAGCTGTAGGGTGAAAAGAGAGAACTTGCCTTGTTATGCTTTCTAATCTTCGGGCTTGGGCTCGAGTTAAGGGTCTGGTAGTCTGATTCCTATCATCCCCATTGGGTTGATTGGGATTTGAGATCGCGTCCAGCTGGTCCTCATCCAAGCCTTCCTTGGATCGATAGGGACTAAGGTCGGCAGCATAGATCGGACACTTTGAAGTCCTCTAGTAGCTTTAATTGATAAGCCTTGTCATTAATCTTCTAAAGGATCTTAAAGGGTCTGTAAGCTCTGGTAGATAGCTTACTCTCTCTCTTGTTTGGAAACCTTTCCTTACTTAAGTGTAGCTATACTTGGTCATCGAGCTGAAAATGCTTGGTCTTCCTTTCTTTGCCTTTTCCCTTTAGTTTTCTAGTAGCTCGATCAATATGTTGGGTGACTCTTTGGTAGGTCTATTGGATGGATTGGGCTCTGGTTCTTACTTTTGGATCTTCTTAGTTAGTGGGCGGCATTAAGGTGTAGTCACGAGGTGGCTCAGGATTGAAGCCATAGACGACCTCAAATGGGGCATGCCCAATGGTGGCATCTATTGTCTTGTTGTAAGTAAACTTTACTACAAGTAAGTAGATGTCCTAATCGGTTACTTTCTTTCCTATTGTAACTTGGAGTAGTGACCCTAAGTATGGTTGATAAACTTTGTTTGGCTATTGGTTTGGGGGTGACAAGAAGTATTGAACAACAATTTTGGTTTACCATTTGATGATAGAGAGTTATTTAGAAATGGCTTAAGAATTTTAGGTTTTTATTTGACACTGTACTCCTTGACACTCTGTACAAGTGAACTATTTCCTACGGAAATAAAGAAGTAATAGCCAAAGCATTGTTAGTTTTGGTGTAGAGCACAAAATGTGCCATTTTGTTGAACTTATCTAGCATAACCATTACAAAGTCTTTGCCTTGGGCAGTTGGGGTAATTCAAGAACAAAATCCATACTTAGGTCAGCTTGTGGTTTGGTCAGAATAGGTAGTAGCATTGTCTTTCCTTGTTCAGCTCGGTTTTTAGCCTTCTTATAGACGGTACATCCTTTAATCACACGATACACATTAAGCTTCATTTTAGGCTAAAAGAACTTGTCATTTAGTAATTCATAGGTCCTTTGTTCTCCAAAGTGTCTGGAGAGTTCTCCATTGTGGGCTTCTTTCACTAATAGCTCCTTTATTGAACAAGTTGGCATACATAATTTGCTTCCTTGGAATAGATAATCATCCTCCACATGATATTCATCAACCGTTCTCCCTTCTTTGCAGAATATATATAATGGACTAAAGTGAGAATCATGTCATTACTATTCCTTAATGCTTGCAAACCTTAACAGTCTAGTCTATAACTTAGTAAGAAGAACATGTCTTCTTAACAAAGCAATGACAACTACATTATTCTTTCCTTGCTTGTATTTGATGACGAAATGAAATCCTTTTAGCAATTCAATCCATCAAGCTTGGAGTTTAGACAACTTTGATTGACTTTGTAAATATCTTAAGGATTCATGATCTGTATAGATGACAAATTCCTTTAGTAGAAGATAATGTTGCCATATGCGAAAAGCTCTGATTAATGCCAATACTTCTTTTGTCATATACAAAATAGTTGAGTTGTACTCCTCTAAGCTTTTCACCATGATAAGCGACAAGTTGGCCTTCTTCCATCAATACAGCTCTAATGCTAACACCTAACGTATCACATTCAAACTTAAACACTTTATCAAAGCTTGAAAGAGACAAGACTGGGGTAGAGGTTAACCTTGCTTTTACCTCGACAAAACTCCTCTCTTTTTTGTCTTCCTACTTGAACTCTACAATCTTCTTTGTTAGCTTAGTTAAAGGTACTACTATAGTATTGAATCCTTATATAAAGCATTGATAGAATAATGCCAATCCGTGGAAACTCTTCACCTCTGCAGATGAAGTTAAGGTCGGCTACTTAACAATGGCTCAAACTTTTTCTTCATCAACTCTTAATCATCCTTTACTAACTATGTAGCTTAGGAAGATTACCTTTTCCTAACAGAAACAACACTTCTTCATGTTTCCAAACAATTTCTCTACTTAGAGGACATTGAAAACAGCTCGAAGATGGTCAATATGACGTGCCAAGTCGGTACTATAGACAAGGATGTCATCGAAATAGACAATGACAAACTTCCCAATCAGGTCTCTCAGAACATGGTTCATCAATCTCATAAAAATGCTTAGGGCATTTGATAGCCCCAATAGCATGACCATCCATTTGTATAAGCTATGTCAGTCTTAAAAGCAGTTTTTCATTCATCCCCTTGCCTCGTTCGAATCTGGTGGTCCCCTAACTTTAGGTCGATCTTATTGAATATTCTCGCACCACTCAGTTTGTCTAACATATCATCTAGTCTTGGAATGCGGTATTTGTATTTGATCATAATCTTGTTGGCAGCCTTGTTATCTATACACATAAGCCAAGTGCCATCCTTCTTCGGCACAAGCAATGCGGACATAGCGCAGGGGCTAAGACTCTTTTTTACATATCCCTTCTCTAATAGCTCATTGACTTGCTTTTGGAGTTCTACAGCTTACTCAAGATTCAATCTATAGGCAGGCATATTCGGTAGTGCAGCACTAGGTATTAAGTCTATGCAATGCTCAATACCTTGAAACGGGGGTAATCCTTCGAGTAACTGCTTAGGAAACAAGTTAGAATATTCATCGAGCAACTTCTCAACCTCTTCTATTAGCTTCATTTGCTCTTTTAATTCCAATAGCCTCCTGACTAATAGGAAAGTAAGCAAGTAAGCTTTGATGGCTATTCGAAGTTCGACTCTACTCAATACTAAAGCCTTCTTCAATCCTCGCACTAATTTGGCTTGTAATTTACTCACTTGACTCAGGGTCATGGGGTTTAAGGTAATTTTCCTCTCATCTTCCTCAAACGCATACGCGTTCCTAAACTCATTATGCATAACCCTCCATTCAAAAAGCCAAGATTGACTTAGCAATACATGAGTAGTAAATTATAAAGAATTTCATTAGAACAGTTTCCAATGGAGATTAGCAACAACACTTGTTGAGTGACATGCGGTGCTTCCTTCACATTTAGCTAGTGCAGTTTATAAGGCCTTAGATGTGATATGGTCGGCAATTTGAGCTTCTTAATCAAGTCAGCAGATGCTATGTTTGTAAAGCTTTTATTGCCTACTATGAGTGCATACACTTGCTCATTCACTTCGCATATGATGTAGAATAGATTTTCTTTTTGCTTCTCCTCGATAAAGGGTTCTATACTCATCGTACGTTGAACAACCAAAGTTAGTTTATCCAGATTCTTAGCAAACACATCCTCTTCAATAAGTTCATCCTCTTAGGTGGTATCCTTCTCGGAAACAACTTCTTCCTCGAGCTCCTCATTAGTACTTTCTACTTTAACCTTCAAGACATCTCCTTTGATGATCATTTTTGTTTTGTTCGGACATTGGGAAGCTATGTGCTCGAACCCTTGACACTTAATGTACTTGATCTAGCTCGTCTTACTTCTAGATCCTTTTCCCTTCTTGTAAGTTCTCAATTGCACCTCACTATCAGTTGGTTAGCTCTTTTGTTATGCTCTACATCTATCCTTCTACTCAACTCAACACTTTGCTGAGCTTGGTAACTTCCTTGAATGGATTAGCTTGATTGACTAGGTTAGTTTGGTGTACTCCTCCTTTGTCTTTCCACTTGTTGGGCTATTCTTATAGCCTTATCTAATGTAACAAACTATTGTAGCTTGACAATATCTTGGATATCATTTCTCAATTCAGTAAGAAATGTAGATATTGTTTAGGCTGATGGTTCTTCCACTTTAAATTGAATCATGAGTATTTGGAACTCCTAAACATATTTATCAACAGTTCAACTTCCTTAGCTTAGCCTTTGAAGCTAAGCAAAAGTATCTTGCAAATAAGTATTTAGCATGAATTTGTTTTTAAGTATCCTCTTTATCTTATGCGAAATGTTTACTTCCCCATATCCTTCTCGTCTTCTCATTATTTGGAAGTTCTTCCACCAAATCATAACATAACTTGAGAAATCTATAGTAATAGTTCTCACTTTCTTATGGTCTTCATATTGATAATAATAAAAAAAAACACATTTAATCTTCTCTTCCCAATCCAAATAGTCATCAACATTCTTAGAATCATTGAAGCTTGGAATTTGAAGCTTCACTTGATTGGCAACTCAAGGTACTTAAGCTCACCCTTCTTCCTCATTGTACACTTCTTCTCCTTCTTCATCTAACTCACCTAAGTTGTTTCTTGTCCTCACATGTCCTCTTACTTCTCCACCTCATCCTTGTTGAGCTGGGATCCGTTCTCTTATAGGTCGAGTAGCTTGTAAAGTATTCTACGTGGCCTCAACAAGTCGAAAGGCCAATGTATGAATAACTCCAGTCAAATTAGCTATGAGGTTAGCTACCTCATCAATTCGCTCATTTGTACTTCTAGAGGTGTTTTGGGGTTGTTGGCCATGGTGGACAATATCTCTATTGTTATCTTCAATACCAACATTGATACTTGGATTCATCATTTTCTTCGATAAAACTCAATAACAAACTTATAATCCTTGAAACAACAAACACTGTCCTTTTTTAAGGAAAATGACTCACATATACACTTTTCCACACGAAAGCTCAAACTGACTATGAACACAATAGCTACTTTAAAGAACTATAAATCCATTTGAAATTTGCTCTATTCTCGTATGCTCGAAATAGGGCAAAATAGAGTATTTTGCAACAAAGGTTTCACAACAACAACAAAACTTCAGAAACTCTCTAAAACAATTAAAACTAATTCCTCTTATATTCACAACATACTTGACAATAGCATTATGTACTATAAAGTGCCAATCACAACTGAATAGAAACTTATCCAAATAAACCTCTACTTTGACACTAAGATAATATGAACCGAGCTAAGGACTAATAAGGTTGGTTATAAGAGGTGGGTCTAAGCTTGTTAAAAGTTTGAAAAAAGGAGTGGAAATGCATGAGAAACATAGAAAACCAATAAGCAAACCTCGATTTACTTCAAGGATGTTATGCATTAGGGAACTACTGAGGGTTTACGACTTAACTTAATATGACGCATGAGTTGGACCAATAAGGGTACTCACTTCCTAGCCTTGCTTAAGGGTTAGGATAAGAGTGAAATAAGCAAAAAGGAATGCTCATGGAAAGAGACAATGTAATAAATTCAATATCTGATGATGATGCAGCTACATTTGTGATGGGTATTTATACTTGAAATATTAAGGCAACGGTTATAAATGGAAATGACTTAAAAGGATAAAGTTCTACATAAGTAATGTAAAAATAATGGAAAAGGGCATAAAGAGAAAATCAAGAAAAGCGTTTGTCTTATATGGAAGATTTTGTTATAGGGGGTGCTTGGACACATATTGGATGACCAGTAGTCGTACGCTTAACCTAAAATAGGCAAATTGTACGATTAGATAGGTGACTACTGAGCAAAAGTGTCGAGCAAGTCTGGGGTTCTTCTGAGGTGAGTTTAGCTCAAGCTTGTTTAGAGTAGTTCATATTTAGGTTTACTGGACCGGTGGTTGAGTAAGTTGAGATATTGTTTGAGTGCATCTCTGGTCAGCAATTAGAGACTATTGATAAACACAAGATGGTTTGGCTTAAATAGGATATTAGGTTGGTAGACTATAGTTGCTCGAACTCATCAACTGTAGGGTAAAAAGAGAAAACTTGCCTTACTATGCTTTCCAGTCTTTGGGCTTAGGTTCAGGTCAGGGTTTCGGCGATTTGATTCCTATTAGACAATATGGGGAGTGCAATACAGCATAACCTGTACGAAAGATGGCAAATGTACATGTGAATGTGATACTCTTTATGGACACAGACATGTATGTGAAGAGCCTTAATCATAATCGTCCTCTTTATGTAGAGAGTATACTTAATGGGCATCCTATTAAGAGGATATTTGTAGATAATGGCTCTTCTATAAACATTATGCCAATGTCTACATTCAAGGCTGCAAAGATAAATAATTGATGCCTACTGGAGCAATCTATTGCACTAAATAGCTTTACTGAAACAACTATAGACACAATATGGTATGTTAATGTGGACTGTAAGCCCCAAAGTTCAGCCAAATAACCGTAAGATTGAACTTAGAACCCAAGGTTTAGGGCGATCGGCTAAAGGATCCGATCACACCCAAATTATAAACTATTTAACAAGATATCAGTAAAAATGACCCTGTAAACTTAAATTTAAGAAAATAAGTAGTAAAATAGGAGACTATAAAATTTTCAAATTTTAAGCATAATAACTGCTAATTACCAAAAAGGCAAAAAGTGTAATATAATAACTAATAAATTATTAGAGACAGATTATATATATACTAAAAATTTTAGAATGACCAAAATAATATTTAAGAATATTTATTTATACTATATATGAATATACATGTAAGTATAAATACGCGTAATTACTTAAAATACGCGAAATGTGCTAAAATAATACTAAATGCTTAAAGAAAATTCATAATTAATTAAGGAAAAATCAGGAAAAATCATGAATCATCCAGAATTGGGTCGTGGCAGCTGGGAAAAATAAGAAAAAATTCGGCCAATTAAATTAAGACAACATAAAAGCCAAAAATCAAGGGATAAGGCAATTGTCTTGTCCCATTTAATGCACAATAAATTCCACAAAGCCCTATAAATAGCAGGAAAAATTACAGAGCACATTTGGACAGATACAAATCAGAGAAAATTAGAGAGAGTTGAAAATTCGAGAGAAAATCCAGAAAATAAAAAAAATAAGAAAAACTGTGCAGTTAAGGGTTTTAAAAGGAACCCACACCAGACGAGGAGCTGGAAGAGGACGGCCACCACCACCACACGGTGGTGGCAGCGCCCAGGCCGGCCAACAAGGCCACGGCGGCCCGCGGTGGCCGGAGCCACCCAAATCGGTGAGTCCGATTTCCAGCCCGAATCTTGTAAATTTTTGTAAAAATAGTAAATATAATTAGAAAATTATGAATTTTGTTATTCTGAGATATTTCTGTATGTAGTTTGTAGGAAAAATATTATTTTGATGAAATTATATCTCGTAATATATGGCCCCTAAGAAATCGTGCAAAACCGATCACATTTCGATTTAGAAATAAATGACCTTAGGAGTGTAGTTTCAAGCCCAAAATTTTTGTGTAGATTACTCAGATAATATAGAACAGTGCTATGAAGCCCTTTTTCAAAAATTAATTTTCGAAATTTTTAGATAATTTTTAGGTCCTAAAATGAGGCATAAAATGGGTAATTTAGGATTAATTAAGTAATTAAATTATTAATTTCTGACTTAGTGAATAAGTAGATGTTTTAGGGTGTTAAGATCTGATGGAGTATGATACTTATAGCATTTAGGGTGTTAGATGTAATTATTAGGTTAATTATGTAATAAATGAGTAATAGGAAAAAATAGTTAATTTTGTAAATTAGGGAAATTTGGAGTAAAATCTGATTTAGGATGGATTTAGACATTTTGAAATAATAATTGGTGTTTAGAGATGGTAATTAGGGTAATAGAAATATTAGAAATGCATTATGTGCATAATATGCAATAATGCATAATGTGTAATTATTGAAAATATAATAAATAGAAAATATTATAATAAAAATTGATATTTTGAGAATAATAAAAATGCACAATAAATTTGATAGGAAACTTGAATTTATAGAATTATATGAAAAATATAAAAATTTGTCACATTAGGAGTGAATTCGGTACACTGATATGGATTTAAGTGTACCGAGTAAAATAAACACTGACAAAGGGTAATGATGGTATTTAGGTTATCGGAAAATAATGTGATTAATTTCACATTATGGGTTGAAACTAATTTCTAGGGTTGGAATATAAAACGCTACTTAAAAATCGAACTAAAAACCTGGTTTAGAAATCGATACGAAAACCGAACCTGAACCTAACCCCAAACCTAGAATAATTGTAAAAGACTTAATACCTAGATAATTGGGCATATTAAACCTTAAACAAAACCTAACAAGAAGCATTATAGGATAAAACGAACCTATAACAATTATATGAAAAGCTGAAACCACGTTCGTGTTATAGGGATAACCGGCGATGGCCTGAGCAAATCGGACCTCGAGTGAGCGAGCGAGGAGTCGAGGTAAGTTGGGATTAATACGCTGCTGTATTTTGGAGGCTTAAGATTATGCTTGATTGTGTTTGTTAGATAGTTGAATGCGTGCATGTGCTTGATTAAGGGTGATGCCATGATTCTGTTTGTTGCCTTGGCGCATATTGTATGAATTGTATGTAATGATTGATCACCCTAAATTGGACTTAGTCAAATATACGACCAGTAATCATAATCGAACATGCATGGCAACCCGTTAGGGGATTTAGGACTCTCCGGCCAAATACCGACCCCTTCGGAAGGGATAGCGCAGGATTGCAAAATGGTCCCTTCTTCATCCTCAGTCGAACTAAGTGACAGGAGAGGAGGTCGCGGCGGGGGTGAAGACAGTGGTTCGAAGGTAGTCGCGGGAGGAGCAAGGTCTCCATTACACAAGCCTGGGTTTGGTCGTGAGCTGTTGCATTAACGGTAACTTCTCAACCCGGATTAGAGCGGGCGCAATTTCTCTAATCTCACGACGGGCCGGACAACGTCGTGCGATGGCATTTGCTTGCACATGCATTGCACCTAATAAGTGATTGAAAACCTTGTTGTGTGTATGGTATAGTTTTAAGTCTTCCGTCCCTACTTACTGAGCTGTGGTTGCTCACATCCCTATAGACGTCGTGCAGGTGCTGGCTAAGAAGCGGCAACAACTACTCTGAAGCTAACAACTGCTGGATCCTGGGGAGTGAGGAAAAACATTGAAGAATCAACACATGTTTTACTTTTCATTTCTAATTAATGTAATAACTGAATTATAGTGATTATATATATATTTCCTCACTTTCTTAGGTAAATGATTTATTTAAATTACAAATTGTCTACTTCAAAGCGGGTTAGTTGTGGACGCCTTGTGTAGATCAGGTCTAAGATAGCGGTTGTGAGGCCAACTTCTATCTTAGGGTGGTTTACACGGCGAGGGCTGTTACGACTCTACCGCTTCGGGGCGTGACATGGACTTTAAAGCTAGACCGATACAGAGATCCACACGATTCCATGTGATCAACGTGCCCATATCTTACCATCTTCTAGTTTGGAGGAAGTGCCTGCATGATCACAACATCATACTCTCAACATGGCACAAGTGCATTAAGGGCCATTGGAAGGATAAAGATATCTTCATTCCAGTTATGAAGAATTCATTTGAATATAACGAGTCTTATCTAGTCAATGCAGGATTTTTCAATGAGTATGTTGAAGATGGAGAGATTGCCATTGCCAAACCCTCTAGTACACCATTGTCCATATAGGAGGAGACCTAAGATAAACAAAGAATAAGAGGAGAATGTGAGGCTCCCGTTGAGGCAAGAACTAAAGAAAAGCTAAAGAGATAGAAAGTCTTGTCAGGGCTGATGGGTGAATGATAATTGCTTATGACAGTCTTCGCGATCTAAGAAGACTTTTTTATCTTCCTTAGATCCTGTATCAATGCAAGAAACTTAGCTTACCCTTCCTTAAATGCAAGACTAAACGAAACCTAAGCTAAAGAGATTGGAGTGCTAAACTTAGCGGGACTAGGGGAGTCTCTGCGACCTATCTTCATTAGCAAGAGTTTATTGCAAGAGATTAAGGTTCACTTAATAGAGTTGTTGAAGGAATACAAGGGTATATTTGCTTGGACATATGTCGAGCTTAATGTTTTTCTTGGTTTTTTGCAAGTTTTCCCTAAACCAATCAACATTAAACCTTACTCATTCAATTTTGATCATCAACTAAGGTTTAAGTAAACTAAAACCTTTTACTTTTTAAAAGAATTTTAGGAGTCGTCACCTGACTAAGGTTGGGATATGGTTTAAGTCAAAACCAAATGGGTATATTTGGTTTTGATTTAGACATTGTTTTATGTGGGGAAAAGTTAATTTTAGAGAAAAGGTTTTTGAAAAACTAGAAAAATGAGTCTAGGGGTTAGGTTTTTTAAACTTTTATGGGTACTGCAAACTTTCCAAATTTGGATTTAATTTCCTAAAATTGCCTTTTAGAATAACAACTTAATTTATTAAAATTACTTTTAATTGAGTAATTTTGAGATAAAAAAAAGTAAAATTAATTTTTTTAATTTTTTACGTTGTTCTAGAGTTGTCTATATATCCGCTAGTCAGGATTAAACCTACATAGTTTTTTTTAGAAAATGTTAATGGGTTGATTTCTTTTATTTTGGAAAAAGAGTTAGATTTAAGTTTGTTACCTTGTTTGATGTTAATTAAGGGAATTTTCTAAAAGGTAGAAAAAGAGTTAGATTTAAGTTTCTTACTTAGTTTGATGTTAATTAAAGGAATTTTCTAAAAGGTCTTAATCAAGTTTTTATTTTTGAAAAATTTTAAAGTAGTCTTAATTTTGGAAAATAATTAATTATTTTTATTTATTTGAAAAATAGTTTTTCTAAGTGATGAAAATGTTCTTTTTATTATTTTTTTGTTATTTTATTATATATTCATTTTTATTTTTATTTTAATAAATAAATGAAACTTAGGCCTTTTTTCTTTTTTGCTCTTTTTTTTGGGGGTTTTGTTACAATTACATTAGGGTTTACAATAAATAAATAAAAAAAAAATAACCAAAAGAAAACAAATAAGAGTAATCGCACCAAGGGAGAATATATGCGTGGGTTACGGGTTTGGAGCATACGGATGGGTTAGACTTTAGGTGTTGGATCAGGTCATGGAGCTTGGTCTTAGGTAACTAGACCCATTACGTGCTTTAGACGTGTTCTATGCAAGGAGAGAGGAGGCATGTAGAGGAGCGATGGAGGCCGTTTTGGGGTGGTTTTTTTTTTGTAGGAAATCACACTTCTATGTGATTTGTATTGGAGATAGGGGCTTAGGAGCTGTGCCATTGTTTTTTATGGCCATTTGGGTGGATTTTGAGTTTAAGCCGACTATGGTAGTGGGGGCTTGGTCGTAACGTGGTTGTTGGGTTCAAAGGGGGGTGTAGCCTTAGATTTTCAACCACCATGAGCTTAGCTGTGGTGGTAGTTTTGTATCAGAACCACCCTAAGGTAGCATTTCGAGTGGTGGCCATGGCGAGCTAAGGTTTGTGCTACTGGTGTTTGCTGCTAGTGGGGGGTTCAGCTTTATTATGTGTATTGCTACAAATTGCAAAAAATTCATGTGTGTAGATGGAAGTATGAGAGAGAAGGTTAGGGATTGGGTTGATTTGGTCGATGCATGTTGTTATTGAGTGAGAGGGTTGATGAGAAAGAGAGTATTGAGAGAGGAACATCCAATGTAGATAGTGGTAAGGATGGTTGGGCTTCAGTAGGGTCGTAGAGTTTGGCTCCTGTTGGGTTAAGTGGTGGCGAAGGTGAGTGCAGCGGCTGTAAGTTGGTTTAGGGTTATATTTAGTGGACTATTGTTGGGTTGGGGCGTAGTGGTCGATGGGATGATTCTAGGCGGTGTTAGCATAAGAAAGGTTAGGGAAGTGGCCACAGTAAATAGGTTACTATAGTTCGTGTTTGGATAAGGATCAGGAGAGAGGGAGTAGGCCGATGGTATTTGGGTTGGTTGTGGTGGTGGGGGGTATAGTCATGCGGAACAGTGGTTGTACGTGCACGACTTATAGGTATGTGACCACAGCATTTATGGTGAGTAAAAGAAAGGGGGTACTGTTGTGTGTGGTGCAAGCGCGTAGATGAGGGATTGATGAGAGAGGGTTTTTAAGTAAGGGACA
This sequence comes from Lumnitzera littorea, assembly GCA_024138015.1. NCBI lineage: Eukaryota > Viridiplantae > Streptophyta > Magnoliopsida > Myrtales > Combretaceae > Lumnitzera > Lumnitzera littorea. The sequence continues at coordinate 25,492,478 of JAMXBB010000005.1, read as the reverse complement.
GTGATCTATAGGGTTGTTGAGCTTGGGTCATATGGCTATGGAGGATAGATTGGGGGTTGTTGTGGACTGAGGGGTTTGCTGTGTTGTCGAGTTATGCATTAGTGGTGGTGAGAGAGAGATGTTAAGAGTTGCTACGTGTGGATGTAAGGGGTTTGCTGTTCGGTAGTTAGAGAGAGGGAAGTCGGGGATGGATTTGATTGGTATGTGTTGTGTTGGGTAATGAGGGGTTGATTTTGGTTGTTGCTGTGTACTGTAGTGGAGTACAAGATTAAATTAAAAGAAAGTGTGCTCGTGTGTGGAATTTTGGTGAAAAATAGAGGTAAAGTGAAGGGTATGGGTTGTTTTGCATGTGAGAAAGAGAGGGAGCAAGATAGAAAAGGAAAGAAATGGGGGAGAATCCGATGTTGACATGGCACCACGTAAGTTAAGTAGTCGAACCATTGTGTATCATGTATCAAGCGTTGACATGGGCCCAATAGCCCCTTGCCATGTATGCTTTTGTTGTGAAAAATGGAAAATGGCACAAAGTGCCTGGTAGGAGATTCGAACCTAAGACTTGTAGCCCAATGCCAAGTTTAGTCAAAGTATAGTACTGTTAGGCTATTGGCTTGTACCTTGTCCATATATGTAATGTAATGAAATTGCATATATAGACTAGGTCAACTTGGGCTAGATGTAAATCTAAGCCTAAGCCTAAGCCTAAAACGGTCCTTATTATTTTTATTATTTAAGACCTAAAAAGTATTAAAACTATTAAAATTTTCTATTCTATTTCAAATTATCTAAATCTTTCTTTCTTTTTTTAATTTTTTGTATTTTCTCTAAATTTCTTTTTTTTTTTGTAAACTTTTTATATTTTTTATAGTTTTCTAATTTTTTATTTTTTGTACTTTTTTCTAAATTAGAACCATTTACCCTATTCTAAAAATTCTAAAAATAAAAAAATGGGGGAAAAAAATGAAGTGTTTACAACATATGATGAAATATCAGGATTGGACCCTAGTCTAATGGTGTATAGATTGAACATTACATTTAGGGTTAAGCTAGTGAAGTAGGGACAGTGAATCTCTTTCCCTAAAATCGAAGTAAAAATAAAAAAAGAGATTAAAAAGTTGCTTCAAGCCAGCTTTATTAAGCCGATTGAACATCTTACCTAGCTGGCCAATATTGTGCTAGTGAAAAAGAAGAATGGACATATACATATCTGTATAGACTTCTGCGATCTTAATAAGGCTTGCCCAAAAGATGACTTCTCACTACTGAATATCAACACATTGGTGGATGCTAAAGTTGGACATGAATTATTCTCACTCATGGATGGCTTCAGTGGCTACAACTAAATAAAGACTACTGCCAGAGATTTTGAATTCACTGCTTTCAAAACACTAATAGGAAACTTCTACTACACAGTCATGTTGTTTGGACTAGGAGCTACTTACTAGAGGGCAATGATTGCCATATTCCATGACATAATGCATGACTTCATGGAAGACTATGTTGATGACATAGTTGTTAAGTCAAGATGAGGCCCTGATCACTTGAGTTATCTACGGAAGGTCTTTGAACGATGTCATCTATATAAATTGCATATGAATCCCTTGAAGAGTGTCTTTGGGGTGGCTTCTGGGAAATTCCTTGGATTCATTGTTCATAGAAATGGAATTAATGTAGATATAGTAAAGGTGTAAGCTATACATTCCATGCCCTAAACCTACTAGTCTAAGAGAATTAAATACCTTCATAGGGAAAGTCTATTATATAAAACGATTCGTCTTTATATTGGTAGAAATTTCTCATATATTACAATAGCTCGTGAAAAGAGGGAACCCCATTTGAATGGAGGCAACCTCATAAGGAAGCCATATAGAAGATCAAGGAGATACTTACCTCCTTAGTAACAATGACAATGCCAGTTAAAGGATTGCCAATGATCATTTATTTGATAGCTAATAAGTCTATCGAGGCTTTGCTAGCACAAGAATTAGATGGTGGTAGACGATTGATCTATTACCTAAGTCGGTTACTTTAAGGAAGCGAGGTCAAATACTCAGCTTGCAAGAAGTAGTACCTTGGGTTAGTATCGCCATGCAAAAGTTACGCCACTATTTTCTAGCTCATAGGATTAATCTTATTACTCATTCAGATCCATTAAAGTACTTGTTGTCACAACCAACTTTTTTAGGAAGGATTGCAAAATGGTTGCTCCTCTTATGAAAATTTGATAATATGGTTGTGTAACCTAAGGCTGTTAAGTCTTAAGCTTTAGCAAACTTTTTGGCTTAGTTTCCTATGATGCATGAGGCTCTTGCCATAGATATAACCCTGTAAAGTTCCATGAAGACTTTATGAGAACAAAGCCAAATGAAGAGTGGCAAATGCAATTTGATGGCTTCTCTAGTAACACTAGATACGGAGTTGGGGTGATCTTAACATTTCCAGAAGGCCAAGAGATACCTTTGGATTTGAAGCTAGGTTTCCTATGTACCAACAATGAGGCTAAGTATGAAGCTCTCTTACTTGGTCTCATTTTTTCTCAAAACACTAGAGCATCTAACTTTTGCATCCACAGTGACTTAAACTTGATCATTAAGTAGGCAAATGGTGAATTTGCTCTCAAAGAACTAGCGTTAGCACCTTATAGGGTTGTAGTGTAGTCTTTAGTTAGCAAAATCAATTTAATGAAATATGAGCACACAAAATAGTTTACTAATCATTATGTAGATGCCTTGGCAACATTGGCTTCCAAAGTTCCCATTTAAACTACAGAGGATAATTTGAATGTTTAAGTTATTAAGAAATCCATCCTATGCACAACTTTACAATTAGTAGATGAAGATGATGAAATGTAAGATGATTAGTGCACTCTTATCAAGGCACTGGTAGTGCATCCAAATGCAGCTTCTGTGATGACCTTGAAGAACTTCACTTGTATTAATGGTGTCTTGTATTTTAAAGGACGAGAAGGCATCTTGTCCCAATGTATTTATGCAAAACAAGCTTATTTGAAATTAGATAAATACCATAAGATCTAGTTCGGAGAGGAAGGGCTACCCCTGTATTGTCGCATTTAGCATGTAGAGTATTACTGGCCAACATTGTTTAAAGATGCATCCTAGCTAAAAATGGGTTGCCTAAAGTGTGGTGAACTCCTTAACCAGGGAAAATGCAGCTTTGTAGTAAGTGTAGTCGATTAGAGCCACCCTCTTATTTTGATTACTTAAAAAATAATGTCTTGCTTACTAACAGTACAGATGCCCAGTTAGTAAAGCATAAGGTAAGAAAGTATCTTATGCATGAGGGCAAGTTATATAGCACCTCTTGAAACATAAATTATATTATTTAAAGCACACTTCAAAGATGGTGGAGAATATCAAAGGGGAAAGAAGTTGTACCACAACTTACTTGATATGGGGTACTATTGGCCTACTATGGAAAATGATACATTCAATTTTGCCAGGAAGTGTATCACATGCTAACAACATGGTGATGTAATCTATGCTTCCGTAGTTACATTGTATAGTCATACTACTCTATGGCCATTCTACACTTGGGCACTTAACTTAAATTAGTTTAATAAACCTACCATCTAGAGGATGTATATGGATTCTCATTGGAACTAAATGCTTCACTAAGTAGGTTGAGGTGATCCCCCTCAAGAATGCAACAGGACTTGTAGTAGCAAATTTTATGAAGGAACATGCCACTTTGGAATCCCAGAATGTGTCCTTTTAGACAATGGCACTCCCTTCATCAACTTACATGTACGACATTTGCTAGCTTCTTATAATATCAATTATGTAAAATTCGTACCATTTTACCCAAAGGGAAATGGCCAAGTAGAGGCAACAAACAAAACTCTCTTGAAGGTGCTCAGTCGAATGGTTCATGAAAATTACAAAGAGTGGCATAACAAACTGCTATTAGCACTATGGGCTTACAGAACTTCCAAGTGAGATCCTATCAGGTGATACCTTTCTCTTTGGTATATGGGTCTGAGGTAGTAATGCCTATTGAAATCTTGGTTCCTTTTGTATGCTTCACTCTCAACGTTGAATTATAACCCAACAGCTTACGTATGCTAGATCTTGAATCCTTAGAAGAAAGGTGAGATACTACTAAGCGCAACCTTGCTAATTACTAGCGACAACTTAGTGTTGCCTATGATTGCCTGGTTAAGAAAAGATCTATTTTCCAAGGTGACATTGTACTTCATGTAGTAGAGCATGTGTGGCGAGGTATTCTAGCATCAAAGTTTACACCAAAGTGGGAAGGCCCTTTTATAATTCATGAGGTCCATGATAGTGGTTACCGCAAGCTCCTTAATCTGAAAACCAATGCAATAACTCCTCCTATTAACTTTCAATACATTAATAAGTTTCATTTGTAAATTCAATAATATATTTGCAATTCATATGAATGAAACATTTAACTTGCATTACTTTACCTCTTTGTGTTCCCTTCCTTTTTGTCTTGTTGTTGCTATGGAGTTAGAGATTTATCTCCTTAGTGCACAATTTTAATCATGTATTCTATCCCTGTCTCCTTATTGTTGTGAAGTTAGAGATTTATTTCCTTAGTGCACAATTTTAATCATGTATTCTACCCTTGTCTCCTTATTATTGCAAAGTTAGAGATATGTTTCCTTAGTGCATAAGGTTAATGCATAAAAAAGTAAAGAGAAAGTGATACAAGGTTAAGTATTGGGAAATACCCTCTTGACCACTAGGGGTGAGTGTGGTTTTGTTCGATACAGTTGCCCTCTCCTTCCCTAAGCAAATTGAACCTAAAATTAATGGTTCGATTTTTTTATAAATGGAACCTAACTGTATTGTTCGATTTGTAAATTTTTCGAACCTAAAATTAAACAGTTTGATATGGTTCAATTTACGGTTCGAACCATTTTTTTTTTAATATTAAACCTTGATAATTAAAAGGGATGTGAAATTTACAAAGATAATATTGAAAAGTAGAAAAATATTGTATCCTTAATTGCTTGTAAGAAGAACATGGATATTAAAAGGAAAAAAAAAAAAAGGCTAACCCTTCTTTATCCTCTTGATTGCATTTTCATCAATACAATGGTTTATAAAAACCGGAGAATCTACTCTGTATAACTATATATAAACATATAGCTTGGACATGGATAACTTTATAAAGAAAATATTGAAAAGGGAGAAGCAATTCAACGTGTTGGCTTCCCTAGCAAATTTCATTTAACTCCAAAAAGTATGATTCGAATACGTCTCGAACAACCTATACAATGACAAACTGTGCTATGCATAATGTATTTGTATTTATAAATAACCTGTACAATTTGAATTCATAAACTTGTATATATTTGTAACATTAACACTTGAAAGACAATAGTCCATTCATCTTGTACAAAATGAATCATTTCATATCATTTGTCCTATTGATCAATTTTCACAATGTGTGAAAATTGTATTCATCTCCATTTTCCTGTGTCCATAACCACAATTACTTAGGTACAACCTATTTAATTTGTATAATTAAACATATGCCAACATACTTAAACATTAACATTAAGCAAGTCACTTGCCTATAATTCATATAAATACCCACATAACTACTTAAAAGAAAAGGTATCATTCAAACTGGTGCTCTAAATATCCAACAAATCAACACACCAATAAAGGTCTAGTTGTAGACATTTCATTTTTACCATTTTTCCTTTTCCTTTTCATTTTCATTTTTTTAGATGAGCCAAGTTAATAAATAAACAAAAAGAAAAAAGAAAATAATTAAAAAATGAGAATTAAAAAGAAAAAATAAAAAAAGAAAAAAAAAAAGAGAGTCATGTCGTATTGAGTTAAGTTGAATTATATCGAGTCGAGTCGAGTCAAGTTGCATTGGGTTGTTTAATATCAAATCTGATAATGGAGTATAATTAATTTAATAAATTCTTAAGTCGTTGGAAAATTGGACTTTATTAAAATAGTTTTGGCTTAGTCCCATTTAAAGAAAATTTTTATCTAAATTTTATTAGGCTAAATTAAATTTATAATTTATTAAGTGGACTATTGAGCTAAATTAAAGTGGATCGGATCAAGATTTGAAAAATAGAAAGTTCAAATTAAGTAGGGTTTTTAAAAGATAATTTAAATCTCTGAGGAATCGTTATTGTATCTTCTATATCTTCGAAACGAAAGAAACGATCAAAAGTTTATAAATGGCACATCGGCATGTGACGTTAGAGAGGGTTTTTTTTTTTTTATTCCCACAATTAACTCCACAATCCAATCGAACCCTAATTCTTTGACGACTCCCCTAACACATGACAATCCTTAATCCAGCATGAAAATCCCACAAACTTACTTGTACAAGCAACCATGTCCTTTCATCCCAATTTCAATTCCCTTGACGCCATCCCTAATTTCGAAAAACCAAAAGCCAATTTCAATCCCCCTAAAACCATCCCAATTTTAATTCCCTTAACGCCATCTCAATCCAATCCTCAACGAAGCCAATACAAATCGCCGAAGTTCGATTCCATGCACTAATTACATGATTCCATGACCGACCGATGGTGACCCATTGACGCCATCCAATCCGTCCATCACTTGACTGAACTCTAATTAATGCCAGTAGCCATCACAATTCCAACGTCTAGCAATTTCGAAGCCAATCCAACATCCAGCAATTTCGAAGTCGATCTAACGTCTAATTTTGAAGTCTAGATCAAGTCTAACGTCTGAAGTACAGATTAAGTCCAATGTCTGAAGTCTAGATCAAATCCAACGTTCGTGTAAAGCCGAAGATCAAATCCAATGTCCGAAGCTAAAGTACAGAAATTCAAATTTCCAAAGCTTGACTGTCCAGCGAATCAAACAAAACCAATGTCAATCCAATTTGTCGAACCAATGTCTACATCTAATGTTGACCAACGAACGCCTTCAAGTCCAACGCTTGACGCAATTCCTTTACGTCACTTGATACAGGAAGCTGACTCCTCCTTGCCAAATTTCGATCTACTTCCCGATCACGACGTATGATCACATGTGATTCGATTCGATAAAAATTATTATTTAATTCATTTATTTTATTAGTTAGTTTTATTGTTTTTTTTACTAATCTATTTTTTAAGTGTAGGTCTATTATTATTTTTGTATTGTATCTTTGTTTTTTTAGATAATCTTAATTTTTCATAAAATTTATTTAATTAAAAAATCGCATTTTTCAAAATAAAATTACGTTTTTTTTAAAACATACGTATTTTACGGTTGAGATACGTATCGTATGATTGAAAAAGATTTGTATCTAGTAGTCAAGATTTAGAAAACATACGTATCGAGATACATATATAGTAGTCAAGATTTGGAAAAAGATATGTATAGAGATACGTATCTAAAACGTATTTTAGTAGATCTTGTAATTGGATTTAGAAAAGATATTTTTTTAACATGTAGTGTTCTTACAATATAAAAAAAAATCTTAATAGGGATTTTAAAAAGATTTAATTAGTTAGGATTTCCTTTAATTTAAGAAAATTAGATTTCTTAAGTTTAAAAAAAATAATAATAAATTGATAAATGAACGTAAACCTGGTTAAGTTTTTGAAATAAAAAGGATCTACCCACTAAATTTTTTATACGGCTGGTTTGATCCTAATTAGTGGTTACGTAAGCACCTTCAAGGAAACGGCATAAAAAATAAAAAACTCATTTCCCTTTTTTCTTAGAAATTCGTAATAAAAAATAATCTAAAAATCACTTTAGTTATTTCTTGTATATTTAGGTATATCTTTAGTATTTTTAGGAAATTATAAAAATAAAGCTCATCAATTTTTTCTTTAGTTTTTGCATGGTGACTTAGTTTTAATAGGTTAGCCCCCCGAACCCAGTCTTTTATGATTTAATTTTTTTTTAAAAATCATTTTTTAGAATATTTGCAGATTAGTGGTCAAATTAGAGTTTTTCCACTCGAAAATTTTAATTTCATTTTTTACCAATTGAATTAGTTGGCGACTCCAATTTTTAAACTTTTTAAGAAAAATATTTCCTTAGTTTAATATTGAGCAATTTGTATTAAGCAGATTAGGCTTAATATAAGTTAAATTAAGGAAATCGAAATAAGGCTCGACACCAATAAATAAAAAATCTAGGAAATTAGTATAGCAAATTGATACTCAAGTAAATAGATAAGCTAGGTCTTTGGAAATCTTTAAACCTCATCTTCTAACTTGAACTTGAAGTAAGAAAAAACAAATAAATAACAAATTAATTGACTTAAAATCTTAAACAACTAAAGTTTAAAAAACTCATAGAAATTACTTTACTTCAATTAAGTGTAATACGTATCGTAGTAGATTCTATCATTTTGCCAACTTTAGCATATGAAGATATAATATAAAAAAAATATATATATAGTAAGTGTAATATATGATTACATAATAGACATAATATTAATAGTTTCACAATTGAAATGAAATTTTTTATACTTGAGGTAAAATCCTTCAATGCTTGAAGATCTTCCCCACAAATAATATCATACCGGGATTTTTCAACCAATCCTGTGCCCAAATAAGAGCTTCCACCATATTTGGAGTCAAAGAACTTCTAAAAGAACTAAGTACACGACCACCAGTGCCAAAAGCACTCTTAGAAACCACTGTTGACAAAGGGATGGCCAAAATACCTTTTGCCATCATGGAAAGAATAGGGAATCTAGAAGAGGACCTTCTCCACCAAGCTAACACATCAAGATCTTTATTATCAAAATCCTCATAGTCTTCTCTGATGTACTTTTCTAATTCAATTTTCTGCATCGTTTTTTCCAATCCCATCTCATGAGTGAAGACTCTTCTCCATGGTTTACGATCTTCATTTTTCCCCTATGTTTATGTTTCCTTCACACAACTTTGAGCAATCTCCTCTTTATGCCCTAAACTGAACTTGTACTCATGAAACAATAATGAAAGTGTAAGGTTAATTGTACCCATAAGCCGAGTTGCCTTTTCAGGATCATAGACATGTCTGACCATCCAATCAATATAAAACAACTTTTGATGAAGATTAAGAATGGTAGAAACAAAAGCTAGTATATTGATATTAATGATATTTCCCTAATACTTTTCATGCTTTTTTTTTTTCATCTTTTCAACCATCATGCTTACAAAAGGATCACTATTTTGACATTGCTCATTAATTTGGTACCCAATACTCAATATCTCTTCAACAAATTGGTTACAAGTTGCATAAAAAGATCCAGAAATGCATAAAGCGGCATCATAAAATGTTTTTAGGAATGGTAGTATGCTACGTGCATATTCCCAATCTTCCCATATAGGAACCCCCCCATCTTATCCTTTTGAAGTTCTGGTCTAAACTTATTATTATTGATTTTCAATGCTTCAAATGCCTTTTAAAATTTTAAAGCTAACTCTAACATCAGGAAAGTGGAGTTCCACCTAGTTTCCACATCTAATGACAATAATGCCTTACTATCAATATTTTCATAGTGCAAACCATGACCAAGAATAGACAAGGCCGGTTGTTGGATAGGTCTAAGCTTGCAGAAAGCTCGAAAAAGGATTAATGAGGGAAGTGTGAAAGGATAAAATGATGAATGAAACAGTAAGCAAAACCCATGAATAGTTCTAGATGATATGATGCATTAATGGAACTTTCGAGGACTCATGGCACAATTCGATATGATATACGAATCGATTCGGTGAGATTACTCACCACTTAACCTTGCTTAAAGGAAAGGATAAGAGTGATACCAATAGTAAACAAATAGTGTTTACGTAAGGAAGAAAAATACTCAAAAGTGTATTAAGAATGATGTGATCTCCGTTACAAGTATAGGGGTATTTATACTCCTAAGTTAGGGTAATTTGCTTAAAAAGGAAAAGACAAAAAGGGTATTTCCTAAGGAAGTAATATACAAGATACAAGAGGGTGAAATGAATATACAAGAAAAACAATCATTAGTGTAACGGATTCTGTACATGATACTGTATACATGGCATTGTTACATTGGTGAGGTTGTTAGAAGATACAGATAAGAAAGTACGGACATATGGCTTGTCCGAGTAGGGATGGCTTAATCAATCCGAAGTCTCTTTTTCTTGGCTTTTCAATAAGGAAGATGCCGAGTAATTGGTTGGCTTAGGCATTAGTGAGTAATCTTTAATTCGGCATACCATAAAAAGATGGGCAGTCATACAGCTCGGCATGAAGGTGACTCAATAGGGAAGTATTTGGCCTCGGTAAGGGTCGGTTGGAACAGAAGGATTCGTTGTGCTAGTCCCTTTAGTCCTCTGGCTTAGCTGCGGGTCAGAGGTCCGATAGCTTGATTCCCATCATTCCTTTCGGATTGTTTTGGATTTAGGATCAAATTCGAATGATGTTTGCTCAATTCTTCGTCAGGGTGATACAGACTGAGGTTGGAAATGTTGAAGGCATTAGAAACCCCATAGTCTTTGGGCAATTCCAGTTTGTAGGCATTATCATTAATCTTCTGGAGGATTTTGAAAGGTCCTTTTGCTCTTACAGATAATTTGTTCCTCTTCTTGTTCGGGAACCATTCCTTACTAAGGTATAGCCATACCAAGTCTTCCTGTTGAAATTGTTTAGCTGTTCTACCACTGGTCTTTTCTCGCATTCTCCTAGCAACTTAATCGATATGCCGAGTAACCTTATCATAGATGTATTGAAGGGATTATGCTTTGGCTGATGCGTTAGGGTCCTTTTGCGCAAGTACTGGTATAGGGGCGTGGTTGAAGGGAAACTTAAGATTGAACCCATAGACTACCTAGAAAGGAGTTTGCTTAGTGGTGTCATGTACTACTCAATTGTAGGTGAACTTGACCACTAGCAAGCAAACGTCCCAATTAACCAAGTTCTTACCTATTGTAGCTTGGAGCAATGACCCCAAAGTATGATTAACCATCTTTGTCAGGCTGTTAGTTTAGGGGTGGTATGAGGTATTGAAGAGTAATTTGGTTCCCAACCGACGCTACAGGGTTCTCTAGAAATGGCTCAAGAACTTTGGGTCTTTGTCAGAGACTACACTTTTCGGCACGTCGTATATTTGCACAATCTCCTATAAGAAGAGAGAAGTAATAGCTAAACCGTCGTTAGTTTTGGTGCAGGGCATGTCACGCCCCGAAGCGGCAGAGTTGTAACAGCCCCGGCCGTGTAAACCATCCTAAGATAGAAGTTGGCCTTACAACCGCTATCTTAGACCTGATCTACATAAGGCGCCCACGACTAACCCGCTTTGAAGTAGACAATTTGTAATTTAAACAAATCATTTAACTAAGAAAGTGAGAAAAATTATATATAATCACTATAATTCAGTTATTACATTAATCAGAAATGAAAAGTAGAATATGTGTTGATTCTTCAATGTTTTTCCTCACTCCCCAAGATCCAGCAGTTGCTAGCTTCAGAGTAGTTGTTGCCGCTTCTTAGCCAGCACCTGTACGACGTCTATAGGGATGTGAGCAACCACAGCTTAGTAAGTTAGGACGGAGGACTTAAAACTATATCATACACACAACAAGGTTTTCAATCACTTATTAGGTGCAATGCATGTGCAAGCAAATGCCATCGCACGACGTTGTCCGGCCCGTCGTGAGATTAGAGAAATTGCGCCTGCTCTAATCTGGGTTGAGGAGTTGCCGTTAATGCAACAGCTCACGACCAAACCCAGGCTTGTGTAATGGAGACCTTGCTCCTCTCGCGACTACCTTCGAACCACTGTCTTCACCCCTGCCGCGACTTCCTCTCCTGTCACTTAGTTCGACTGAGGATGAAGAAGGGGCCATTTTGCAATCCTGCGCTATCCCTTCCGAAGGAGTCGGTATTTGGCCGGAGAGTCCTAAATTCCCCTAACGGGTTGCCATGCATGTCCGATTATGATTACTGGCCGGATATTTGATTAAGTCCAGTTTAAGGTGATCATTCATTTCATACAAATCATATAATGCATGCTATAACAACAAATAGAATCATAGTATCACCCATAATTAAGCACATGCACACATCCAACTATCTAACAAGCACAACCAAGCATAATCTTAAGCCTCCAAAATACAGCATCGTATTAATCCCAACTTACCTCGACTCCTCGCTCACTCACTCGAGGTCCGATTTGTTCAGGCCATCGCCGATCATCCCTATAACGCAAACGTGGTTTCAGCTTTTCATATAACTATTATAGGTTCTTTTTATCCTATAATGCTTATTGTTAGGTTTTGTTTAAGGTTTAATATACCTAATTATCTAGGTCTTAAGTCTTTTATAATTATTCTAGGTTTGGGTTTAGGTTCGAGTTCGGTTTCGGTTTCCGCATCAATTTCTAAATTAGGTTTTAGTTCGATTTTTAAATCCTAAACATGCTCGAATCCTAATGTGAAATTAATCACATTAAGCTCGAGTGTCTAAATATCCTATTGGGTCTTAATTTTGGTATTCTAAACTATTCGGTATACGTTAACCCTATTTGAGGTATCGGATTTATTCCCGATGTGTAAAAATCTTACATTTTGAGATATTTACTTAAAATTAAATATTATTTCAAATTTATTATTTTTCTGATTTCAATTATAATATTATCTAAATAACTTTATTTTTTTTAGATTTATTAATTTACATTTTCACATATTACTAATTTATTATATTACTTACCTAATTTCCCTAATTAACCATACTTAGTACCTAAAGGCTAGGATTAGGGTTCCACTGCAGAGATTAACTTCCCTAAACATCTAATTAAGATCTAAATCAGTAATTAACATCCTAATCACCTAATTAACCCTAAATCACCCAATTTTACCATCATTTTAGGGCTAAAAATTAACTTAAAAATTTCGAAAATTAATTTTAAAAAAATGGCTTCATAGCACTGTTATACATCATATGAGCATCCTACAGAAAAATTTTGAACTCCAAACTACATCCCTAAGCCTATTTATTTTCCGGTTTAATCATGCTCGGTTTTGAACAATTTGTTAAGGACCCTATATTTCCAGACATAATTAAACTAAATCAATATTTTTCCCTAAATCTACATACAATAAAACCTCAGAATAACAAGTTTCATAATTTTCTGGGCAAAATAAATAATTTTACAAAATTATACAAAAATCGGGTGAATAAATGACTAACCGATTCGAAGCTTTTGGGCCGTCCAAACCCGGTCCAATATTGTCGGCCGGTCCAGGCGGTGGTTCTAGTGTAGGGTGGTGGTGGTGGTTCAGTCCCAGATGGTGGTGGGTGGTGGTTTTGGTTCACTTGCCTAATCTGTACAGTTTTTTTTTTTTTAATTTTCTAGATTTTCTCTCGATTTTTTCAGTGTTTCGATTTTTCTCAGATTTCAAACTGGCCAAATGACTTTTGGAATTTTTTTCCTTATTTATAGACAATTGTAGAAATTAATGTGCATTAATTTGATGGGATTTTGCCCAAATTCCTTGATTTTTGGCTTTTTGTTTGTCCAATTCTTATTGGATAATTTTTCTTTTTCTGATTTGAACCTGCCACGACCTGATCTTGCTTCAGTTTATCCTCTTCTGATTTTTTCTGATTTTTCCATAATTATTTTGTATTTTTCTTTAATTATTTGCTTAGTTTTCGGCTAATTTTAGTAATTACGTGTATTTTTATCTACACGTAAATACATGTGGGGTACACGTGAACATTCCTAAATATTATTTTGGTCATTCTAAAATTTTTAGTATACATATAATCTATCTCTAATAATTTATTAGTTATTATATTACACTTTTCGCCTTTTTGGTAATCAGTAGTTATTATGCTTAAAATTTGAAAATTTTATAGTCTTCTATTTTACTATTTATTTTCTTAAATTTAAGTTTACGGGGTCATTTTTACTAATATTTCTCTCAATAGTTTATAATTTAGGTTTGATCGGATCCTTTAACCGATCGCCCTAAACATTAGATTCTAAGTTCAATCCTACGGTTACTTGGCTCAACTTTGGGGCTTACAGGGCACGAAGTGTACCATCTTACTGAACCTATCTACGGTGAACAGTACAGAATCTTTACCTCGGGCAGTTTGCGGCAGTCCAAGAACAAAGTCCATGCTTAATTCAGTCTACGGCCTTGTTGGGATAGGTAGGGGCATTGCTTTCCCTTACTCAGCTTAGCACTTGACCTTCTTGCATATGGCATAACTTTCGACAACTAGGTATACATCTTTCCTCAATCTCGGCCAAAAGAATTGGCCATTTATCAGTTCACAGGTCTTCCTTTCCCCAAAATGTTCGGAGAGACCTCCACTGTAGGCTTCCCTAACTAGTAGCTCCCTTAGTGAACAAATTGGCATACATAATTTTTCGCTTCAGAATAAGTAGCCATTCTTTACATGATATTCGTCCACTGTCCTCCTATCAATGCATCGTGAAATTATGGGTCTAAAGTGTAGATCCCTAGAATACTATTCTTTGATACTTGTAAACCTAAATAGTTTGGTTTGTAGTTTTGATTAAAGTACATATCTCCTTGAAAGAGCATTTACAACAATGTTGCTTTTTCCCTACTTGTACTTTATTACAAAATTGAATCCTTCAAGGAATTCAACCCATTTCGCTTGCTACTTCGATAACTTAGTCTGACTTTGAAGGTATCTCAAAGATTTATGGTTAGTATATATGAAAAATTCTCTTGGTAGTAAATAATGTTACCATACTTGCATTACTTAGATTAGTGCCAAAAGTTCCTTGTCATACATGGAGTAGTTCAATTGCAGTCTTTGGAGCTTTTCATTGTGGAAGGTAAATGGTTGGCCTTCCTATATTAGGACAGTGCCTATTCCAATGCTTGACACATTGCATTCCAACTAAAAAATTTTGTCGAAGTTAGGTAGCACTAATACCGGGGCGGAGGTCTCTCTTTTATCTCGGCAAAACTCCTCTCCTCTCCTCCCTTTTTCCCCATTAGAAGTTGGTGTTCTTTTTTGTTAACTCGGTAAGTAGTGTGATGAGGGTATTGAAATTCCTGATGAACCTTTTGTAAAACAAAGCTAGTCCGTAGAAACTTCTCATGTCGGCATAAGTCATAGGAGTCGACCACTCAATAATTACTCGAATCTTTTCACTATTGACTACATAGCCCAAGAATACCACTTTCTCTTGGCAAAAGTAACATTTCTTTAGATTGCCAAATAGTCTCTCGATACGGAAGATATCCAGGATTGCTTTGAGATGTTTACAGTGACTCAGCATATTGGCACTGTAGACTAAGATGTCGTCAAAGTACACCACGGTACACTTCCTTATGAGATGTCTCAATACATGGTTCATTAGCCTCATGAAAGTTCTTGGGGCATTCGATAAGCCAAAGGACATGACCATCCATTTGTAAATTTAATGTCAAGTCTTAAATGTAGTCTTCTACTTATGTCTTAGCCTCATGCGGATTTAATGGTAGCCAGATTTAAGATCAATTTTGCTAAAAATCTTGGCTCCACTGAGTTCATCCAACATGTCTTCTAGCCTCGAGATTGGATACTTGTATTTGATCGTGATCTTGTTCATAGCTCCACTATCTACACACATTCACTAGGTTCCATCCTTCTTTGGCACTAAAAGTGCAGGCACAACACAAGGGCTAAAACTCTCTCTTACATAGCCTCTCTCTCATAACTTATTGACTTAATGTTGAAGTTTAAAAGCTTACTCGGGATTCATCCGATGATCTGGCTTATTCAGTAGTGTAACGCCCAGTATTAAGTTAATGTAGTGCTCTACGCCTTGAGTTAGGGGTAACTCGCTTAGGTAACTGTTTTGGCAATAGGTCGGCATATTCATCTAACAACTCTTTGATCTCTTGGGGTAACTCATCCTGCTCGTTCATTTCTAATAGTCGCTTGACCAACAAGCAGGTTGGCTCATTAGCATTTATGGCCTCTCGGAGTTCGGCTCTACTCATCACCAGAGCCTTCTTTGATATGTAAGTAAGTTTCGTCTACAACTTATTAACTTCTCTCGACGGCATTAGATTCAGCGTGATCTTTCAATTGTCCTTCTCAAACATATACATGTTCTTGTAGCCGTCATGTATAACTCTCCTATCAAACAATCACGGTCTACCTAGTAATACGTGGGAAGCGTACATAGGCAGTATGTTATAGAGAATCTGGTCAGAGTAATTCCCTATAGTGATAAACAGTAATATTTGCTGAGTGACACGTAATATTCCTTTCTTACTCAACCAGTGCAACTTGTACGGCCTTGGATGCACAACAGTCGACAACGTCAGTTTTGAAACAAGATTAGCTGATGTTACGTTGGTGTAACTTCTGCTATCCACTATGAAGGCGTATACTTGATCATTCACCTTACAGGTAGTATTGAACAAGTTCTCTCTCTGCTCCTCCTCTCGCGAGCGTTCGACGTTCATAGTACGTCAGACAACCATGAGTAACTTGTCTAAGTCCTCGACAAACATGTCCTCCTCAATCAGCTCTTTCTCGGCACTTTCTTTCTCGATAGGAACCTCCTCTTCCTCGGGTTCCTCATCCGTACTTTTTACTTTTAGCTTTGAATGTCTCCCTTGATGACCATCATCTTTCGATTCGGGCATTGAACAACTATGTATTCGAACCCTTGACACTTAAAGCACTTGATCTAGTTGGTCTTCCTGCCAGACCCTGCTTCTTCTCATAAGTTCGAGTCGCCACTTCACCATCAAGTTGGCCTTTTTGCTTGGCTCTTACATCAACCTTTCTGCTTGGCTTTGTACTTAGCTAAGCTCAATGACTTGCCTGTCTGAGTCGGCTAGTCAGCATTCTCGCCGGTACTCGGCTCTTTCTTCACCTCTCTACTTGTTGGGCAATCCTAACAGCTTCATCCATTGTGTCGAATCGTTGGAGCTCCATAATGTCTCATATGTCTCTTCCTAAGCTAGTAATGAATCTTGAAACTGTTCGAGTTGGTAGTTCCTCCACCTCATAATAGATCATGAGCATTTGAAACTCTTAAACATACTCGTCAATAGTTCGGCCTTCTTGTCTCAGCTCCTGACGCCGAGTGAAAGTATTTTAGAGATAGGTTTTCGGCACGAACCTGTTTTTGAGCACTCTCTTCATCTCGAGCCAAGTGTTAATCTCTCAGTATCTCTTTCATCTTCTTATGGCTTGAAAATTCTTGCACCACATGGCGGCATATTCGGAGAACTCGACAGCAGCAGTTCTCACCTTTTCATAATCTTCATATTGATAGTAATCAAACATACACTTTGCCTTCTCTTCCCACTTTAGATACCCATCAGCACTCTCAGATCCATTAAAACTCAGAATCCGAAGTTTCACATGGATAGATGCTCTAGGGGTTCGTACATGCTCTTCTTCAATATACTCTTTTTCCTCTTCATCAAGCTTTCTCAGGTCTATCTTTCGCCTTACTTGTCCACCAACTCCTCCAACTCGAATAGGTCGAGCTGGATTCTAACCTTTAACAGGTTAAGCAGCTTGTAAGGTGTTTTGCATAGCCTTAGTGGGTTAGCAAGATAGTGCATGAATAGCTCGGGTTAGACTACTAAAATGTTAGCTACCTCATCAAGCCTCTCGTTAGTGCTTTTAGGAGTTCTCGGACAACTCTATTGTCGTCTATGGTAAACAACTCCACTGTTGTCACTAATATCAACATTTATATTTGGGTTTGTCATTTTTCCTCATAGACTCAAAGTTCAAACGAACACTTTAGGAAATTAACAGTTAACAACATAGTAGTCAAATGAACACAGTAATTTACTTAGTTTCATATACGCAAAATAGAGTATAACAGAACTTTAAAAAGATCTAACTACAGTTCGCATGAAACCTTCGCTCTGATAACAAGATTATGTGAACCGTGATAAGAAATAGATAAGGTCGGTTACTAGATGGGTCTAAGCTTGTAGAAAGCTTTAAAACGAATTAACGGGGGAAGTGTGAAAGGGCAAAATGACGAATGAAACAGTAAGTAAAACCTACGAATAGCTCCAAAGGATATGATGCATCAACAGAACTTCCAAGGACTCACGACATAATTCAATATGATACATAAATCAGTTTGGTGAGGTTACTCACCACCTATCCATGCTTAAGGGAAAGTATAAGAGTAATGCCAAGAGTAAATAAACAGTATTTATGTAAGGAAGAAAAATACTCAAAAGTGTATTAAGAATGATGTGATCTCCGTTACAAGTATAGGGGTATTTATACCCATAAGTTAGAGCAATTTGCCTAAAAAGGAAAAGAAAAAAAGGGTATTTCGTAAGGAAGTAACATACAAGATACAAAAGAGTAAAAATGAATATATAAGAAAAACAATCATTGGTGTAACGAATTCTACATATGATACTGTACACGTGGTGATGTTATATTGGCGAGGTTGTTAGAAGATATAGATAAGAAAGTACGAACAGATGGCTTGTCCGAGCAGGGATGGCTTAGTTAGTCTGGAGTCTCTCTTTCTCGGCTTCTTGGTAATGAAGATGTCGAGTAATTGGTTGGCTTGGGTGCTAGTGAGTAATCTTCAATTTCGCACACCACAAAAAGATGGGTAGTCATGCGGTTCAGCATGAAAGGTGACTCGATAGGGAAGTATTCAGCCTCGGCAAGGGTCGGTTGGAACAGAAGAATTTGTCGTACCACTCTCTTTAGTCTTCGGGCTCAGCTGCGGGTCAGAGGTCTGATAGCTTAATTCCCATCATTTTCGTCTGCCACTTAGCTCTTAAACTTAACCAATCTTTGTAAAGAAGACCTAACATACCTAATTGTTGAGCAGATTCTAAATATTGAGTCATCTAACTCTTTCAAACCCTCATTTACAATCAAACTTAAAATATGAGCACAACACCTCATATGCAAAAATTCTCCCTTCAAGAATAATGTGTCCCAAGATTGAAATTTTCTTTTTAAATGTTGAATGCCAAGATCATTGGAACTTGCATTATCAACAGTCATTGTCAAAACCTTAGCAATACCCCAACCCTTCAAACATGTTTAAACAGTATTTCTTATAGCCTCACCTGAGTGCCAAGATATTTGACAAAAATTTATAATCTTCGTTTGTAATTTCCAATCATTTTCAATGTAATGACATGTTAGACACAAATAATATAAATTTTGATTGAATGTCCATATGTTTGTAGTCAAGCATACCTTACCTTTAAATGTGGAAAAAAATTTCTTCAACTTTCCCTTTTTCTTTTTTAATAACTCTACATAATCACGAGTCAACATCCTATGAGATGGAATTGAAAATCTCGATTGTAGTACATTGCAGCAAGTTATGAAAGCCTTATGCACAACAAGTTTAAATAGAAGTCTAGCAACTATGAATAACTTAGCAAGCACTTTCTTGCATGGAATTTCATCAAATTTATAATCTGTATTTATAGAAAGTTGCTTGCTTTCTACGATATTATTAAGAGTCATTTGCTTACCCTTACTTATAGCCAACTCCTTCTTATTAGTAAATTGCTTGCATCTATTTAAATAAGTGTGCAAGGCACTCGTTCCATTTACCCTAGTATATTTAAAAGTTTTACTGCAGTAATGACATTTGACCCTATGAAGTCCATTCGCATTAGATAGATCTAATGACATGTGTTCCCAAACATTAGAATATTGCCTCTTATTCTAAGATGATGTGGATGGAAGAGGTGTAGGAGAATTACTCGTAGAAGGTTGGGTTCCCTCATTATTAAGATTACGCTTCTCTTCATCCACTTCATTCATATCAAGTTCTTGTATATCATCATTTACTGGATGACTCATGCTTTGTCCTTTAAGTTGAGACATCTAAAATAAATAATGTGAAATAAATAAATAAATAATGTCTTCTAATACCATTTGAACTAGTTTGAGTTTTTTCCCTCATCATAATATAGTTGGAAGAAAATAATACATATGTAATTGTCAAAGTTTATACAATTTACCAAAATTAAATAAATATTATTGAGAATCACAAAAAGTGACCCTAGCGATTAAAAAACAATGCCTATAGGGAACTGGCATAACCTCCTAACCTAATTATCTTACCTCCAGTTAAGGCAAATTAACATCAAACTAAAACTAAAAGTTAAAAATTTTGTTCAAGGTAGTTTGTTTGATGAACTATCTACATCTAAAAGAGATAAAACAAAAGGGAAAGATAAAAGGAAAAAACTAGAGCTTGGCATTGAACAGGATTGTCATTCTTGGGTTGAGAATTCTCCAAATTACTCATCTTACATGGTGAAGACATAAAAAGACTAGATCTTTGAAGCATGTTCCATGAACGGATTGTACCATATGCCCATAACAAGTCAAAATACATTACTGTTTCGATTCAACAATGGACAACGTCTAATCACATTCTTATTAGAACGTGCCAATGATATTCTTTAGAAATTAATTTAAAATGAGAAAGTACAAACACCCTATTATCCTATTACGGTCAAACAAATTTGGAATGTAGGTTCTAGAAAACGGAAGTAAAAAGGCCATCTTGAATATAAAAAAGAAACTACACAACACAATAAGCAAAAATCGATTCACAGCTTACTCAGATCAGAATCACCAATTCCCCCTTCGACTTTGACAACTGATAGATAAACATGAAAAACCTGAAATGCATATAAAAGAATTATGAAACATTTTTGAGTTAGTTTTAATCCAAATTAGAAGAGAAATGACAAGATGAATGCCTATGGGAATAGATATGAGAGTGAGAAGTAAAAAATCACTTTACCTTGGTCCTTATAGAGTAATTAGACTTATGCTTGTATACTATTGTATGTTTTCTATTTTGAACTTTGAAGAATTGGGACTAGAGAGAGGATATGAAGATAGACGAAGAGGAGGTACGCATGATGGGATGGGTTAGGGTTTGAGAAGATAGTATTTCTTTTTATGGTTAAAATGAAAAGTAACAATTCAAAGTTAGTGTGTGTTATTATGTTAGATTGGTATAGGTTACAGGCTTGTAGACCGTGTTTTTTTTTTTTTTCAAAAATCTATTTGGTTCGCTATGTTGAACCAAATTATGGACTTATATACTAATCCTAAATTGAACCGATAACTGAATCGCATGCAAAAAAACTGAATTTTTGGTTCGGTTCATGGTTTTTTTACCCAGCCCTATTAGCTACTAATACTAATATGCATGGCATGTGTTAATATTGTTACTTAAGCGCGATTGACTACTTTATCTTACGTGCTTAATTGATTGTCGCTAGCAAGTGAGAGCTTCCCTGCAATGTATGATGCTATGCTTTAGGCTTTATGAGTCATAAGAAGCACATCCTACTATCATGATATTTTTTTTTTTTACATTGCTATTGCTTAGTAAGGCACTATCTCTTAAAGTGTACAATGACCTCCCGTAAGTTTCAGCGGTAGAGGCTACCTTTAGGCTAAGAAGCCTTATTATTAGATATAAGTAAGCAATTGAAATAAATAAAAAAATAGAAGGATAGGAGGAAAGCAATCAAATTTCATTCAATTAGCAAGTTTTATTACAAAGTGATGAAAATAACTCAAATATATATATAAAAAAAAGGAAGAATGAACATTAGCAAAACAAATGAATATAGCCAAACTTCGCTGAGGGTAGCAATTTAGACCTACTATGGACTCAAGGTCCTTATTGCCTAATAAATCTTTTGCTTCATGTTCTATCTCCTTAATAGCACCTTGTAAGGCTTGAATCCTCGCCACTAGCTCACCTCGACTTCTCATAACAGCATGATAACTCAACAATCTCTTAGCTTTGGCAATAATGGGTTTTAAGCTACTAATCTTGAATTTTAGAAGATAAGCACCTTCAATACAGCTAAATAGTTATTATAGCTAGTTATCTAATAGAGACCTCCAAGACTTCTTAAGTAATAACACTACTTCCCCCAACATTTTCTCCATAGTATTGGCTAACTTTGTCCCTAACATAGGAGATTCACTCCAGAAATCTCGATCCATAGTATATAGTCTCTCCAATGGTTTTAGTAGACGAGAAGGAACATCAAATCCACAAAAGGATATTGTCTCCTCCAAGATGGCTTCTTGAGTTACTACCATGTCTCTATAAGACAAGTTAGCAATTGGTGGTGGAGAGACATTAGTAGATGCTACATATAGTTTACCTTTATATGTCCCTGAGCGTAACAACACATCTACATGAGTCTCATCATTACCTGCCTCATTGATTGACGTAGTAATTGTGCTTCAGGGGAATCATTCAACTCTTTAGTTTCACTATCATCATTAGCATCTCCATGTTGAGCTAGAGATTCGCCATAATCTACTAATTCCTCATCATCAATGTCTTTGTTTGAAGCTACCATTGATGTAGTAGGATTCTTTAGACAAATCCCATAACTCAAGACTGCGGCATTCTCCTTCTTACTAACTGTAAGAGGAGAGCTTGTCTCAACCTACAAGAGCAAAGAAATAAAGTCAAAGGAATGAATATAAAAGGATAAAAATTATACATATAAAAATAACATGATGCATCTAATAAGGTTATCGCCTGAATAAATGCTTGCTTGGTTTGTCTTGAATTCACTAGTGGAGGCGAGGGATGGTTGCTCTTAGACTTTAAAGAAGGTTTTACCCTTGTTGTCCCATTAGGACAATCTAATTATTTAGTGATAGCTTCTCGTGCATCTCCAGTATCCTAAGACTTAGGCCTTATGAGTTTAAGAAAGAATTTGTAACGATATACAATTGGTGAATGAAGTGCATCACCTATGGACGCAAAGGCATAAGCTTAGAATGTATCTAGGAAATTCGTCTAATGTGTCAACCATCTAAGGGAAGTGACCCCAGAGTAACCAATAGAAGGAAAGAAGAGCTGTTGTTTTCCAGGATGAATCTTCCTAAAGTCGTTTGGACATAGTGACTAACAATAAGATTCAAAACTCTTAATTGCAATAATCAGGTGAGGCACTCCTTGGTCAAAACTAAGCAAATGCGTAACCTGATAGGGAGAGTACACCATGACTCTTTGCTCTAAAAAGTAGCTAGTTGAGTCTCTATTGTCAAGAAGGGAAGGCAAGCTTCCTATAATACACCATTAGTGGAACCTAGCTTGAGAATCAATAATATTTTCTTGATTTTCCACCAAGGTAACCTCATGCTTTAAGCCAAGAGGATAAAGTCCATTACTGTCTTCATATCTTGCAATTTGCTCGACATAAAGGTAGATTGTGAATTCACCCTCAATGCCAATAAGCTGCAAGAGAAGTTGATCAATCAATCCCTCGATCCAGGCCCACACTTTGAGAAGAGCAAGGCTGGGTTAGTCTTGTGCAGTTGGAGGAGTGAAATGTCTTCAAAATCGCTTGTAAAAGAAAAGTTAAAGGAACACTAGGTCTACATGTGAAATGATTAGATATTGACCTTTCGAGTGCATGGAAGCATGGTAATACAGGTTTAAGCAACAGTAAAGTGAACCTAAGTAAAAGGAACTTAGAGTGAATTGCTCACCCTAGGCAATGCACATGGCTAAGAGGAAGAGTCATGGACTAACACCTTCCTTAGGCCTTCTGGGGAATACAAATAAGGAAAGCCAAAACACGATGAAAGTGGAAAGTTCATAATTGCAGAGACATGAAAGAGAACATATGAGTAGAAGACACAACTACAACACTAGAATAAAAAAGAAGAAGAAGAAGAAGAAGAAAAGAGGATATGAAGGTACTTACTCTTTTCTGTATCTTAAGCCTAGGACCTAAGGCCTATCATTCCTTCTCTCCTTGAAGAAGTATGTATGCTAAGAAGCAAAACAAGGCTTCTTCTTCAACACCTATTAAGGTGTTTGAAAGCTATGCTTTTTATGAGAGGTTGTTGTGGCAACAAGGTTGGCTCATCTAAAGTTGTACAAATTCAATAGTATAGTTATGTCTTTTAATGTTGGAGTTATCCTCTTCTATGAAGTGATAAATGTGTGGGTTTGAATACTACAATAGGAAATGATTGCCAGCTATGCTTCCATTCCACTCATTTATAGGAATCGCAACTAAGTAGAAATAGCAATAGTATGGAGGGTTTTAGCCTTCTTTAGAAGAGTCACATACTTCGACTTCTTTGCAATGTGTGTTACCCAATCATCCCATTAAAAGAGTAGCTCCTTCAAGAATGTGAATTGGGTATTAGAGAGAGGTAGCTCTCTCCTCTTACTTTTGAAGCGTAACACTGAATCTCCCCTTATGATATTTCTAGAATCAGCACGAGGCTCGCGCTCGATAAATTGGAGACCACCATCAATGTGAGGCATTATGTAAACTTCTTGGCATTTAGCTTTATCTTAAAATGTATCTTTAGAAATAGTCTCATCTAGCTACTTATCTCAAGGACATGGGACTAGTGATAGGCATTTATCTTGATGCACCAACAAGTCCTTCAGTTTCACTACTTTTATGTTTTGACTTGAATTGGTCTTCCTCCCTTTTGCTAGTAGAGTGCGATATTACTTTATTCTCTAAGTGGAGAAACTGAGACTTAGCAAATTGCTAGAAGTGCACCACTATTGCTACTATGAGCCAAATTTGCTACTAAGTAATAGGAGGACTTTGTACAATTCAAAGAGTTATTATTTCAAGGATGAAGACTGCTTCTTTTATTTCTTGTGATAAAAGAAAGAAAAAAAGAAAGCCATGAGAACCAAAGCAAGCAAGTATTTCATAATGTAGAAGCCACACATGTATGACTAAAAGGAAAAAAATGTAAAGGGGTTCAAGAGTAATAGATGGGTGCAAATATTACTGATATGTATATATATGTTTGCTATACAAATCTTAGCTTTAATTTATTGCGAATTACCAAGGGATATGTGAATGAGATACCCCCATAATGGCATCGAATATCTACACACATTAACTTGTTGAAGTATTCATGGAAAGGAAGTGATAAGCATCCATTGAAGTATAAGCCATGTGATCGTCTAAGTTGACCTTAGGTGCATGAATGAAGGATGTAAATCTAAGCGTTTGATCAAATCATATTTTCACAAGTCAATTTGAATGAATAAAAATTACTATGGCGATGAGTATTCCTGGTAAAAAATCATCATGCTATAGTACATATTATAGTACTTAAGCCATGCTATGGTTCTAGCATTGAAGAAATTCAATGCAAATGCCCACCCATGAAAGAGACACTAGAATAACTAAAAGATTTGATCACATTATTATTATGATTGAGGTCAAGATGAATGATCAAGTTATGGGCCTTAGCAAAATGAAAGCCACATATCCATGCTTAGGGGTTGTTTCAAACTTACTTCTTTCATAAAAGAATGGCGTGGGTCCTATCCATTATACCAGTGAAATTCTTAGAGTTTAGAGGGGCACTTGTTCTTTATATGGAGATTTACATATACATAGATTAAAAAAAAAAGGAAAGAAAAAGAGCCAAAGGTCGTATATTTATGATCATAAAGTTCAATACATGTTAGGACCAAAAAAAAAAAAAAAAGAAAAAAGCAAATGTGATGAGGAATCAAAGTTCAATGATATGTCATCATAGGAGTCTACATCTATTGATTGCAAATCATGATTACAGCAAAATGGGAAAATTCTTCTCGGCATCAATCAATTTTTACAATGCCAAGCATGAATGAAGATTAATTCTAAGCATCAACCGACTTAGCAAATATTGCAATAACTAGAAGTTGAGTAAATCCTTACATGCATGCTTTATCATATTACGGAGAAATATATTCCCTTTCTCATGAGGTTTGAAACGAATCAGGGCCATTTATTTGACATAAGTGAGGCATAACAAAGCCCTTATAAAAGTTCATATTTATGAAGACTCTACAACCATAGATTTGGGGGTAGATAACGATAACCAAAAAATTAAAAGATCACAAGGCACATGTTGTGAAGAGTCCCTATTAGGTAAGACACAAATATGTCTACCAAGAAGTGTTTCGATGGGTGGAAAGAAAGAAAGACTAGACAAAGAATAAAAGGATATCTTTTATTGCTACGTTACGAGACACGAGGTCGAACTTGATTGATTTTATAGCTACCTAGCAATGGAGAGAGTTGATATTGTTAAAAAGTTACTTATTGCTTCAAGGAAAAAAAAAAAGACTAAGGAAGATGAAGAAGAGACTCACCACTAGAGTTTGTCATTGTTGTGATCAGTGAAGGGAATCAACCACATGTATGTATATTTAGCGGGCGTGAAGAGATTAAAGGATAAAGATCAAAGATTTATGTTCAAAAGATTTGATGAATTTGAATTGATTCAATGATACTTGTTGGAACAAATCAATGTTTTAAGTTGTGATACGAAGATAGTATCAGTTATAAAGATGCTGAATTGAACATTTAGAAATGATACAAGAAGTTGTGGTTTATTACTTTCTATTCTCTAGAGCTCGTAAGGATATAATAGTGGAGCGCAGGGCTTAACATGTTTCTAGTACATGCTTTCAATGCAAGGGTTGCATGTCATAGTGTCTCGAAATATCTCCTATAAAAGGTAGTATGTGAACTACTACGAGTGAAAATTCATTATGAAAAAAAAAAAAAAAGGTATAGGCAATCCTTGGATGTGGAACTCGGACCATCAATAAAAGGGCTTTTTTTTTTTTATTATTATACTATTGAAGATTTCAAGATCATATACAAGGAGATATAGTTGATATAAAGAAGATATGGATGAAGATTTGATAAAGGCATTCAAGATTTAATCTATTGGAGTGAATTTCTCTTTAAGATGAGATAGGAGATTAAGATGTACTTAGAAATATGACTAAGTTATGAAGAAAATTCAAGACAAGGCTTCATGCATTAAAGTAACATTTGTCGATGATACTTGAATTTAGAATGAGATTGGATGTTAATGTTTGGTAAAGGAAGAAAGGTCTAAAAAAAAATCTATTCTGTTATGCACAAGCAAAGGAAGAGGATGCAAGAAGTATTATTTGTTGCATTAACAAACCTCCTTATATGTGTGATTCATTTCATGTCAGTGACTTGATAATTATGCCTAATGATTACCTTAATAACTACATTATTTAAATAAAGTAATTGCATGCCACAAGTAGTTCTTAAGCCAATCGAATCAAAATTGAAAAATCAGTTTAAATTGTTGAACATGGAGCTGATGCTAGTTTGATGAGATAGATGATAAAAAAAAGAAGAAGAAGTGACTCACATAAATGAAGTGTTTATGGTACAAGAGATTTATCTAATATATTATAATGGGGCAATATACAACTTTAGCATGCTAAAAGCGACATATACAATTAAATGGTACTATAAGCTTATACACTAAGGTATATAATAAATATATCTACAGCATTGACACTAAGCCCATATACTCCAAAATGAAGTCTTCAACTGTATGAGCGTACTTGGCAGTAGCGTAACTCTTTACGATGCGTATGCGCTAGGTAGTGACTTAGCCATTCAAAAATAATAATTAACGCCTAAAATATTCAGACTCTATCTAAGAATTTTGGTTAAGAGGCAAAATATAGAGGATTGAAATTTATTTAGACTTGACTCCCTAAGCTAGGTGATAGGGCTTAAGGAGTCTGGTCTATATTGGGATAATTAAGGGAGAATTGACTTAGTAGGCTTATAATAGGGATCTTGGATTGATCCTCTACATTTAACCTTTCTCAAACAAGCTCATGCACTCATGAGGAAGGTTAGTAGCCTTGGGCCCATTAGCTAGCTCATTTTGGATAACTATGAATTAAGTAAGCTCCATCTCATCCGTTGGTCATTGAGATGATTTGAAGGATGGTATCTTTCTCAAGAGCCTATAAATACCTAGTCTTTCCTCCTCATTTACAACTCTTAAAGAAAAATAAGGAAATAAGATTGCTCTGTGAAACCTTTACTCTCTAAGATCAAATAAGTGATTTAAGTGAATAACTGATCTTGTTCGCTTAAGTTATAAGGTAAGCGCCTACGGTTCCTTAAAACTGCTTTGTCTGTCACTTGTGCATTTGAATAATTGAGATTACCTTATCATCCTCCTTAGCTCGTTCTCACCTAATCATCCCATTAGGTATCTTTCCTACTTCACTTTCCTTAAACCATGTATAGTGCATCTTTCATGTAACATATACATAACTACTCCAATCGGACTCCTACTTCTATAGATACAAACTGGCTTAATTATTGAACACTAAAAGTAATACCTAGCTTTGTTATGGTAACATACAACAAACAATCAACAAGTCTCTTATAAAGTAAAGGATCCAACAAGGTGCATCGGCATCATTAGAAACATGAATGTTTTGTAGAAAAGGAGTTTGAATAGGGTGTGTTGTTGTTAATCCTAGTAGTATATTCAAGAAGAAACCATTAGGAGTATGGCATACTTCAATCCTTAAGAAAAACCGTACTTCTCTCAAATCTTTGATTGTGAATGCATGATTTAAAGCTTTCTTCACATTATTGATATAAGAAAGATCATTGCCAACCAATAATACATCATCTAGATATGCCAAAGCTGCTATAAAAGAAACACCATCATGCTTAACAAACAAAGAGAGTAATTGGCTTTTGACTATTGAAAACCAAGGGAATAAATAAATTTAGGGAATTCTTTGTTCCATTGGCGAGAGGCTTGTTTTTGTCGATACAAAGAGTAAACAAGCTTGCAAACTTGATTAGAGTCCTTTAAATCGTACCACTCTGATGGCTTCATGTAAATCTCTTCATCTAAGTGACCATGAAAAAAGGCATTATTCACATCCAATTGGTAACCAAACCAATTTTTCATAGTAGTTAAGGCTAAAAGTAATTTAATCGTAGTTAACTTGGCAACTAGGGAAAAAGTGTAAGTATAATCAATTCCCTCTTCTTACATATAACCTTTACCTACTAGTCTAACCTTAAACCTCTCAATAGCACCATTAGGTTTGTATTTAATCTTATGTACCCACTTTGAGTTGATCGCCTTTTTTCCTTCGAGTAAAGGAACTAAATCCTAAGTATGATTGGCTTCTAAGGTTAACAACTCCTTTTGCATAACTTCTATCCATGTAGGATCTTGTTTTGGTTCATAGTCATGTTGTGGTTCTTGAACAGTGGATACATTAGTGAAAGAGGCTGCATAGTCCTTAGGATAGTGGGAAAAAGAATCATGATGAAACAATAGGTAATGTATATCAGATGCAATAGTAGATGGAAGAGATATATTTGGATGATTATGTGTAGCATTAGTAAATGAATGAACTTGCATTGTATGGATATAATCTTATAACTAATGTGGTGTGCATCTAGTTATAGTGGATCTTCAAATAGGTTGAAGTGTATCATTATGAGTTGTAACATGTTGTATATTCTGTAATGACAAAGGTAAGATGGCTTCTTCATAAGGTTGTATGTGTTGATTAGAAAATAAGGGTGCTATATGAGAGTTAATTGCAGTGGGTTCGATTTGTGTTTGGAAAGGGAATACATGTTCATAGAAAGTGACATCTCTACTCACAAAATTGTTATGAGTGGCCAAATAATATAGCTTGTAACCCTTTTGCCCTGGAGGATATCCTAAAAATATACACCTCCTTGCTTTAGCATCAAAATTTTCTCAACCATTAGCAAGTGTAGAAGCAAAACCAACCAATGACTCTTAAGTGATCATAATAAGGTGTTTTGTTGTAAAGAATTTCATAAGGTGTTTTCTAATTCAAAGACTTCATGGGTGCAAGTTTATGAGTGTGGTGGCTGCCAAAATACAATCTTCCTAAAAGGATAGCATGAGCCATATCAAGAAGATGCCTATGCTTTCGTTTCATGACTCCATTTTGTTGTGGTATGTATGGGATACTCTTTTGATGAGTAATACCAAGTCTATTGAACAGTAGTTGACAATCATGGGACATAAACTCACTCCAATTATCGATTCTTACAATTTTTGGTATGGTTTGAAATTGATTTTGAATGTGTAAGAAGAAGTGTTTTGGGGTAGAGAATGTATGAAACTTGTATGGTATTAGGAATGTCCAAGTGCATCTACCTATATCATCTCTTATGGTAAAAAAAATTTTATTATCAAAGTGAGAAGTGATATTATAAGGCTCCCCATAAATCAATATGGAACATGTCAAAAGGAAATAAAGTATTAGAAGAGCTAGAGGAGAAAGGTAGTCTGTGAAATTTTCCCAATTGATAAGCATTACAAATGAAATTAGAAGTTTGTATTTCCTTACAAGGAGATAAATGTTGGAGTTTCAACAAGGAAACATGTCTTAGTTGATTATGTAGGAGTTCAATAGAAGTAATAGTAGTGTTTGTAGCATACATGATTAGCTGCTTTATTACATAAGAAAGTAAAGTAGTACAAGGAAGAGAAATACCACTAGAACTAGATTTAGGCGATATCACATACAGTCCATGTCACATATTTGCTTGAGCTATACATTCTCTAGATTTTTGGTCCTATAAGACACATTTTTAGACATAAAAAAGAGTGAACAGATTAGTCTCCTTAAGCAACTGGCTTACCGAGAGAAGGTTAAAGTGGAATTTTGGTACTAAAGAGGACTTTTGTCAAGAACAATTGATCACTTAATTGCACTTTTCCTATAGTATTAACTAGTTTTATTTGTCCATTAAGCAATATCACTTTCAAAGGTTCTTTAAGTGTTTGTGTGTGTTGAAGTAATTGTAGGAAAGGTTTGATATGATCTAAAGCTCCTATATCTACTATCCAATTACTCACTTCATTATTATGAGTTAAGCAAGAACCAAGGAAAGAAGAAACATCAATACTTGCAAAATTGATTGAAGTAGAAGCCATAACGTTATGTTGTTGCTGATTTTTCAACATTCTGGCCACTTCTGAGCATAATTTCTCATTATTATTAACAAAACTTTTCTTCCTTGCAATAGAATCAGATTGAACACTATCAGCTAAAGCCCCTTATTTAAAAGGAGTATCAAATCCTTGCTTATAAGTACTATCAACATGCACCGGTGTTGCAACTTTGGTACTCCTCTTTTCCTTAGTTTTATACCAATCTGGATATCTCTTCAGTTCAAAACATTGATCAACACTATGCCTTATCTTGTTACAATAAGAACAAATAGGTCTTGAGCCAAATTTGCTCCTTTTATCTCTTCTTTCACTATTTTGTATTTTATCCCCTGATTTAGTAGCAAAAGCTATAGCTTCTTTGCTAAAGATTTCAATTAACTACTTTTGTTCTCATTTTGATATATCAAAGGAATAAGCTTTGCTCACCATGGCTAAAGGCTCCATGCTAAGAATTTGGCCTTAAATACCCTTGAAACACAGATTTAGACCTACTGGGAGTTGCATTAGCTTGGTTCTGTTTTCCATATCATGAATCTTCGTAACAATGTCATAAGTACATTGAGCAAAACCCCCACAAGAACAACTTAGAAGTCCATAGAGTGAAGATAACTCATCCCACAACTTCTTCAAACGATTGTAATGCATAGTTACATTATTATTCCCTTGCTTGAAATTGATAATTTCACATTTTGACTAGCATATTAATGGACCATTTGTTAATCCAAACTGTTCGCAAGCATCCTCCCATAATGCCTTCGAGGATTGCACATACATGAATGCCTTAAAGAGTTCCTTACTCATTGAATTTAAGATCCAACAGCGGATCATGTAATCACAAGTCCAATGCTCAATTTCAAGAAGTGTTTCTTCTGTATCAAGGATCATCAAAATACGTAAGAATATTATTTCTATGAAAAATACTATTTATAGGTAGTTCCATTGAGATACCTGGATTAGGTATTAGTGTTCCTAATTATCTTCCGATGCCATACAAGTACCTTCAATAAACCCTAGTTTAGATTTAGCACATAGGGCTAAATGAGATGTACTCCATCTTAAAAAATTTGATTAATAAAAAATGATACTTGTCATATTGGTTTTAGGATTGTTAGAACCTGATAGGTGTAATGAATCATTATACGTGTTCTTTAGATTCATGTTGAAAATGTCGACGATGAACAACTAACAAGGAAGAAAGAAATGTACAACAAGTAGTTGATACTGATGTAACCGAAATAAGCAAAGCAAAGAAAAAATGTTACTCGCTTTTATACCATGAAAACCTCAGTGCTTCGATATCCATGGAAGTTGAAAACAACAGCAAGTTAATAATAGAGCATTTTGAGAGAAGAACAATTCGGTGAAGTGTGCAAGTGAGTTCGTCATTTCTTAACTGTTACTGCTCAAGTGTTTATATACAAGCTAAACGCATCATAACAGAAAGTGTCAGGTCAGAAAATACTTAATTAAAAATATATAAAAGAATATATGGACTAAAGGCTACTAACATAACTAGTAATACATGTAACAAAGATCTTAATGCATAAAATCTAAACGTGCTCTCTACAATTCCAATTAACCGTGTGGGATCAAAACCATAAAATATTCCAGTCCAGATAGAGAACAGCTTAATTTTTACCAATTAAGTAGAAGGAACTAGGAAGTAACAGTAAAGTAATAGAAGAAGATATTCGATTGGGATGATTCCCTGGTAAAAAAACCTGAGCCATGAATGCATTGTGTATGATATTCACTCAGTGAACTAGGCCACTAGATACGAGGTAATTTTAATAAAATACAAATTAGTACCAAGTACAGACCTGATGTGACCTTGGAAAAGAAGTTTTATACCGTTAAAGATAAGCGAGGAATTCAAGTGAGAAACGTGCCGGTTTCCTGTTTAGGAAACTGAAGAATCGTCCCATCAACTAAAAACACACATTAACTGATGCGTCCTCCTTCCTCCTCCTTCAAATTTTTTTTTTACTGCGACAGTTGTCATGTGATTTTATCACCCGTCTCCTCCAAATTTCCATATTTAACATTGTACTCAACTAAAAACCAAATATCAAATCCCCGTGGTTGCATGTACGTGCCTACCCATTTAGTGCCCTACGTTTCTGCTCACTTAAATTTTCTATTTGACATCATTCAGAGGCCAGACTAGAGGATAACTTGTCTTTTTGTCTTTTTCTTTTGAAAGAAAAAAAAAAGTTTAATAATACTATAACACTTATGTATTATATTAAATAATGAATAAATACAAATAAAATCATAAATCCACTATTACTAATATATTTATTAAAATATTATTGATATTTACTCATTACTTATTAAAATACATACATATATAATATAAACAAACTTTTTTCCTTTCCTTTTTCTCCATAATTGATTGTTTCAAAATCCCTGGCTAGACCTAAACCTACCCTAGTTCCCTTCCGCTCCCCATTTAGCTAGCTTTCCCTCGTTATGATCTTATTTTCAATCCACTTGCATTGAAGTTTCTTGAATCCTTCCTCTCTCATTTCTTTGTGTAAGCAATTATGGACCTAGAAGAGAAGATTCCCATGGATAACTTGGTTCCACCATCCGAGCAGCTTTGTTATGTTCGGTGCAACTTTTGCAACACCGTCCTTGCGGTATAACCCTAACCTATTCCTTATTCATGTCTTCCTATGTATACCATGTCTAATCTGTATACGATTTTTTCTTTGACAAAGTTTCACTATAATGTTTATATATTCTTTTAGCTTAAGATAAAGAAGGGTTTTGGTTCATTTATTGGATTTTTCATTAGGGTTGGTTTTAGAGGTCCTAGCAAATGATGAAAAGAACGGTTATCGGTTTTTTTTTTTTTTTTGCAGGTAGGTATTCCGTGCAAGCGCATGCTAGACACAGTTACTGTCAAATGTGGGCATTGTAGTAACCTCTCTTTCCTAAGCACTAGGCCCCCATTGCAAAGCCAGTTTCTTGACCCCCAAATGAGTCCTCCGGTATGTATTTTGAGGATATATACTTACATACATACTAGAATAATACGCACCCGTGATGTATTCACCTCAAAATAACGAAAATATTTTCATGTGCTTGTTTCCATGAAAATGCAGTTACAAGAAAACTATTACTATTTTTCACTGTGACCATCCATGTTCCGTATATATGTGTGTGTGCACGTGCATATATTTATGTATAATTTTTAGAATATTTATGAATTGTCCAACATGAATTTTAAGGTGAATCATGGTGTTTATATTGATCCGAGAAAGGAAGGTTCATCGTCCTCCTCGTCGTCATCAAAATCAAACGAACCAACGTCACCCAAAGCTGTTCCATTTGTTGTGAAACGTACGTCTTAACTCTTCATCCTGCTCACTGAAATTCCATTATCTCCTTTCTGTTTTCTCATTTCATTTCATTCACCATTATCAAATATATCTCTAGATATAATTAATACGACATGTATTCGACTCACGTCAAGCCATTTTTTTCTACAGCGCCTGAGAAGAAACACAGGCTACCATCTGCTTATAATCGATTCATGAAGTAAGATCAAAGCTAAAATCTTTTCTTTATTTAAATTCGTGCAAGAGGGATTCACATTCCATTTATATATCAAACAATTTTGCAGATATAGGGGTCTATCACTTTGCAAATTAATCAATTCTTCATTATTAGGAGGTTATACGGATTGCATCGTATATAAAGATGATAATAGTTAGGGCAATGTGAATTAGTTTCAAAAGGCAGTCAAGTAATAAGTAATATATATCGCATGTATATACGCGTTGTAAATAAGTTCCAACGATATTTTAACGCCTAATGGTATTTGTAAAACATAGGTGGTAATATCTTTCTTCTTCTTCTTCTTCTTCTTCTTCTTTTTCGTTCTTTTTTATTTCTTTTTGGTATTTTATGGTTTTGTGATTCCTTTTCTTATTTCACATCCCTGAAAGTTCACAAAATGTATTATGAACATGTGATGAATTACTTTAAAAGGGAGGAGATTCAACGGATCAAAGCTGCAAACCCGGACATACCTCATCGAGAAGCCTTTAGCACAGCTGCGAAAAATGTAAGCCTTCCCCTATAATTATATGAAATTGCCAGTTTTAGGGTTTGTCAGACTAACTTCTGGTCCATTTCGTTGCCAATAGTGGGCTCGCTACATTCCTAATTCAGGAGGAGGGTCGGTTTCCCGGGCAAGTAACTCGGTAAGATATCTCACTCACGCAATTCACATTGAAAAAAGAAAAAAAAAAAATCATTAAGTATAACTAGCCACGTGCATCGCTTATATAGCTTTGAGCACTATAGTTTCCAATAACAATAAGGATGGATGCAATTTATCTACTCAATTACAAACAACATATGCTTGCACGTTTTAGGGTCACACTAAATCTAAAACATGGGTGCTTTTCTTGTCTAGATGATTGAGAGATCGATTGATGATGACGATCACTTGCGCTGATTCACAAACTCTTTGAGTGTCTTTACAAACAAAGGAAAGTTAAGGAGTAGAAAAAAATTGAGAACATTTATTAAGAATGATAACAGACTTGCAAAATTATGAAGTAAAGATTCAATTACGAAATTACAGCATAGTTATTATAAAGTAATTTCCTTTGGCAGTTTGCAACAACTTCAAGTCACGAATTAATGAAAATTACAACTTTACAATCATATTACTATGGGGTTTTGATTCCATGAACAATAAAATATTTTACTTCTTTCTAATGTAAGTCACGAATATGTGAAAATTGCAAACGTTGGAGTTAAATTAAGTACATGATAGATAATTTATTGTAAACTAATAAGGATTTTTCCAAATAATTGAACTGATTCTTCACATAGTTGTATGCATCCTCATAATTATCTTACGACTTTGCTCACATTATTAATTTGGTTCGCAAGTTGGTAATTGTACTCTTATAAGGAACTTGATTCTGTTCGTCGATATCTGATTGTTCCTCATGGGTTGTAAACTCGTGATTTTGCTTAAAATAACCTTTTAACTTATTTTGTTTACGAATTTTAGAAGGAGGATATTCTATAATAATATCGCAAACGTCGTAACTTTTGTTGCTTTCAAAATTTTTCCATTTGTTTGTAATTTAGCACCTAGATTCTTAGAACACTAAAAAAAAATATCATAATTTTTTGTTAGAATTCATAATTTTTCCTTATATTGATAAATTATTCAAAATTTCCGTCAAACCACCGGTCATCTGAGCTTTAAGGTTTTCGTTCGTGAAAGCAATTTTATATGCAAAATTAAGACTGGCCTTTGTACATAAATTTGTTTTCATACCCTAGTATCTTTGTTATATTGTCACTCACCACGAATCTCAAACGAGAACTTCTATGATATCCTAATTCCTAATGTCCTTATTATATCTATTAGGTAATATTATAAATACCGCAACATTTCTCTACGTTTACATTCACCCATTTCCGCGAAGTTGTGAAAAAGAGCTAATAATCTTTGGTGTTTAGTCCATTAAGCGGCATAAAAGGAAACTTCGCACTATTTCATAAGTTGTATTGTTGATTTTATTTTTGCAGGAGTGACCCAAGAGGTGTTTGAGCAGCATATATGGGGAAATAATCTTAGTTAGTAGCTATGTTAAGCTTTAAATTATATCTATATGGCTCTTTGTACCGTTATTATAATATCTCCTTTGGATCGTTTCGTATGTGGCAAACTTTAGCCCAAGTAGTAGCAGGCTATTTAATGTTTTATCGATCTCAAGATTCTCATGCTTATTTCAATATAGCTTATCTATATTATCATCCTAATATTTCTTCTTTTTGGTTTTCTCTATGTTCTTTATGTTTCTCTACTTGTAATTACATACAGCTTTTGTATGTTGAGTTCTCACGCCCATGTCCGAGTCAATTTTATGTGGCAATTAATCTTGTTGATTCTAAAAGAGTGTGTGATTTTTCAATATATGCCCAAAATGGGTTCGTATCTTCTACGCTATGTTTGGGATAAAGTGATGCAGTGAAAGTAGAAAGAAATTTGAATCTTTATTGTTCTTGAATAATTGTTTGTAAAGAAATAAAAAAAAAGGAAAAAAAAAACCTATTTATATCTAAAATAAACCTTAGAAAAGCCTAAAAGTCGTAAAAAAAATCTCTAAAAAAAAAATAAAAGGATTAGTTATGAGTTTTAATGAGCATCTTTTAAGCTGAAATGGCATCAGTCAGCCTTTCTTAACTAGTTTGCTAGAGGATCCGAAAATCAATTTTTAGAAACATATAATAATAAAAAAAAATTCTTTTCAAATAAAAAATTATATCCGTTTGAACATAATTGGAAAAAATTGGCTATATGTACATGTTCACATCATGTCTTATTGCATGTAAGTCAAATATGGAGATTTATTTGTGGTAAAATGATTTAAATGATGGCAAGAAGACAAAATAAAATGTTTTGATTTAATCATGTATATATATATATTATATCATGTTAAATTATATAGTTTATAGTGAAATAACTATGCAAAGGGTTAGAAATAGAATCATGGTCACTAACTCATATTTGGAGTGTTTACAGTCTTTTTTTTTTTTTTTAAAAAAATTCCCCTTTCATGCAATAAGCTCTCTAGAGAACTTAAATGACATGTCCGATGGGAATATGTTAGGCTGTTAGCCTACATAAAAGTTATGTCTTGTGATACTTTAATTTGAAAAGCTTAAACATTTCCGCAGCTCCTGTCAGGTCCTTGAAATGTTGCGAAAGTATCTTTGCAACCACCCTAACTTATGATCGTTCATGTCGTGTTAGAAGCATTTCTTAGTCTAGGTAACTTTGACGATGAGTTGATAAACCATGTCTGGAGATGCTCATTGCCAATAATCGCTAAGTTCAGGTAACTAATAATCCCGTGATATCTTTCCACAACTTAATTATTAGCATTCAACAAGACAATTTTGCCAATATTTAGGCAGCGCGAATAACATATTAGGTCAAATAATGGCTTTTCACATTCTTTATTAAAAGACAAAACTAAATGCTGAATTGCACAATGCTGTAGGGAAATAAGGGAAAGTAAGTATGACAACTACTTTTTGAATGTTAGTGCAGCACCGGCATTGAATTGAAAGATTAAACATTAAATCATAAATACCATTATTATTCTAGTAGTCTACTTTCCCTATTTAGTCCTCTTATGAATAAAAAAAAAAAATACGTTTGATGATTGCAAAACCCTGGAATTAGGTCTATGGAGGTTCCTTAACTTTGAAAAATGTTCACTCTATAACTAGAAACTTTTATTCATTTAAGTACCACAACTATATAAAATTCACCCAACTTTAGGTCTCCATTTTAGTTTGGGCCATCACACTTAGATATTGAAAAACAACATGGTGGCATACATAGACAACACATTTGTATACATGGACAATTTTCTTCAAATAAAATCCAATCAATTCAATTTCATTCCAATTCTAGAATAAGGAAACTTCTACACCCAATGCAGCAACAGTAAATCCCTAAATTTTTCGACCTAATATCTGAAGTAGATTTAAGTGTGTTAGATATTTTTAAGAGTTAACAAGATTAGTAAAAGTGAAAACTCTAAAATAATTAATCAATCGTGTATAAATTTTTTTTACCTTAAACATATGTAAATACTAAAGATTTTATCCGAAAGCGATAAAAACTCTAAAATTATAACTTTAAGGATATAAAAGTACTAATTCACCATAATTTACCCATAAAACTTAATTGATAATATAACCTTAGTCTTATGCTAAATTATTAGTAAAAGATTAAAGATAACTTTCAATTATTCATAAATACATATAATACTAAAGTAATCTCTTAGAAACTAAGATATTGCATTATAGATCACATTCATCTTTTAAGTATATAAATAGGTTAGTATTATATAAAGTTAAGAGCTTAATTGATGATTATACTCTATATAGTAAGTATTAGTACCCTAAATGACACTTTTCATGATAATTACATTAAGTAGTCTAACAAATGGTTTATATAGGATATAAATATCTAAAGAAAAATCTCATTACCTATTCTTACTAATCATTTCACTAAACCCTATGTTTTCTCTCATTTTCTTAATTTTCTTCCTAATTTTCTCTAATTCTTTCATTATATACAATTAGATTACACGTAAATTTGAAATGTTGATCAAGTCAAAGGTTAACTAAGTCAACATATTAAAAAGTCAACAAAATGTCATTGTCATTTAGAGAATTCCTTCCTTTCTCTTTAGCTTTCTACTCATTTTTCTTTTCCAATTCCATCCCTCCTTTTTGCTGTCCACTCCCCTCCTCACTTAGACCCCACTTGTCTTCATCTTTTCAAACATAAAACAACATAAAACCAAGTCCTTTTCTCCATCTCCAAACCATGAGCTTTCCCCTTTGCTTTGTCACTTTCAACTTTTCCAATTTCACTTTCACAACTCTACTTAACAACACAAACTAATAACACATATATACTAGCTTTTCTTTTCATATTATATCTAATTCTCACCTCACCTGAGTGACTGGACATCTAACGGCTGAGACGATCTTAGAATGAGACATTCCTCTATTGTCATTTCGAACAGAAAGTTGGAAGTACAAGTAAGAGAAAGGTATGCTATTGTGTAATTTCTTATCTTTTTTAGTAGTTAGATGTATAGGTTAAATTAGTATAGGAAGTTTATGTGATATGTACATATATATTGTTGAAGGAATAAAGTTTCAATTTTTATGCTTAGAAGTGTAGGAATACTTAATAAATGGAAGAATAACATGTGTACATATGCTTAAGTATGTATATGTAAGAGTACACTTGGTAAATACATGTAGGAAGACTCTTGTATATAAGTATCCATTATGTACATATTATGTACATAATCTAAAAAGAGGTATATACTAACTATACATACATATACTTTGCTAAATACACCCTTGAAGTACAAAAATATGAAATTTGTAAAGCTTTCTTAAGAAGGAACATTAGGCATATGAAAATATGTATAAAAATACGTATGTCACCATATGTGTATATGGGTATATGTATTAGTATATGTATAAGTACACAAGTGTACATATTAGTATATTAAAAGTATAAGTATAAATATAACATATGTATAAAGTGTATGATATATATGGATAAGAGTACATATGTAATGGATGATGATGTAAGCAATGACATAATTAAATAACGATGTAAGCAATGACATAATCAAATGATGATGTAAGCAATTGATGACATAAGAAAATGATGACATAAGCGATGACATAAGCCTCTAAGATAATAAATCATAAGATCATTTAAGTGTAAGAATTAATGGCTAATGAAACCATTAACTACTAAAATAGAACATAAAACTAGCCAATAAGAATAATTAAGCTTCAATAGTTAGAATTTCAATAAATTTAGTTTATATCGTAAAACAAAGGTTTTAACATCCAAAATAGACATCACCGTATGAATGTACGTTCGAAAATAATGAAAAATGACTATAAATTCGTAAATATAAAAAATAGAATAAAAAAGTTACATATGATTAGTGATAAAGTCTAATCGGATAAAAAAATTGATAGTAATCTAAGTAGAGTTAAGTAAATAGATATCTAGAATTACTAGTTAATTCAATTGCTTATTATCGTTATTATATTGTAATGATCAGGTGATCTCGACGCGGGTGAGAATCTCCCGATTGATTACTACGATTAAAGCGAGTCGTCATGGTCGAGTGAGTATTTACCCTATGATTCCATGCTTGTATGTGATTGCAGATAGTGGACTTAAATGATATTGTTAATTGATTGTTGTGTGGGGTTGGGAAATGCTTGTGTATGTTATTATGTGTTGAGTTGTAAATTTACCTTAAGTACGAATAATAATTTGTTGTTGCATATTAGTA
Source organism: Lumnitzera littorea (assembly GCA_024138015.1). Taxonomy (NCBI): domain Eukaryota; kingdom Viridiplantae; phylum Streptophyta; class Magnoliopsida; order Myrtales; family Combretaceae; genus Lumnitzera; species Lumnitzera littorea. The sequence goes on along the minus strand of JAMXBB010000005.1, from coordinate 25,451,827 downwards.
TAGATAATGATTGTGTGTGCTATTGGATGGTCACATCATAATTGAATTTAACTATACTTGGCTCATAAGAAGAAATAGGTACATGCATTGTATAGACATAATTTCGGTTGTCCCATCAACGAAGGTAGAGAGAGGCCATTTTGGGGTTGTTATTATAAATTTACTGGTTCTATACGGTGTACTTATATAAAATGACCTTACTCTGACCCACAGGAATATTAGGCATTGGAGGTGCCAACCGCCTGGCTAAAGGTTGAGTCTAGAGGCTTTCATTTAGAGGTAAGTGTGGATTGCAGGGGTTTACTCATGATTATACTAGAACTTGGTTTTTATGAAAATAAAGGACTTGTTTGATTTAAGTATAGAACGTAGAGTTCCGTAGTAAAGTAAGTTCTGGTATAATACCCGGATTTAATTGGTGCCGTATATATTTTAACCCTGAGTTTAAAAGGCGTTAAATCTAAGTTACGTATATTGACTAGTTAACTATACATATTGTTCGGCATCCTATTTGTTCATTCATTCATATATGTAAATATAATGTATTTATAATTTACTTGTGGTGTGGCTGAGGGTTTTGCTCACTAAGCTTAGGCTTATACCCTCTTAGACTTCTGTTTCAGGATGGCTTATTTATTAAGGCTGGTCGGGAGATTCTATAGGTTAGCTTAGGGAATTAAGCAAGAGCGGGCCATTCGGTGTGATGAGAGAACTAACTATACAAACTTTTACTTATGTACTGTTGTTTTGTTAGTAATATAAACCTAGATGTACTAAATAATTGCTTACTGTAAACTTTGTAGTTTAAATTTTATATAAATATACTTATGTGATGATATCATGTGGATCTGTATGTTCTTGGGAAGTTGGTGGTTGTAGAACCTTGTATATTGCATGAAGAGTTCGTGATTGAAAAGGTAACCAATTAAGAGTTCTTCATACAGTATACGGCGTTTGCTACGACTAGACCGTTCTCAGTTTGTGACAGCAATCAACAAAAAGGAAAAGAGAAAAGGATCATGATCTTTATTTGTCTAATAACATTGTTATTAGACTTAATCCGCATGCATGACCTAGACATATAAGAGGGTCAAGGATAAGGAGATGAACTAGTTTTGATAGGAAGTTGAATTAAAGTTTAGCTAAACGGATTTTATAGTTGGATTAAGTTGAACTGAGTCAACCAAGGTTAGAGAACATTGTCTAAAACATATGCTTCATATTACTTTCCATAAAGCTTTAGCTAGCTCATAAGTACATTTACTTCAAAAGTACATACAACACCTACTTAGAAATACATTTCTTGCACGATCAACATCCATGGAGTTTAAACCCTCATGTAAAGCTACTTGAAAAACTTACATTCCTTATAATGTATCAATAGAAATACTTGTTAGGTGTACATGGGGCATGGTGTCTCTTGTGACCAAATAGCCTATTTCTAATATAATTAAAGAATCTAGCACTTAAAAAATATACATGAGAGATGGGCAAGTAAACTTCAAGATAAATAAAAAATAATAAAAGTTTGGCTACAACATTGTTGTAATACATTATTATTATGAATGGATTGGTTCATAATTCTAAATTCTTGCCACTCCATAGACTAGTAGTAATAACAACCACACCACCTACTAAATGCGATTGAAACACTAGAAGAAAGCGATAATGTGCACTCGTAGAATCATTTTCTATAGTTTTTTAAAGTCTAAGCTCTTGACAACTCGTACCTCAACCCATAAAAGCAATATAAGGCACCTATAGTCCTTATACTATAACAAGCTAGAGAATATGTGATAGGAATTGGCTTCCAACCTCCTTTAGGCTACAACTGACTTGTCTTAAGCTAAGACAGACCTATTTTCCCTGAGGCTGAGCTCATAAGAAAAGGCTAACAAAAGGGAAGAAATCAAGAAAGTAAGGATGAGAGAAGAAGAGGTATTGCTAACCTTTAAGGAACCTAGGGTTCAACAGACTGAGGTTCTAAAGAAGGAGACTAGCTTGGCAAGTGACTTAGTACGTCTTGCTGACTAACCTTTAAGTTCAACAATTGTAGGTCCACCTCATTAGAAGCTTAGCTAAATACAGTAGGGTCATAACAACTTTAGTTTTAGCTCAAACATCTAGCTGTTGATCTAATTTATATCAGACCTAACCTGCCCTAAGACAACTCATGTGACCTGCATTCCGATCTTCTTACTAAAAATGCACAATTTTGTACAATATATTATTATCTTCTTTATTTTAGTTTATGTGCCTAAAGGTTTAAGGCCTTGTAATTATTTACAATTTTACCACTAGGTTTTTAGGATTTACTATAAATAGTATTATTTGTAAACAACAACCAGACTTAGAATATTGAATAGAAGAAAGAGAGAATACATTTTCCTTGCTTAAGTTCTCGTGCGAAAGCCTATCGAGCTTACACTTTCCTTTTGTGATTATTGAGTATGTTATTACTCTTTAATCCATTGGTAGTATATTGCACTTACCCCCATTAAAACCCTTGTGAGCTTGATTTGGGTTTTTGTAAGTTACATCAAAATCCATTTTCAACCACAACTTCTATCTATGTTTTTGTTTGGTGTGTAATATCCATTCACATTCATATTCACATTTAGACCTTAGTTTACACATTATCTCCTTAAATCTATCAGTACTCGAATACCTATTTGTAGGTTTATGTTAGCTATGTATCTTGCTCCAACTAGCCTTTAGACTTAGGGCGTATCAACTTGGTATTAGAGCATTTAATGAGACAAGCGTAATAGTGTTTGTTAAGGTTTAATTCATGGCTTTTTATTTTTTGTTTGATTATTGTTCTAAAGTTTAGTTGCTATTTATGGTTGTGGTAGTGGTGTTTGTGTTGTTCGTAGTGAATTGTGGGTCGTGTAGTAGTGATATTAGCTATTGTTTTGGGTGTTATTCTGTTCTTTGTAGCATTTGTAGTGACTATAGTGGTGTTTGTCAGTCGTAGGTAGTTGTAGATTCAAAGTTGTAGTGATTTTGAGTAGAGCTTAAGTTAAGTGTACTATGTGTTTGATAAAATTCCTTAGTAAAATTATTATATAGAAAAGCCATGTCAGAGGGTAGTGTAAACATCAATGGAGATAATCCTCGTGAAAGTTTGAGGCGATGTATTGATAATCTGGAATATCATATTCAAAATGTCATAGACTCTATCTAATAGCTTATTGGACTAGTGAGAAGTTGCCACCGTATTGGCCAAGATGAAAGACGAAACTAAGTTCTAACTAGTGGAAGTAATTCCAATGAACTTGACAATGATAGGCAACAGCTTAGACAAGTTGTTGAGAAGCATAAAAGAGAATAGGAGAAGAGAAGAGCACAAGATGAATCTACCAAGCTTAGAATACAAAGGATGAGCCCTAAGCTCTTAACTGAGGTTTAGAGAACATCAAGCTCAAAACTGCTGACTTTTAGTGGTAATAGTTGACTAAAAGAGTTCCTTGACTAGGTCCCCTGAGTTAAGAAACTATTCAAATGCTAGGAATGTGATGATCGAGCTAAGGTTAAGTTGGCCTCATTATCCCTTGTTGAGCATGTTAACCTGTCGTAAGACAAGTTAAAGACTAAGCAAGAGGCTGAAGTAGAAAAGCTAATCAAAACTTAAAGACTTATGAAGAGGTTGATGAATCAATGCTTTGTACCGACCTACTTTAAGTAGGAAATAATTCATACCTTTCAACACTTAAGATAAGGTGGAAATACCGTTGAGGAGTACTTGTAGGAGTTCGAGACCTTAAAAATTAAATGGGAGATTGATGAGCCTTAAGATCGAATTATTGCTTGGTTCTTGAGTGGTCTAAGAGATGACATTGTCGACATGGTCAAGCTTTAACCATTTAACTCTCTAGATGAGCTAATCAACCTTACCTTAAGGGTTAAGAGACAAAGGAGGAGGAGACACCAAAAGTCAACCAGTTGACCTTAATAAGGCAGCCTTGAGCCTAAGAGATATGAGGGATGATGAAGTTAGATAAGAAGATAGAGAAATGAGAGTTTAGCTGACCTAAACTGGTTGAAACAAAGAAGGTAAAGAAGAAGAAGGTACCCAACACCAAAGCTCGGGAAGTCAAGTGCTTCAAATGTCTAGGATATGGACACATTGCCTCCTAATGCCCAAGCAAGAGGTTCATGATCTTGAAAGGTGATGGATCAGATGATCAAGTAGAGAGTCAAAGTGACAAGAGCTCAAAAAATGAGGAAGAAATAAACACGGTAGGTGAGTTCTTAGCCATGATGAGCAACCAAATCGACCTGAAAGAAGACTCGAGTCAGAGGGAGAACTTATTCTAGATTCAATATTTGGTAAATGAGAAGACCTGTTCTCTAGTAGTTGATGTTTAAAGCTAAACCAACATCATTTTTGTTGAGCTAGTCGCAAGAATGAAATTGCTGACCTTTCCTCATCCTTAACCTTTTGGATCAAAATGGTTTAATGATAAGAGAATAGTCCACGTGCACAAAAAAACTTGGATATCCTTCAAAGCAAGTCAGGATGAGGATGAGATGGGCTTGATGTAGTGCTAATTAATATTGCTCATCTCATACTAGCTCAACCTTTGAAGTATGACAAGAGAGTGATCCCTTGATGAGAATCAGCCTTCGACTACATCCAAGTCGAAGCAAACTTGTCCGAAGCTGAGGTCGAGTTGAAACTAGAAGGACAAGAGGAAGAAAATTAACTACTTGGTAATAAGTTTATCGTCGACCGAGTAGCCGAGAGACCACCTTACCGAGAGTAGGATCCATTCAGCGTGATATGGAGAGACTATTGCCAACTAACTTTAGAACTTGGCAATTGTGAACTAACCTCTCTAGTGTCTCGACCAAGATATGTGAGCCTTCAAGGACTCCTTCTCAAACCCATACATTCAAATACCGACCCTATTCGATTTGGATATTACTCCTTCTAGAATATGCTGAGTGACTGCATGTTGACTTTCCCTAGAAAACGTACAGTTTTGTATTCTTATACATGTTTTCCTTTATTTTATTTATAAGCCCAATTCTTTAGCGTTTAAGGCCTTATACATTATTTACAGTTTTACTACTAGGGTTTAGGACTTGCTACAAATAATAACATCTGTAAACATCAGAGACATATACGAAATTAGATAGAAAAGTATATTCCTGAGTTTTGGAATCTTTTCCTTTTTAAGTAAGGTTACTCTTGAGATAGCATTGCCTGATTATTAAGTGTAGATCAAACTCTTTAATCGTTCTTGTATTCTTATCGATCTTATCCTCAAGATTATAGATTGTGGTGAACCCCTTCATTTGAGCCAGTTAGTGAGTTGCATCTAATCTTCATTTGAGTCTCGAGTGACATTTAGTGTTTGTGAGTTGTATCGAACCTTATCTCTAACTCAAATCAATCATTTTACTTTCTATCTGTCATACCCATTTCGGGCTTTCGAGATTCATTGCTGTTGATCCATACCATCTTTGGTATCAAAGCTTTAGGGAGACACATGTGCTAGTGATTTTTCAAAGTTTGATTTGTGGTTTAGACATTTCTATTAGTTGTCATTCTGTAGTGTATTATATTCGTGTTTTAGTAGTTGTAGTATAGTGATGATTAAGTCGAGTAACAGTAATTGTAGCAGTTGATTCTAGTTACTATAGTGTTTTTGTTGTAAAACGTGTTTGTTCAATTTTTTGGAAGTTACTGTACGTACAAGAATGTTGGAAGATAATGTCAACAACATTGGTGATAGTCTTCACGGAAGCTTGAGAAGATGTGTTGATAACTTAGAGTATCAGATTCAAAATCTCACTGACTCTATCCAAGAACTCATTGGTTTAGTCAGGGGCCGCAGACGTAATGGCCGAGAAGAAAGAAGGGAATGGATGCCTACCAATAAGAGTGGCTCTAATGAATTTGATCATGATATTGAACGGCAGCCGAGAAGAAGAGAACAACATCCAATGTTGAGTAGAGGCAATGGCAGGAGTGTTGACTCTGAGTTGAACCAAGGAGCCCGAAGAAGAGAGTTGAGGCTGAGAAGAGATGTGGCCGAGTAGAGCTTCAACAGAAGTAGCAGATTCAAAGTGAACCAACTTGTTAGGAATGCAATAGATGAACCCCGAATACCTAGTCGGGTACTTAATAATATTAAGCTTAAATTGCCGACCTTCAGAGGTAGTAGCCGACTTGAAGAATTCCTTGACTAGGTTTCCTAAGTCGAGAAGTTTTTCGAGTGCTACGAGTATGATGACCAAACAAAGGTTAAGCTGGCTTCATTATCTCTTAATGAGTATGTAAGTCTTTAATGGGATAAGCTGAGTGCCAAGCGAGATGTTGAAGGAGAAGAACTTATTAAAACTTGGAGGCTTATGAAGTGTTTGATGAACCAACGATTTGTGTCGACTTACAAGCAAGAGATGCTTCATACTTTTCAGCACATAAGATAAGGTCGAAATACCGTTGAAGAATACTTGCAAGAGTTTGAAACTCTAATGACAAGATGCAAGATTGCCGAGCCACAAGACCATACGATTGCTAGATTCCTGAGTAGACTTCGAGATAATATTGCCGACATAGTTGAATTGCAACCTTTCAACTCATTGGACGAATTGATCAATTTAGCCTTAAGAGTGGAGAGATAGAGGAGAAGACAGCATCAGAGGCTGACTAGCCGACCTTAATAAGGCAACCCTAAACCTGAGAGGTATGCCGAGAGAAAAGGGCTAGAAAGGAAGATAGAGATGGGAGAACCTAGTCAACCTAACCGTGTTGAGGCAAAGAGGGATGAGAAAGAAAAGGCACCTGGTAATAAGGCTTGAGATATGAAATGCTTCAAATGCTCAGGCTATGGACACATTGCGTCCCAATGCCCGAATAAAAGGATTATGGTCTTGAAGGGTGAAGGGCCCGAGGCTCAAATCAAGAGTCAAAGTGACAAGAGTTTGGAAGACCAGTTGATAGAAGAAGATATCTATGCTGAAGACCTTGATAACCTCTTAGCTATGGTGGTGCGAGCTGACTTGAAGATAGATCTCAGACAAAGGGAAAATTTATTTCACATGCGATGCCTAATGAATGGGAAGACTTGTTCCCTAGTTGTTGATAGAGATAGCTATACCAATATCGTCTCTACCAAGTTAGTAGAAAAGATGAAATTTTGCCAACCTACCCACACTCCTGACCTTATGGATTGAAGTGGTTTAACGACAAGGGTATGGTCTATGTGCATAAGCAAGCTTGGATTGCATTCAACGTAGGACAATACGAGGACGAGATTGACTTTGATGTGGTCCCAATGAATGCCATAAATTTACTTCTTAATTGACCACGGGAGTATGATCGGAAAGTGATCCATGACGGCTTCCTCAATACTTATAGTATTCGAAAGGATGGGAAGAGCTATTACTTAACCCCTATGAGCGTTGAGGAAATCTAGAGACATTCGGCACCCATAGTAAAGCGAAAAGGGAAAAGGAGCTTATTTGGCATCCCGGCCCGTGCTCAACACTTAACATCAAGGATGACTTCCTTTCAAACTTGCGGTAATGATGGGAATTAGCCTCCGACTACATCTAAGTTAAAGCAGACCTGTTCGAAGTCAAGGTTGATCAATGCTTACCGAGGCCAAGCTGAATCCAGAAGGACGAGAGGAAGAAAAATAACCACTTGGCAATAAGTTTGTCGTCGACCGAGTAGCTGAAAGACCACGTTGTCGAGAGTAGGATTCACTCGGTACGGCACGGTACGGAAAGACTATTGCCGACTAACTTTAGAATTCGGCAATTATGGGTTGACCTCTTTGGTGTCTCGACCAAGCCACACGAGACTTAAAGGACTCCTTCCTGAACCTGTACATCTAATTGCCAACTTTGTCTAATTCGGATACTTTGAGTGACTACATGCTGACTTCCCTTGTAAAAAGTATAGTTTTGTATTCTTGTATATGTTTTCCTTTATTTTATTTATAGGCCCAATTCTTTAAGGTTTAAAGCATTGTACGTTATTTACAATTTTGCCACCAGAGTTTAGGACTTGCTATAAATAGTAACATCTGTAAACATCAAAGACATATACGAAATTAGACAGAAAAGTATATTCCTGCGTTTTAGAATCTTCCCTTTTTAAGCAAAGCTACTCTAAGGCTACTCTTGAGCTAGTATTACTGGATTATCGAATGTAGATTAAACTCTTTAATCGTTCTCGTTTTCTTATCAATCTTTTCCTCAAGATTGTGGCAAACCCCTTTATTTGAGCTGGTTAGTGAGTTGCATCTAACCTTCATTTGAGTCCCGAGCAATATTTCGCGTTCGTAAGTTGTATTGAATCCTATTTCGAGCTCAAACCAATCATTTCACTTCCTATATATCATACCCATTCGACCCATTATGGATTTTTGAGATCTATTGCCATTGATCCGTATCATCCTTAGTGGCTTCCTCAACACTTATATTGTTCAGAAGGACGAGAAGAGCTATTGCCTGACCCCCATAAATGTTGAGGAGATATAAAGGAGCCCAATGCCCATGGTGAAGAAGAAAGGGAAAAGAAGTTTGTTTGGAACCCAAGCCCAAGCTCATCGTCTAAAGTTAAGGATAACTTCTTTTCAACCCGATGGTGATGATAGGAATCGACTTTCAACCTCCTCTAGGTTACAGTTGACCTGTTTTTCCTAAGGTTAAGCTAATAGGAAAAAGCTAATAGAATGGAAGAAATTAGGAAAGTAAGGACGAGAGAAGTAGAGGTGTTGCTTACCTTTAAGGAACTCGGGGTCCAACTAACCCTTGAGTTTAGTAACCATGGACCGACCTCACTAGAAGCTTAGCTAAGCATAGTAGGGCCATAACAACGTTAGTTCTACCTCGAATACCAAACTATTGATCTAATCTATATCAAACCCATCCTGCCTTAGGATAATTCGAATAACCCACATGTCGATCTTCCTATTGAAAATGCACAGTTTTGTATAATATATTATTATATTCTTTATTTTAGTTTGCGAGCCTAATTTTAGGGTTTAAAGCATTGTAATTGTTTATAATTTTACCACTAGGGTTTAAGGATTGACCATAAATAGTATTATTTGTAAATAATAGCTAGGCTTAGAATATTAAATAGAAGAAAGAGAGAATACATTTTCCCTTGCTTAAGTTCTTGTGTAAGAGCCTATTGAGCTTACACTCTTCTTATGCAATTATCTAATGTGTTATTACTCTTTAAGCTATTAAGTTTTTATCGATCTTTGTCTGAGAGTGTGGTGAACCTTCTTTTGGTTTGGTAGTATATTGCATCTACCCACATTAGAACCCCTATGAGCTTGATTTGGGTTTGCATGAGTTACATCGAAATCCATTTTCAACCATAACCTTTGTCTATGTTTATATTTGCTGCCTGATATCCATCCACATTCACATTCAAACCCCAGTTTACACATTATCTCCTTAATTCCATTCATACTTGAATACCAATTTATAGGTTTGTGTTAGCTATGCATTGTTTTCCGACCAGTCTACAAACTTGGGCGTATCAAGATGGTGATAATGAAGCTTGCTATGATTTCCTTCTTACCATTGCTAAGTAGGGGTTGGAATATCCTAATCGTGGCTATGGAACATTGACTTTAAACAGGGGCTCAAGGTTAGAATTTGTGGAGCTTTATTTGATTTTGGGGACTAAGGTTGACTAATTTGAATTGAGGAAAGTTAAGTATATGTAATGTCTCAAACTTAAGATACCATAACCCATCACTTGCTACCACTAATTAATGACACACTAAGACTCTAACATCTACATTTTTATCATCTCCAAATTATTTGAATTTTCGCAATTATATCCAAATAGGCAATCTCTACGAGGAACTGTTATTTGATGAATCATAGGCTAGCCATATTTACTACCCATAACATTAAATGTATTCAACTTATGAACCACTTCAAATCTTTTTAACATGATCTAAAAGTAATTATAAAAATATCTGAAATACTAGATAAAGTCTTCAATCCTCCAATAGACGAAGAGAATTTTGTAATTCTTCTATGGTTGATCATCATTGTAATAATAAAAATAATTTCCACTCTCTCTATCTTGATGGTAATAGAACGTATGACCATTTTCATAGTCTACCATTTCATCATAATTACCTACAATTGAAAAAGATAAAAGGGTCAAGTCTAAATCCAGTATGTGACACTACAAATACATGAGCATACCACACAAAATAACCAAATCACATACATTAATGTAAGCATGAATACACAATAACTAATTTAGTTATATTTTGTTTAATCCATTATGCAACAGAGAGATGATCATGACCTCACCAAATTGTATAAGATATATTGTATAAACATTTTTAGTAAGGAATTGCCATTGTGAGGCCCATTTAAATGGTCTTTAGAACTATGACCTTTGATTCGAATACCCTTAAATTTACCTTAGATCATTTCTAAGGATAATTCTACTAAGAACAGCATTGCCTAAGGATCATTAAGGCCACCTCTAACCTTAGGGTTAAACCAAACATAAGCAATAATTAAGTCATAGCCAAATATATAGCTAGTCTAATTTTCATGTTTCTAAAATAGCAATTATAAGCAACAAAAACGTATCACATACGTAAATCACCACAATCACTGAAATTAGGAGTGTCTCTAAATCTTGCTATAGAAACCAAGGTTATTTCTATCAATTTCTAACTTAGAATATAGTCTTTCCCTAAACATCAAAATATGATTCTATACCTTTAATATTTGGATCTTATCCTTAAAGACCTAACTTAACTAGGAAGAGGGTGGAAATGTTAATAAAAAGGGTAGAAAATTTTGTAGAATACCAAAGGAAATGGATAAGTGCAAAAGAAAATTCTTAATCAAACGTAAAACTTTTATCATAAATCAAAGCACTTACATAAACTGGATATATTTAGAGAGAAACCCACACATTATTCCTTTGTTGATCGTACAACCTTCAAATGTCATTACACATGCATTAGAAAATGATGAGAATCCTCTTGAAACCATTAAAAATCACTACTTATTGCACTACATTGACCCTTTTGCATCGCACTTTAATCTCGTTTACTAGTATTGCTAAGATCTAAGTTTTGCAAAAGAAAGCTTTAGCAACTTAAGCAACCTATGAATCTAATGATCAATTCTAATGTGATGAAAACTTACATTGATTGCTAGAATTTCACTATGCCACATGAGAGAGAGAGGTCAACAAGATTAATTTATGAGAGGCTGGATGATATGAAGAATAGCAAGTTTGAGTTTGAGTTAAGAGGGGTTTTAATATCCCTTCAAAAAGATAAAATTGTCTTCTATTTTAAAATATAATTTTAATGTTCTTTTATAAAATTTTCCAAAGTATTACACTATACAAGTGCACATATCTGCAATCCATATGTGCTATCATGTGGTCTTTTTGGTCCTAATAAGTGCAAACTAACATTTGTCACGGTCCAAGTTAATGGAAATCCTATGTTGCAATTTAAACAGTCATGATACTTATATGAAAAAAACGTTAAATTAAGTATTAGGTAGATAATTTTTTAAAATTTGAAAGACCTCATGAGGCCTTATGCCGTAAAACCTTATTAATTAATCTCTTTAAGACAGGTCATAAAAGAATGGTATTATAATAAGGAAGAAATCAAGATGTTTTTCCAATTGAAAATAAATGGATTTTTCAATGATATTATGATATCCCATGTGAGTAAAGTGTTACGTTGATTATGATAAAATATTATTTATAGTTTATAAGGTTAAGGTAATGAATATTATGTCAAAATTTATTAGAATCTTTCAAATCTAGTTATTGAAAAGATCCATTAGTTACTTATTAGCTTAACCAACAACTAGGTTAGAACATTACAAAAAATATCATTAGTTGCCCTATGTTATGCAATAAGTAGATGTTTTAAGGATGAACAAAGGTAGAAGACAATAGGCTTGTTTTGACCCGATTTAGAAAAGAGGTTTGAAGAGGACAGGAAATGTTGTTAAAGTGTGACTCCTAGCATAGACTTCTATAAATATTAAATGAGAATTTCCCTTAATTTTGTCAGCAGACATAATATTGAATGGAAAGACTTTAATATAAGTCGAAATTAAGGGGGAAAAGGAAAATGTAAACACTTTGACACTCAATAATATCAAAAGAGGTCTCTAAAGCAAGCCCTTAAAGATTAAAAGAAATATAGTCTAGAAAGTATTTTATTCTACATGTTGCTTTACTAAAAGCGTCTTACTTATTGATAATCCAACACCCATACTACTCTAGATTGCTTAGCTTATTTAGTAACAAACTTGTTTTGTATAGGTCGTACATACCCCCCTCTCTCTCTTTTATGGCCTAAACACGTATTCACAACTTAGCCTTCTCGGCAACATGATATGGGGAAGATAGGATTTGAATTCTCTTAATTTACTTTCCTTCAATTTATGGATTAATGATTGAAATTATTTACATTCTTAGAATACTCTATAATGTTGTTATAATGTCATCATCTTTTTTTTTTTTTATCTCAACTATTAATTACTCATGTTAGCATCTCAGTAAATGAATTGAGAGAAATTAAGGAAAATTAAGTTGAGAGGATCCATTTCTAGGAAGATATAGTAACTACTCCTATAGTTGTAAAGACTTAAAGAATGTATAGATTGCCAGCTTTGATACCCTTCATTTACGTTAAAGAACTATGAAAAATTCTTATAACAACCTTAGTAATACACTTATAACTATGTATATCAACATACTAAGACAAATGAGATTCTTGATAATGCTAGAACATGTCTGATATCAGAAAGTGTCTTAATGGCCCAATTTGTACTTTTGGACCTAAATTGCACTAATACCAACTACCTTATACATCCAAACCTAACTTTATTCATGAGGATACATAGTTAGTTGACATGTCTTTGAGAGAACTAAGGTATAATAGATATGGTAAAAGGTTTTCATTAATGGTTCAACCCTAAACGAATATCTTCAAGGAATCCATAATTTTTATTTATCACCAAATAAAGGTATTCAATAATTTGACTATAATTACAATTAATGATCTTCAAATTTCATCATACGTTATTGCTATTTCAAGGTTGATTAATATTAATTTTTATTAATTATTTCTCTCACAAATATGTCTCTAATTTAATTATCCTTGCAATTAAAATTCTACCTGTTGATAATATGAGTTGCAAATCATTTTAGTTTAGATGTTACAATGATTTTTTTCTTTGATTCATAATTTTTATGGAAAACCTATCACAATTTACACAATTTCCATATTATACACATTGTTTATAATTATTTCATTCAAATAGATACTACAACGTATCCATTCATACAATCATCATAAATCAAGATATATAGCATCCACACTTCCCAAAACTTCAACCCTTCTATCAATTTAAGCTACTTGTCTACTATTACTTGTATTTGTCTTGATATTTATGCAAGTTTTTACAACAATTGGGTTGAGCGTAAACTTAATCTATTAAAGTACTTTACTAAGTGAAACTTAAGATTCATTACATTTGGCTAGATTAGCTCACGAGCGTAATAAAACTGGAGTAAACCTCAAGTATAAGCAAAGTTCCATTTAAGTTTACATCAATATTCTTTTATATGAGCCTAAGCTTGTCAAGTAATACATTGACTTAAGCATGAGTTGAATATTTAAAGCTCATCAATGGACCCTCTTAATTTTTTTCAATTAAGCTCAAATTTAATGTTGTATCATTACGAATCAACCCGTTTACATCAATATTTGGCACAAAATGAAAATTCCTAAGAAACTTCTTTACAATTGAACATATTTAGTTTAAAATCCTAGCTTGAAAATGTCTTAATATTTCACTTCCCATCTACTATCAACCTCTTATAACACTCTCTATCATAGTTATAATAACATTTAGATAAGGCCATTTATTTAAATTCATGTCAATACCAAAATATTTCATATAGCGATTTGATAGTTTTGCAAACATTATATTTAAAATAAATAATAATGCTAAGACAATAAATGGTCATAAATAAGATATATTTAAAAAAAGAGAGTTAGAGAGGCAATATCATTTCGAAGCTTGCAGAGATAGAGTATTAGAGTATGTTATGATTGTTATTATTATTGTTATTATTATTTTGAATTGATCACATTAATACGTGCTTCAAGCAATTATTAAAGAGCTAAAGAAGAAGATATTAGGCCTAAGGTGAGAAGGAGATGAGACTCAGGACAAAAGGCATACCTTTGCTAGTGAATTCCTACATAAAGTTTAGGGCTTTGTCATTGATTAAACACTTCAAAATACATGAAAATGGAAAAATGTTTCCCCTTATTTTATAACTTAATAATCAAACAAGAAGTACAAGAATATGAAAGGTTGAAGGGGTTCACGATAAATTTACATTGAAAATGCGTTGCACAATTATGTCTTTTTTAGTAGGGTAAAGGATAGCATCACGAATACCAATTAAGAATGGTGATCCCACGTATTTTTTTTTTATTATGTATTTTAATGGGATCGATTTAGTTTATTTATTTTATCATTATTTTATAATTGACTCTAATCATTGAATTACAATTAGTTTAATAATTAAAAATTTAAAATGTATAAATTAAAAATAAAATAAAAGATTGAACTAATCTTCTAAAAAATTAAGAAACATAAGAAAAATTCCAACTGGAATCCTTTGTCATTTCACCGCTTATCTTTAGTAAGCTTATTGGCTTCAGCTCAAGGTCTTGTCTCTAGGTGTGCTTTATAGGGCGCCCTTGTAGATGTCATCATTATTTGTGTGCATGATATACCCTTCTCTTAGGCTTTTTTCATCATGCTGGATGTTAATCCTTCCAAAGGCTACTCGTAGGCCGAACATTATCTCCTGCTCTTCACAAATATTAGGCTATATATTAAGTTCGTCAAAGCGTTTGGGTAGGCACTTTAGTAATAGTAATAGTAATATTTCACCACGGAGAAAACTGTATGAATTCAAAACATAAAATGTTTCATTGATAAGATCAATATTACCAATGCATCGGTAGGTTGATTCCGGAATAAGAGGAAGTCAAGGGTAAAGAGTATTGAACTGGGGTTTAACAGTAATTAAATTGAGATTAAAAAAATATTAGAATGTTTATATTTATATATAAACTAATATAATGATTCACATTCTTAAAATTTGAAAGTTAAAAAGTTTTTATATTTTACATTTTGTTTTTCTTAATTTTTTTTTTTTTTAGTAAACTAGTGCAATCCCTAGAGAAAAATAAAACAAAATATTACATTCCAACTCAAAAAAATTCAACTATGTCCTATAAAAACTTAGTTGGACCAACTGATTCAACCGTATTAAATTGTAGTTACATTCAATAAGAGTTAAATGGATAACTCAACTTAGTTTTATAAATGAGTCAAGTCCAGTAGGGTGGACATACAACACTAGATAAGATGTCTCATTAACTTTTCCCAAATTTCGCAGGTGATGCAGTTGGCTAATGTGGAAAAAATAATAAGAATAATCATGCCAACAAGCCAAATTGAAAATTTACCAAGAAATGATATACTCTACATATGTGAAAAAGAGGGAAAAAAAAAAAAAACTAAGTCAACAACCTTTACTAGCATTTTGATCTAATGGAATCTCAACCTTTTTTTTTTTTTTGAATTTTAGTCTTCAATATTTATAAACATTTGCAAACAAGTCCCCATTAGTTTTTCCATTAGGAATGGAATTAATAATATAATTGGATATTTTAAAAAATAAATAAATTAATAAAATTTTAAAAAAATGAAAAAAAAATCTAAAACAGATAATGATATATATTATTAAAGTAGACTAATAAACAAAAAAAAAAAAGAAAAAGAGAAAAATCAAAAGATTAAAAAAAAAATTTCTAACTAACCTAAGACTAGAGTGTTAGACAAAATCATCACCATGTTACAGTGGGCCACTTGGCCATTAGTGGCAACTTAGGGGCAAAAATTTTAAAAGAGAAAAATTCAATGAAACTCTATTAGGTTTCATTACTTTATTTATTTATTTATTTTTTAATGTTGGTGATGAACATCTACTACCATTCCTATATTGCATGATTTACTTTTGTAAGTGAGTCGTGACCCACTTATTAGTTATTATATGACAGCTTTTAAGCCACTATAAAGTTTGAGGTTATTGAAAAAGGCTTTTCTTTTAATTTCTTGATTTTATTTATTTTTCTAATTTTTAAAATTTTGTTTATTAATCTACTTTAATAATATATATTATTATCTTAATTTTTATTTAATTTTGAAAATTTTTTGATTTTTTTCTTCTTTGTTTATTTTTATGAATATTTAGTTTTTTATTGCTCTATTAATTATTAAATATTTTATTTTATTATTTATTTAATAGAGATGCATGAATCAATACGATGATGTCACATGCTTAATTGGCAAACCAATTACAGACTTATTTGCTAACATTGAGTATTGAAATGGAAAAAAATAAAACTTAAGGATTTGATTAGAAAAAGTGGTAAAATTTAGGACTCAAGGTGTACTTTTCCCTGTTAAAAATATTAGGAATTTAAGTGCGTCCACTATCTTTAAGAAAGTTTAGAATTCGGATGATAAAATATATCATAGTTTAGAATTTTCATTCACTATTTTTTCCTTAAAGACGGTGGGTCCCTTTTCTTTATATTTTATCTCATTATGTGCATATTGTTTCCTAACTTTTAGTTTCCCAGTACTTGGGTTATTTCATATTATTTCTCTTATGGTTGGACTTCTTGTGACAATATATATATATATATATACACTAATTATATAAGAGAGTAGAAAATCCTAAAAATACAATTAAAGAAAATAGTTGATGTGATAAAATCTGAGATCAAATTCC
Source organism: Lumnitzera littorea (assembly GCA_024138015.1). NCBI lineage: Eukaryota > Viridiplantae > Streptophyta > Magnoliopsida > Myrtales > Combretaceae > Lumnitzera > Lumnitzera littorea. Next base: position 25,434,948 of record JAMXBB010000005.1, on the reverse strand, counting down.
AAATACAATCTACGGGCACAGGTGCATAGCTAGAATAAAGAGATACTCTGCTCTTTAGATATGATGCGCTTAGGAGAAGGGATCACTAAGCCAGTGCTGAACACAGTGTAATCAACCAACGAGTCTAGCGACATAGCCACATATCTCAGTGAACGAACAACTATTTACATGAGTTTATGATGCAAAGATATGATTAATAGGGACAAATTATAAGAGAGGATTAATATTTGAAGATAAATTCAAATATGAGATTGAACTTTTATGTAATTAAAATAAAATATTAATAAATGTTACTTTAAGTGGTTTAAATAGGAGATTACATTAATTTACTGTTATAACACTGTTAAAAGTGTATGATGTCATATTAATAAGCCACGTAACACTTACTAGCACATACGTATCTTTTTTTTTTTGGTGGAAATTAAGAAAGAAAAAAATAAAAATAGTATAAAAGATATTAAAAAAAAAGAATATATGCAAAAAGTTTGGAAAAATTAAAAAAAGTGGAGAAATAATAAATTAACTCAATATAATTATATTTGTGATTAATATTATTAATAAAAATTCAAAATACGAAAATTAAAAAAAAAAAAGTGCCATGCAAAGGCTAAAGAAAGATTAATGGTCACCTGATTAGGGCAGGAGAAGTAATGTAATCTCCACAAGTAGCTATTGGCCACCTTCAAATTGGAGGGGTTCAGTTTAGCCACAATCAAGTAAGTGTGTCACAACCCACTTATAGAAGTGAGAAGTTCGACCAACTAATAACTTAAAGTGGCCACCTTGACCTAAGAGGGTCATGCATCTTATGGAGTGTTGGGCAACCACCCTTATCAATCTATTAAGAAAAATTAATGATTTTTTTTTTTTACTTTTTCTTCTTTTTTTAGTGGTGGTTTAGGGTGACTACCTACCACTCTAGAGTGCAGGTGGATTGAATAACTTACTTTTATAATTATATCACAACTCACATACTTTATTATACTTGAACTAGTCATCCCAAAGTTAAAGAGTGGTTAGTTCAAATTTTTTTTTTTTAGTTTTTTCATTATTTATTCTTTTAATTTTCAAAATTTTGAAATCTTTATTAGTTAAATTGATTAAATAATCATATTTAGTTAATTTATGATTTTACACTTTTTTTTCATTTTTTCTAAATCTTTTGTTTTCTATATACTTTTTAAATTTTTTTTAATTAATTGTTACATTATTTTTACTTTTTTCTTTTTTTATTTAAAGAAATGACATATAAGCACCATGTAAATGTTACAAGATGCTTAATGGCAACACCACACTTTGAATAGCCTTATAAGGGTTAACTAATGGAATCTTTTATTTAAACCACTTATTGTAATATTTATCTTTTATTTAAATCGAGTTTAATCTCTTATTTAAATTTACCTACATTGATCCCCATTCAGTGTAATTTTCTCAAATTAAAAGATTAAATATGGATGGATCCTTTGTTAGATATGACATACCAAGGGAGATCAAACTATACTTAACCTATCTAATACAACATGCAAATAGATCAAACAGTTTAGTTGTGACAATCGTATGGATATTGATAAGATTCTAGTATTGAAATAGAGAAATTCTAAATCAATGAAAGTTAGAACAATATTCATTAAAGTAATTCTTCCCACAAGGTTACATACAATGATTATATTAGAACAGAACTATCATAAAGGAAAGTACATAAAAAATAAAGGAAAGATTATAAGCTAATAACTATCGAATTTATTAAGTTTGATATAATTAACTTCCATATGCAAAAGGAATATTATATATATAAATTGAGTCCTTGCCCATTTATTCTTATAAAGCAGAACCTTTCGTATGTCTAAAACCACATCCCTTTGCTGTAATAAGATATGAAATAGAATTAATCTCTACGTTAGGAGTACTCGAATCTGATGGTAAAGTTAATATGAATAAGCTTTTTCCTAAAATGATATTAAGAAATAGGAATTCTATTAGAAACATTTGTTTTTCGTCTTACATAGAACCGGTTGGAATTCTCTAAACCAAATTATGTAATCCCCTTACTCTGGTTTGAGTCATGCCGCCATGTGTCAAAGTCTGATTACTATCAATAGTGCTTTGTGATTAAGAGAGAATCTATTGTATTGTTATTATTCAGCTATGGTAGTTCGTTTAATCTTACAGAGTCTTTTTCATCATATTCTTTTGGGTTTTCCAGTAAAAGCATACATATCATATTATATTCTTTACTTGATAGTTCTCTTTGTGTGTTATATTACTTGTAATAAAAACTTAAATTTAGTCTTAAAAATTGGTATTTGAGTGTGTTGAGAGATGTAGGATATTGAGAGTTTGTAATCTACACCCTTAGGTATTGTGTGATGTGAGATAGAAAACGAAGAGAAGGTATAGACACTCCATTTTTACTCCTTACAATTGTAAAGTTTTAGAATAACAATAAAGTTACGTAAAGGACACAAGTCAGATAAATCAATCAAAGGAGTTCGATTTGCTAATATACTTTAGCCTGCTAAAGTAGGTCATTAGTCAACCAAGAATGTTATAGCATATATGTCATTTTCTCAATTGCGTAAGTTGATTTTTTTTCCTTAAGTTAATGCTTTTATAACTATGTATATATAATAAATAATAATATATTGGTGAATAGAAGAGAGCTTAATAAATCCTAATGATTGTGTTGTAGACATAATGTCTTATATGATTGAGGAAGAAAATCCTTTACCAATGCTCTTACGCTAGTAAATCAATTTGTAGTCTTTCTCATGGTTTTAAGGTTCCTTAGGTTAAAATCCTATATGTCGGTTTTATCTTTCCCTCCACTTATTTATCTCTTATAATAGGTCGAAGTTAGAGTATCTTAGGACCAATTTGCTAAAGCTTCATAGTATAGCCTTTTGTTGCTCTCGACTCGTCCATGCTTAAGGTCTAGTATGTGGTGATGCTCGAAGCTACCTAGGAGTATTAGGTAGTCCATAAGGTGGTGTTTAGCTATGTTGTGATAATAAAAAAGTGTTTTTATCTAGTCAAGAATTAGGTGTGTCATGCAAGTGCGAAGCACATTGATGTGAGGATTTATAGATTCAATAAGCTGATTTCTCCAAATAAGATATTACTTGAGAAAGTTGGTTTAAAGGAGGTTGCAGTGAACATGATGACTAAGCTAGTCATTATAAGCATTGCTTGGATTTAGTTAATGTCATCAAATGCTAGAGAGGAGACATCTCGTCCTATTAGCATCAAGAAGAGGTACAATCAATCTCTAAAATATCCTAAGGAACAGTTATTTACTTAAGTAGAGATGGTTAAAGTAGAGCTTAAGCTAAGAAGTTTGACTAATTGTGGTAGATAAGAGGCAAGTCGAGATGTACCAAAGATGGAGACACTAGATTAGTGAATAAGATAGCCAATAGGGCCCATCAATAAGTTGACTGTTAGTATGTAGTACTCAATTGGTGAGTGTCAACATGTCATGTTTTGTCTCTAGATTGCTATTTTGAATGTACTTTTGGCTATATATCATCTTGAGTTTGATGTAGCATAAAATATGATAGATACAAATATTATTGAGAGTAAAATTTTACTATGTCAGACGATTTGAAAATTCAATTTATCACAAGTATTAGTAACTTAATAACCTTATAATTAACAAGGAAGTGAATAAAATTTGTATCCTATGTAATTGGTAAAGAAAATAAAACAACAAAGGCTTTTTTAAACTAGTAAGATGATCATCTCTAGCAAAATTTAACTTCTTATATAACCCAAACGACGAGATTGTTTGATCTATGCTAAAGTAAAACTCAAATTAGTTTTTATTGACAAATTGTGAGCTCCAAAATTCTTTATATGTGAAAAGTTATGAGAATCCAAAGTTAACTGATATAAATTATAAAAATCATAACTAAGCTTTTGAACTTATAACTTTTGATCAACTTTGGATGTATTTGGCTTCTAACTAACTATACTTATCATCATTTTTGGACTTACTTTTGGATGAGGCTAACCAATTTCTAACTTCTTCTTTCCCTTCTTTTGTTGATCCAAATAGTCCATAACTTGTTATTCATATCATAGACCTAGATTGTTCTTTTCTTTTTTATAATATCCTTTTCTTTACTAGCCCATTATCTACACAGGAGCTTTTAGAAAATAGTTAACCTTATTTCAAAACTCAACTTGCTATAGAAAATTATTGAATTCATTATCGTTGTACCTAACCAATTTTAATCACAAGAGTTTTGGTTATAAAGCTTTGTCGTTGATGTTTTAAAACTTTTAAGGTTTGCTTTGTCAAAGTTAAGAGGCTGGAGGTATATGAAGAGTGATGTAATGGAAACAAAACATTATTCAACATGAACCTCAATAGTTGCCTAAGATTGATAGTATAAGATTGAAGCAAAAGTTATAATGTGGCCTATTATGGTTTGATGGGAAGTTTCAACTAGATTTTCTCCTAATTAGGAGCTGTCATTCAGGTTTCAAATGACAGGATATTGTTTTATATATCAAAAAGTTAAAAAATTATAAATTTTTTGAATGAATTTTCAATAATACCTATAGAAACAATCATAATCATTATAATGATCCCCTTCCCTTCAAATTTTTAAAATAGTGTAATTATAGAATTAAAAAAAATAGTAATAGCAAAAATTTTATCTTTCATATTGTATAATTCTAAATCAATCTTTTGAATCAAAATATATATGCTTGTAATTATTTTTTATGATAATTTATTGCACATTTGCTCTTTATCAACTGTTGAAATATTGAATCAATCAAGAAGAATTCAAATTAAGTGATCGGTGGAATTGAAAAAAATAACTATAAGTATACGTATTAATACAAACGACTGATTGAGTATTGCATTCGAGGAAAAAACTTTACAATATGATAATATATTGCGAATGGTATGAAGATGTTAATTTAGGAATCTAGAATCGCTACCATTTTGAACTTCAAAGGGGTACTAATGAATCATTTTAAGTTGTAAAGGTATGCTATTATCTGGGCCTGTTGGAAAACCAGCCTGGAAATAGAAGTAGAACTAACTAAGGGGTGATTTCAAACTGATTAGACAGAAATTCATGATTGGACCAGAATTCCAGCTGTAGCTGCAATATCGAAACCGCATCATAATATGATGAATTTCAAAATGATCTCCAGCTTCCAACTGGAAACAATCCAATCCGTCCATTATTCTTCGAGATCTGCAATTTATGTGTAAAACTAGGGTCGTTGGAGTAGTTGGCTATAGGCAGTCTATCTTCTGACTCTAACTTCCCAAATAATGATAGGATTGGCACTAAAGTTTCATTTGTTAACATGGCTATTAATTGTAATGAATAGATTTTATAGTTAATCATGATATTCTTGCAGTGTAAGAACAACTTAATAAAATGATTAGATGCCACCCCGTACGAAACTTCCAGCTTCTTTTCATTGACCAAAAAGTAAATGTTGAGTCATCAATCTTTATCTACCCTACCAAAATAAAGGTGAATTTCAAGTGTAATTAATTTGTGAGATAGATTTTTCATATAGCAAAGTGTGAAGCTTCTTCTCTTCTTTTCTTTTCTTTTTTTAATATTATAATTTTGAAAGAAGAAATTAAAACTAGTTAATCTCGTTGGAAATTCAATTTTTATATTACTATCTTACAATAGCCTTAATAGTAAAAGTGTAAAGTTTGAAAATCCTTTTTTTTTTTTTAATAAATCTTACATAGATCTTAATTGGTGTCTCTAAAACACTTTTTGAGAGTACAAGTAACATAAAATTTTTGATACATTATAACATTAGTAGCATACTTAGCAAGAAAATAATGCATTAGAAGGTTATTTATTTATTCACGATAAATTGGTTTTTCAAAATAGTTATTAACATTTTCCATCATAGTACATATTAGTGGTGATGTATATTTGTTTCCAAGTGCAACTAGAAGATCTATTTAGTGGTGCAAATTTCACTTACATAGTGCATATTAATCATGTTACTAATCTCATGTTATAATTGTGTTAACTCTCTATAAATACATCCTCTATTTATACTTGTATGCAAAATAAACCCTTTGTATATATCAGCTACATGTGGTAATATTTATCCGTAAGTTGAACATAGGACAAACATGTGGTCTCGATGTATAGGTCATGCTATACCGTTTATAGTCAATTTGTATTGTTCAAAATGTATATTTTTCTATTTGACCTTAAGAGTAAATGTACATGGTAACGTAGACCTTCATCACTGTAATTATTGCTATTACATATAGCAAATGGACGAATAATAAATTTAGTTATGATAAATTAAACTGGTAATCAAATTAATATTTAATAAATAGATAGTATATGTTTAATATTTAAGAATATAGTTAAAATGAAATATTAATTTGTCATGTTATTTTTCATCTAATAGTTAGATTAAAAAAATTATTGTCATAAAAAGTAGATATTAATCATCGGTTTATCTATAATAGTATGATTAGAGAGAATTAATCAAATAAATAAAAACAATCAAATGGCCCACGTAGACACATACATATATACATACATACATATATATACACATAAATATCTTAAGTTTAGGAAAATGTCTACATATTAAGCCATAATCATCTATTCGAATTCAAATCCAAATTCCTTACACATAATTATATGAACTTATTTGCAAAGGATAGATATTTATCGTCTTGAACAACCCTTTTTATACATATTCACTCCAATATTCATATATATAGCTTTGAATTTATGGGACAAATTTTCATAATATATTAATTTATTGTCCAAATATTTGAATATTATTAATCGATACGTTCTTAAGACAACAAATTTGAGAAAACAAAGTTTCATGTGTATTTAAAGTTTGTCAGTAGATGATTAATTTGGTTGGAGATTTCGCTCTTATTTTATGTTGGTATCATAAGGTAATGATAAACAATGAGAAATATATTGAGAAGGTCCATGAAAAATTCGAAATGGATAAAGGAAAAATTAAACCAAAAAGGATTGACGTTAGGAGGTGAATTCAAATAAAGATTCAATTTTTGACCAATTAAAACAAATGATCAATGCTTTGTAAAGTAATTCAAATGATAAATTCAATCAATGCTCTACTATGAAGCTATTAAATTGAGCTAATGTGATACATTATTCGACATGTGGGATTAATGTGGGGCTAATGGGGTGCTTTGAAATGAAGTTTGCATGTTCAACTTAAGACTTAATATAAAGGGAGTGACGTCTACTAAAGGGTTTGTTTGTGGGGATAGGTAGTCTCTAAAGGTGAGGTTGGCCTCCTATGAACAAATTGGTCGGGTGCTTATATTGCTCTCTTAATAATGGCCATGGCAAGTCGGATGACAATCTTAAAGTAATAGAGACTTGGAATAGTCTTGAGAAGACAGAAAGGGAAGGGCTGGCTTGTCATGTGTAATAAAAGAAAATACATGAGGTAAAAGAGAGTTGAAGGCCGTATGAGCACTTGTGGAGGAAGTGAACTTCCCTTATCGTGACACTATAGGGCTTACTTTTATTATATATATATATATAAAAGAATGATACCAAAAAATGTAATCAACACTCTACTTTAAAGTTGTCAATTTAAGCTAATGTGATACATTATTTGACATGTGAGACTAATGTAGTGCTGATCGAGCGTTATAGGGCTCATTTTTTTAATTAAAAAAAAAAAGAATGATACCAAAAAATGTCAATAAATTATTAAAAAGTAAATAATCTTTTTAAAAAGAAAAATTAGAATATAAAATTAATAAAAATAAAATAAAAATAAGGAAAAGTACAAAAATTCTTAAAAAGTAAAAAAAATTAAATATAATAAAATAATTAAGATTTAAAAAAATAGAAAAAATAGAAAAGGGCTTTCTAACCATCATTAGCAAGAAAGCAACCTCCAATAGTGAAATTTAAAGAAGAAACAAAAAAGTGAAACCCTATTAGGTTTCATTTAGGTCATGTGACAAATTAAAACTGAATTAAGTTTACTTGTTTTTGAAAATTTAGGTGGTAACTCACATATTTCACATTGAAAAGTAAGTTGCAACCCATTAATTAAAGGCGGCTTTTCAAAAGTAGGTTGGGACCCTCTTGTTTTTCTTATTTTTATTTATTATTTAATTTTTAAAAATATTTTTTACCTATTCTAATTTTCTTTATTTATCCATTGATTTTCTTCTTTTTTATTTTCCATTTTTTTTCTTTATTTTCTTATAATTCTATTTACATTTTTTGATATTTTTCTATTTTTTTATAATAAAATATCCTCGTCATCATCCTTTCAATGTCACACGTTAATACTACATATCAGATAACTTGCCTTGTCATCTCAATTTAATGATATTATAATAATGCATTAACAATCCTTTATTGGCACTATTTTGCAATACATTGACATTTATTTTAACAATTTAAGAGTTTCATTCCCTATTTGAATTATCTCTCAAAAGTTGATCATTTTCAATATAACTTTCTCAATAAATAAATAATATTTTTTAGATTTTATATTCTTACAACACAAGGATAAATGGTCATGTTTTTATTAAATACATAATTATTATCTCAATGTTTTTTCTATTTATATATCATTTTCCCTCTAAATTTAAATATTCTAATAATAGGTGCTTATTTCTCTCTCTTCCGGTTATTACATGTTGTCCATTTCACACGTGCATGGGCCAAACCGTTAAGGCATGGTTAAGAAAGTTATATATCGCTTTAGAGATTAGGCCATGGGCAGCACCATATGACTGTCGTTAAGAAAGTAATATGTATTGTTTTCATTTAATAAAACAAAAAATTAAAGTACCACCGTCTTTGATAATGATGACAAAATCTATTGGAGGCCATCCCGGTGGTTTAACTTTTCTATGTTCTCGTTATGCGTAACATATCCTCAAATCCCCATTTTCCTTTTCTTTTTGTTAGTCTCATCGCCATCCAATATAATCGGGTGAATAATTAGCTTTTAAACAAGTTCTAAACACTGATTAAACAAAAGTTTTAAGATTTTTCCTTTGTTTTTTTTAATGATTACAAAAGGAGAGAGAATAATTTGTATCTAATCCTTCACATTAAGAAATCAATGTTTATACATTGTACCACTAAATTAGAAAAAGTTATATTAGTTTCAAGTAATATTTTATAATTGTACTTCTTATAAAATAACAGGTGAGAATTATGCAACACATATATATATTGAAATATAAGGCTATCATATACTAATACCATGACTAACACATTCTTCTAAATTAAAAAGGCCAAAATAAAATTAAGATCTCCATCAATCATGAAAGATCAAACTTGTTCCTAAGTGACTTAATTTAACGATGCCAACTGTCGATAAACACACTAGTGTTTTCTTCCAATAATTAAAGTAGTGTTTTTGTCTCTCATGGTTACATGTGAATGAATTGAAAAGTAGATCACTTAAGACTTTTGTCAAGCGGCATTGAAATTAATAAGGTTCCGATTATTTTTTATATAAGCATGCACGATATTGTTTAATAAAAAAATTTGACATGGATTTACCTCAAGATGCCTTCTTCATCGTCATGTACCCCAAAAGTTAGATTATATTGAGCCATACATGGTATTTAGGTAAAACTTATCCAAAAATACCTATAGGTATAGTTGGAATGAATATATAGGGATCCTCTATTTTGCATAAAAAATCAATCAAAATCTTTGGTAATTTTTGTCTTCAATAAAATCAAAACTTCATCAGTCCTTTTACACTTTTTAGCAGTCATTTAATTCACTTAAAATTATATAAAAAATTCAATTGAATTTCAAGACATAGAGAGATTGATTTTTAAATGGTTCAATTCAAATATAAATAATAATCAATAAAATAAAAATTTAGGACAGGCTAGTTGGATTTCTATTATCAGTTATATAGTTCAAATGCCATATCTATCCTTAGAACTATCTAGTTCAGGTCCTTTTTATTTTCCAACGAGAAAGCACAGGCAAACAAAAGCTTGTAAAACAAGACAAATAAACATTCTGGACTGTACGAGTACAGGGAAAGCGCACAAGATAAACAAGAAATGATTATAAAGGAAAAAAAAAAAAAAAAAAAAGAAGGTAAAATATAGCAATATTACTCCTCTGCTCTGTTGCAACATAATCACCGCGCTTAATCGCTCGGTTAATCACAATCTTCTGGATTACAAACAGATAAGGGGACATACACAGCTATTATATTCTCGTCGGTACGAGATTTAAAACATAGGATTCCTGAACTAATAAGCAGCATTGGATATAGGTGCTCCTCTCTTAATGTTGTCAATACGAGTAGTCTCATACACAGGCAGATCGCTTGAACAATACCCTAAATCATAGTTGGGCAACTCGAACAGATCAGAGCTTGAGTCACTTTCCGCTCCATCATCAACATCAACATCAGCGTCAAAATCCACTTGATTGAATGACTTCCTAACGAAAAGTTCTCTTTGCACGCTTGTGAACTTGTCTATGCTTCTGCTCTCGACAACCTTGTACTTGTCGCCTGCTTTGACCTCAACACTGCTTCCTCTATTGGTACTCCCAGACAATACCTGATCGGTGTTGGTGTTGACAACACTCGATTTGGCTCGGAAAATGTTGTTCCTGGGCAGAGAGAAGGATGGATGCTTGTGATGATCCGAATAGCTTGCGAATTCCTTGTAAGATTTAGTTGGAGTGTTGACATAAGGAGGTGGGGTTCTAAACCCGGAACTTGTGGATGAGTAATACAATGATTTGGATGATGAGTCAACTGCACTCGAAGTTCTGAAATGGCTAATGCTGCTTCTTCTTCTTCTTCTCCACCCAGCTGGACTTTCTTCTTCATCTTTCATTGATTGTGTGGTGGAAGAGGCTGACTTTGATGATTTCTTCTTCTTCTTGGTAGCTGATTGGTTGAATAAGGAGTTCAAGAAGTTAGCGATCTTGCCTCCTGGCGAACTAGGTTGTCTGTGTTTCTTTTCCTTTATCATCGTTTGTTTTTCTAGACCACGAGACTGCTGAGGAAGCTGTACGTGTTTGTTATTACTTGCCACTTCTTTTATAAATTTCTGTGACGCGACATGGTTCATTGTTACATTATAGTCCGATACGACATCGCTGTAACCGGAGAAATACCGGGAAGCCTCGAAGACATCGAGCTCCCCCGAGTCATTTCGGCGGTGGAGCGACTTCCGGTGGATGCGGTCTGGCTCCGAGTATCCGGCGAAAGACATGGCAAATGGCACTGGAGTAACTTCACTAAGTAGTGGACGATATGGAGTATTGAGTATAATATTGCTACTTATTTGTTGTAAAGCTTAAAGCCAAGGGGCAAGAGGGGAAAAGGAATCGAATGGGATAGGGCATGAAGAGGATGGAAAACAAAATGAGAGTAATATGTAGGTGAAGAGAAATTTAATGGGGTTTGGAATGATTGAGAGTAAGTGGCAATAAGGGTGACTTTATAATTATTAATTCCACTGTTTTTTAAAATGTTATAATTTGATGAAGCCTACTTTAAATTATGGAGGTTTTTGGTGGAGACCCACGTGATGAATATTTTGCTTTATTACTTATGACTTCGTGCGACATGGGGAGACAATTATGTTGTGTGAATATTTATAACTACTTATTACAGCTATATATTTGATTAATTCTATACAGTCATTTTGAAAGTAATTAAATGATATAATTACCTTTAAATTACAGCAAATAAAATTCACGGATAATAAAAGTAAATTTATTAATAATTTTTTTATGAAGACTAACAACTTTCACAAAAATTATCGATAACTTTTTTGCTGTTAATACGCCTTATTTATTATAATGTCATAATTTATTGTAATTAAAAGTGATCATATCATTTAGTCACTTTTGAATAATTGCATCATAAAATTTCTTATCTAATATGGTAAATGATAAATATAGACCTTATGTTTGTTTTACGTGTGCTAATCAGTTTGTTATTGAAATATAACATTTAATCATTTGAATATTTAGTTTCATGTTTTCAAATCTCTCCATAGTCTTTATACAATTGATAAAAAAATAACAAAACAATTTCCCAAAGTTGAAAAAAAAAAGTTATATATGTTCAAAAAAGAAAAAAAAGAAACATATGAGAAAACTCTCTCTCTCTCTCTCTCTCTTTTCATTTTAAGTTTTTAAATAGATTGTTATCCTATGACATTAATTTATGCTATTTTTTGTTTTTATTTTTTCCGTTATTTTTGCCAAGAGAAAAATAGTAACATTAATGCATAAAAATGTGTTTTAAAGATATAAGTATTAGGCTACTACCTACTACCTTAGATAAAATTTGATAAAAAATTGAGATAATTTACACATAACCTTAAGCCAAATACTAAAAAAAAGAACCAAACACCATTAATTGTATTTATAGCTCGTATATATTTTACAGTAAAATTCCATCGATAAATAAAGTACGAACAGAATTATGATAAATGTGTATTATTAATGGGATTCTATGACATTATGTTATCTAAAAATTATCTTTAGATAAATATTTAGAAAGAATATAAATATTCAAACTAACACGTTATATAACTAATATCATTCACTAGACCAAGAGATCATAATATCATAAAAATAAGTAAAAGTGCACATATTTGCATAGCAATTTAAGCAGAATACAAAAAGCAAGCATTATCGCTGCATATCAAAATGATATAATAAATGTTTTACAAAACTAAGAGCAGTTTAAGCATTTCAAAACTTTTTAAAACCCTTTATCCTGTCTCCATTTACTAAAACCTTAATTTTTATCAAATAAGGCCTAATCCACCATCCTTGTGCAACAAACGAAGACACTTTTCTTAAACCCTATCACAAGAAGGATGATTAAGGTAAGAACCGGTCTTGCTCAATTTTCGAGATGGAGTGTATGTACATATGCGAAACAAAAATAATGAGATGAATCGCACCTTCAAATCATAGATAGAGAAAAAAAACTGCACCTTTTGGGGCGGAGTTTTGTAAATAATATTAAAAGAAAAAAATATATATGAAACGCGAGGAATCTTAAAGTGATTAATGAAGTTAATCATTTCTGGATCTGTTGGAATTGTTTCTTAACTTTGCAACCTACAATTAGAGGACATAGGTGGAACGAATAGATAAGTAGGCTCTGGGTATATCTCTTTTGCAAGTACCTTCTATTTAGTTTATGATATCTTGGGTTTTTTAAGAACTTACCCCAATTTTCATACAATTATCTTAAATAAAGTTGAATGAAAGAAGTTTTCAAAATCAGATGTACCCGGATCTATCCATCTTTTTATAAGTGAGTCATGAATTCGTATATGAAACATAAATTGTTGGATTTTCGGATATGAACCATTTATCGAGGAGCTTAGTCTTCTCATAACATATGCTTACTAATTTATTCAACCACACACCAAACGTGTTTTATAAAAGAAATCCCTTATTATTAGCGGGGCAAATGGAATGGAGGTTTTCTCTCACCTTGGATTCTAGGGGGTATACTTGCTCTTATTTTAACTAGAATTGACTTTAAAAGCGGTGGTTGTGGTAATATATATGGTATGTATGTGTGTACTAATATGCTTGCCTTTACGTGAAGATAATGATAGCGATGAGGAATTATTTGCAACAGCCCCACACACACTCTTTTTTTCTGCCCCTTGAAACACACCCTTTGAGGAAATGGAGAGAACCATATTGAAAGTTTTACTGCCCCTGACGATAAACATATTCTTTGACCATGTCATAAAACACATAACAAGCACTGGCCCAGTAAAATCCTCCTGCCTCCCGCCACTTACTACGGCGGTGATAATGAGTCTAGCGAGGGACCCCTCACCCCTATGCATATATCTATAAAATATTAATCAAGCATGATTTATTGTTAATCCGTAATATCTCTACCAATCACATGAAATCATGAATTAAATAAGAAATAAAAACTAATATTCATAGTAAATCTTCTTGTATATAATAGCATGTGATTGATGATGAAACATCATCCTTATCTAATAGTTCTTGATTGGCTTGATTCAAAATGCCGTTATCTCTTATGGTGTTAATTTAACCAAATTTATTTGTTATATGACAATTTTAGTCCTTGAATTTTTATTTTATTTGAAATTGAAATTTTATGTTTATTCAACTTATATATTTGGAAAATATAGATAAATCTATTTCTTTAATTACCTTATTACATATATGCAAAAATCTTATTTATGGACAAATAAATGATCAAAAACATTGTTGCATTACTTTTTAAGGAGTAATAGATAGGTAAACTAAATCTATCTATCTTAACAAAATCCTCCATTGAATATATAACATATAGTATAAGTAGGACAATATAAGAGATTGCATAGTCTCACTTATCCTACGTGTCATATTCTTAATGAAGGGCAGCTACTTTTTTTTTCTTGTAAGATATAAAAATTGGTATCTTTCATATGATTGTTTTTGTGGTTTTGTGATGTGAAAGTGAGAGTAGCTTGTGACATCGTTAATTAGCATTTTCACAATGTCATGCAATTTTGGCCGTGGATTTATCTTTTATGTAATATTTTTTCGGCGAGAATAATATAATTAAGATGGAGATTAGATCCCAACAGAGTAGAATAATGAGGTCTTTTGGTTATTAATAGTTATACAGGATTGTGTGCGTTATTTTGCTTCGTGGAAATTGCATCGTCGTGATTTAACCAGTATAATACTACTTAATTGCCAGATAAATTGTATATTTCTTCACGGTTTCACGCATTTATCAAAAATCTGGCATTTGAGGAAGCGTATATATAAGACGACTTAAAAGATCATTTATCGATTATAGATAAGGTTATCAAGAGTTATATCTTTCACTGACACAGTTCGAGACAACAAAAAGATGATGCGCCGATAAAAGGTCTGCTAATGGAAGGAAGGATCGTTTTAATCTTTACCATTGAATAATCTTATTCATAAACTTATTAAAAACGGGAATAAAAAATAAACTTGACGAGATCAATATCCTATCAGAGTAACCAAACACGTCTTTGGTCTAAGTTATTATATTTTGCTAACGATCCCTTTATGGTTTGTTTTTGAAGAGTCTTGCAATCCATCAATGGTACAACTGAATTTTGAAGATGAGTTGGCATGGGAAGGCAAATGCTCTTTCTCTTGTTTTTTTTAATGATAATTTAATAGTGATATTGAATTGATCACTAAGAAGTTGCACATGTGCCCTTAAAATTAAGGAAGTCAAATGGGTTAATGACTTGTGAGAGTGAGTGGAAGTAGAGTGGAGATAAAATGGACATTTCGACGCCAGCACATAGTAGTTCCTGCAGCACAATAAGTAACTGTTCCCAAACAAAAAAATATCTTAGGAAAATATTTGTTGAACTAATCACCCATTGTTTTAAATAGTTCCCACTCTTACCAAATCATGCGCTACTAATATTTCATTATGTTATAATTATTCTCTACTTTGTCTGTTTGTGTTATGATTTCACTAGTAATATGAGTGTAGTGTCGTCTCGGTTTAGGCTAAATGATATAGATGAAGTGACGGAGAAAAGATGCTTAATTTAATTAGGGAAAAGCGTAAGTCATGCTCCGTAGAAGGACCTCACCAAGGCCTCTTTGCTATCCTGGGTTGAAGCCCAATTTGTGGGCCATGTGGCCCACTCATTTGAGCATGTGGTCCACTTTCAAGTTAATAACTCATAATCTAGGGTTAAAAAAAGAAGAAGAAGAATCTCATAATCCAAGATTTAATTCTTTAACCAAACGGATCACGACCACTTAAGACAATTATCTGAATGGTTCAAAAAATTATGTTGAAAGTTCAATTTGAATAGAAAAGATTTGAATACACAATTAATCATCAAATATGTACAAAAATAGCAGATAAAGCTTGTTACATCGGGCTCATACTAACACAATCCAACTCGAATAATCACAATTTCAGAGCAATACAACAAAACAGATACCAATTTGCTCAATATAACGCCAATTATCCAAGCACAAACAACGAGATGTGTAAAATAGTGAGAGGAAAAGAAAACGATAAAAATGGAAAATCTTGGTGTAATTATGATATAAATAGTCACAGATTAGTGTTTCCACTTAAATGCCGATGTTATGGGCATAATAAAAATAATTGGTCTTCAAACTACCGGGAGATTTGACAAGAATATGAAATCTTTTTTAACTCAATGCTGTTAAAAGGACGACACGAAATAAATGGAGTCCTAATCAATCATCAATAGGACATAACTGGAACAACACAAAATAATCGATTTACAGAATTTAATGAAATAGGTCATGATGGTGGATTTGAAAGAGAGAAACGTGGTCAACTGCTAAACCAAGCGGGTAGCAACTGCGAATGCACTGACCACTTTATCATAGGCAGTACATGTCCTTTGTGCGTTCATCGGCTCACTGTAATTTAGAGAACGATTGGCTGGTTTCAAATTGACGTGATATCGCGGGGCCAATAGGCATCCTATGGATAATTGGTTCGCCTATTGCTATTTAATTATTATCATATAATTTATTCAAGAACCCCTCAATTAATGATTCATCTAGTAATGCCACGCTAACCAAATTCTTTAGCACAAGTTCGAGCTTGATAGTCTCATTCAACATGGCTATTAATCATAATATTGACGGGCCGACTTAACATGGGCATGAAAGGTGAATTGCCATTAGCAATCATATTCCAATTGGAGCTGAAAGTTCGATATTTCCCGAAACTTGCAGATGGACAGCACAACTGAATTTTTCTATGAAAAGATCAGACCGTGTGTCCATTGAACTAGCCGTATCATGCCCGTGTGCATGTAAAGGACAACTCCCGACATCAAATTTATCTTTTGTTCTTCTAAAACTATGTAGAATGAGGCTCACTTTCATCTGTAATATAATAATCTAGATAAGTTGCATGACTTTCAGTCCCAATGCTTGTTTGAAAGAAAGCTAAGAGGTCACGATGCGATAACTTGCACGATCGAGATGCAAGACCCTTTTCGCAACCCAAATGCAATGTGCTCCATATCAGAACCTCATTCTGGGTCCATGGTGCTAAAAGGCGGTAACCCGATTGGCCAATCCGACTGAGTTCCCTTCTGTGAGGATCAGAGTGCTGGATTGCTGCGTGTATTTTTGTTGTTCTTCTTCTTCTTCTTCATCCTCTCTAGTCAATTCCTAATGTTGGCGATAATGTTTTGTTGCTGTCTTTAGTTGTGCACCATGCGTTGCAAAAGTTGGATTTCGTGGCCATGATTCGCCCGAAAGTCCCATCTCAAAGATATATGTGTTTTGTCGGCCGTGTTTTGGAATTATGGGTGTTCTTTCCACCAGCCACGAGGGGGGGTAACATGATAAAATTACATATGAAAACGAACAAATCATATGTGTATATATATGTCGGTCTATTCATACTTTGGAAACCGCCCCTCGTTTTGTCTAAACCAAGTGAAATTCTCAAGATGGAAACGTTGCAGTAGATTGAATTATTTCACTGACTAGAAAAAACTTTATGTTAAAAATCGACATGAAGTACTAATCAAATATCTTGAAGCATGGATCCAATGGTGACTTTATATTGCACATTATTCGTCATTGAAAATACACAACAGATGAAACGATTTAACTATTTCTCATCTTGATTCTGGGACCACATGGTTAGAATTACATTTTGACAGTCATATTTCAGTACATGCTTGCCCATACATGTAAGATTTTTTTATTACTACAATTATCTCGTTTAAAAATTTTATAGGTACAAAAATGATTATATTTATACCTGAAATATACGATGATATTAAAGTGGCCGATTTTTTCTTTTTCTTTTTCTTTTTCTTTTTGTGGTCCTAGATTATTGTGTTTTCTTTAATAAAAAGTAATTTTACGTTATAATCCGGCCTATCATTCGGAAACACAACCCTTTTTAAAATGTATGCAACTTCCAGTTTCAACAATAACCCAATGCAACTTCCAATTTCAACGTATGTATCTCCCACTTGGCTACTCGGTAACTTATAGTATGTTAATATTGTTAACTTCCATTGATAACTTAAGTAAGTGAATATTGGTAAAATATATACATATAAATGATGCATTTCAAAAATATGAGATGAAAAGTATTAAACACAGGAAAAGACAAGTGGGATTATCTAGATTTTGTCTAATAATCGCTTATTTATTTTTGTATAATTCAATGGCTAACTCTTCTTGTTGAGCAAGACATTGACCATACAAGGGTTTGATTTTCTTCTCTCTCCTAACTTTTCTTTAAACAGAACACTTATTGCCCCAAGTATCAAATGAAACAAACGTAATCCTCATGCAAGTACCGGTTTCCTTGTACGATATTTCATTATTTTCTTATTCTCATTCATGGACATGCATTGTGTGGCTCTGCTATTATTCTCGAATTATATTTGTTTTTTCTAAATTATTGTCAGGATGGACAAACTGATCAACTTGAAACAGATAACGCAGAGAAAGTCTAAATTAGGGGAGCAAAAGACCCTACCTGACTCAAACCCTACGACCAAGAGGGACACATTCCAAAGTTGTCCCGATATCTGAACTCAAATTCTTCATAAATCTGATCACTGGAAAGCAATAATATATAGAAAAATGATAAACCATACTAAACATTTGTTGAGAATTATGTAAAAATTAACAACTATCACCCAAGTGTCAAAATAAGACCTTGATTTGTGTGTTGGTGGGTTGAATAACTTGGTTTGTGTGTATGTTTTTATTTTCATGTCCAATTTCGTACTTTTCTTCGTAACACTTATCAGCTCTCATAATACATATCCCAATTAACATATTCCACAAATTAATAGGGGGTCCTGAACTCAATGTGTGGGACGATGCCTTTTTTTCTTTACATCACATACATTTAACTAATAAGATAAGAATGACGAGACAAGATAAGAGTTGGTTGTGCTTTGTGATCGGAATTGAATGAATTATTATATTGCTCAGCCTAGAAAAAAGAACATATCTAAGTTGGAAAATCTTACCATGCACTGAAAGTGCGAAAAGTTTGTATACTTGCTTTTCCATTCAATGCGTAATTATTTTAAAATTATTAACTAATATTCAATACCCTCGTTTTCAACAATTTAGGAAATCGAAATCCATTTGCTTGTGTTAGGGAAGTAAACGTGGCCATACTACACACGCATATAGCGCTATTGGTGAATAATAATATATTTTTTTCATCTCTTATTGGAAAAGACGAATCCCCTTTACAGTTAATATTATTGCAAAAATCTTGCAAGTCCCCATAACATGTCGTGATCCCGGAGCAAGAAATCTCCAATGTGGATAGGACACAAATTGTGGTTATTTATTTATTGACATATGAATTATTAACCTAACTTTCATCGACATGAGTTTTCTGGAAGTTTGGGCCGAGTTAGACGGATTGATTGGCTTGCAAGCGGTGATGTCCAGCATGAAATATCTCCATGTCGTGAAAAGGTCATGCATTCGCGATTACGTTCTAACTGGACTCAAGAGTAAGTCCACTACGATTTGTTACTTTCAAGAAGTCTTTCGGCTTTGTTAAGCTTTTTCTTCTTCGCAACAATCTAGTTTACTAAAATTAGCGAGGAATAAGCGGAGTTCGAGAAGCCGCATATTCCATATGTTATCAAATTTCAATTCCATGAAATGCGTTTCCAACTAATCAAAAGTTGATGCGAGGAGTTTTGGTGATATGGGTTTTTTTTTTTTTCTGTTAATTTTCAATATTTATATTGTTCTTAATATGTTTATGAAGAATTAAATTTGTTGAATGTGAAATTAACCGGTTATATTCTCCACTAACGAAGCCACAATAGGTGGAGTCATGAGAAATAATAAGGGAAATTAGATATTTGGTTTTGCAAGGAAAGTAGGCTCCCTAGATGTTCATGTTAATGAACCTTGGGGGTTTTACTGGGGTTTGTGTTACTGCAAAACTCAGCGACCTCTGGATGTAGAGATTAGCTTAGATCTTGCTGCCACTTATTGTTTATTCCAGGACTCATCAAATTACAATTTATCATATCTCAATGTTATATGTGCTTATAGGGGAAAACTATCCAACCTGAGGAAATGGAGCCTTGAAGTGAGGTTCGATCCTAAGGAGTTGAATACTGTTGCTGACGCACTGGCTAGACAAACGTAGGAGGAGGATTGGAGCTATGCTAAATTTTTTTTAGCTCTAGTTTTTTGTTTACCCTATCTCAAGACTGATAGTTGTTCCTTTGGTTTGTACAACAGTAAAAGACTCTTCTTTCTAATACTTCTATTGGACACGTTTTTATGCCTTCAATGTACAGGGATCATAGAGCTTTAAGCTCAAGAACTTTTTTGCCCGGTTCCACAGCGAACTAAGTGCTTTTGTATCTAGTTTTATTCAATGAAGTATATATAAATATTCATCAAAAAAAAAAAAATTGAACTTGACACAATTAGAAATATAATTATTATAAAGATAAAACATAAAGCTAACACGATGCGAGTTATGAAATATATAACTATGATGTCAAATGAATTGTTACCCCTATAGGCTTAATATGAAGAGTTGACCCTATTAATCCAAAATAAATCTATTAAGGCTAGTTGGAACTTATTTCTACATATTTTTAATATGGAATCTTGATTTAAGTAGATAAATTGGTAATTTGCGTTATCAAATTAAAATGGTTAGTGAACTTTAAAGAAGAGGAAGGTTTTATTATGTATTTGAAAATTCCCTCATGCTTTGCTTTCAAGGAGCTCTAATGGCCATTACTTCGACAACATCAAATGCTTTGAAGATTTAATGAGAAAATCATGCTTGGTTAGAGGCATATTTATTTTCACATTGCTAATGCTCTTTTTATCAAGGCCAAGATCCTCTATAAATAGAAGAAAAGGACCATTGTGCGAAACAGAATTTCCCTGCTGCTTTAGTGTTAAGAGTAATTTTGGCATGAGGGTGTTGTGTAGTTGATTAATAGACTCTTAGAGACTAAGAGACCAAGAGGAGACACATCATTAGTGGGATTTAGACAGTTTTGAGAAATAGAGTCAAGCTTGAATGAAGATGAAGAAACATTTGTAAACTTTTCGAAAGATAGTAAACTTTGTGCAATTACAGCCAATAAAACTAATAAGGATGGTTAACTTATTAGGAGAAACTTTTATGAATCTAAGACCCTTTTCTTTCCTTTTCTTACCTTCTTGTAAGTACTCCCATTTTGCAAATTTATTTTAAATTTTAGAATATGATAGCTTTTCTTGACAATATAAAAAAAAAATGAAAATAGACATAAAAACAAAAGAATTGCAAGTAATATGCACAAGCAAATGAGAAATAAAGAAAACCTCAAAGAGAGAGAGAGAGATAAATTTTGAAATATAAATAAAAATAACAAAAGTAGGAAATCATAAAATAATGGGAAAAGATACAATTTCTTAAGGTAAAAAAAAAAGAGAGAAATAATTTTTTGTGGTAAACAAATTCTAGGTGCCGTAATACACATAAGCAATTTAGTAGATCTTGAGTTTTCATAAAAAAATACTTCCTTATTACTAATAATTTAGCTTAGCCGAATTTAATTTAATATAGTTAATAGTAGAAATAAGTTTTACTTAGGCAAATTTAGGCCCATGAAAGCATATTAATGGGCTCTCTTTTTTTTTTTCATAAGAAAGTTAATTTTGGTAAATACGATGGATGGACTAGGAACAATTGAGACCCAAATATCCAATAAATGAAGCTAATTTCAAAAGTTAAGTTTTACACATGAACATTGCAATAATTAGTGCTTTAGTTGGTATGGAGAATGTTCAATGAAATAGGTAGTCTTAGGTTTGAATACCCCTTTTGTTTTACAATTATTTTAAATATAGTCCAACCTTTTTCATTTTAAATTAATTAAGAGACATTACAATAATAGATGGAAGCAAATGGCACAGTGATAAGTGACATTTTATTAAAGAGATGAGACACAAGGTTGAACTTTGGTAGGTTCATTTTTCTTTTATCATAATGCATATGTATATGCCATTTACAATCTCAACACTTTAGATGAGTGTGTTCTACATGCTACCCTTCTTCAACTCATGAATATAACAACACAACCATAAAATGAAAAAGGAAACTACCAAGATTTCATTACCCATTTTGACCTAAATTTTCACATGCTTTTCTTAATTGAAAGACATAAAGAAGGCAAGAAAAGACTCAAGAACATTAATATAGCCTTTAATTGGATCAAGAATGAGTAAATGGTGTTAAAGTTGGCTAAGAATCATATTAAAAATGAATTTATCTAAAATCAAAGATTTGATTCCTTTTTCTTTTTCTTTTTTTAATTAAGAGTTTCCTTGAAAGAAAATAAACGCAAATTCATTTGAAAGGAATTTGATTGATTTAGACTAGAAATCAAAATCAAATTACATAAAATTGTGTCAAATCAAGATTTCTTATGGGAACTAGTTCAAACTGCATTAAGTGTAAACAATGATTGTTTGGCAAGATTTAATGACTTAATCTTATCATTGATCCTAGGTTAGTTTTCTCTTGGGGGGGGGGGGGAGAAGGAGGAAATGATTGATGTGAAAGGAGTTCTATGACTACGGGGCTTAAGTTTTCTCTTACCTTCTTATAAATACCCTCATTTTTGCACATTTAGTTTGAATTGTAGACTAAGATTATTTTTTAGATAATACACAAAGAAATTACAAAAAAAAAAAAAAAGACAAAAGAATTGCATGGTAAAACATGTAGAAAAATAAGAAAATCAAGAAAAAGCTAAGAAATAGAAACTCCAAAAATAAATAAAACAATAAAATATTAGAAAATCATAAAAATAATAGGGAATTCTATAAGTCATAGTTTATGTAGGTGAATTAGTAAACTTTGAGCTTTCATGAAAAATAACTTGTTTTTCACTAATAATTTATCTTCACTCAGTTCAAGTGGAAAATAGTTTTATTTAAGCAAAGTTAGATCCTATAAAGCATTTTAATAGGCTCTTAATTTTTGTTTCATAAGAAAGTAAATTGCGATATAAGATATACTAAAAACAATTGGGATCCAAATACATATCAATTGAACTTAATTTCAAAAAATTAACTTTTTCACATGTACACTACAATAATTGGTGCCTAGTTGGTGTATTGAGAATGTTTAGGGAAATGGGTGGTTCTAGTTTTGAACTCCTTCCTTTTATACTTGTGTTTTGAAATTTAATCTAACTCATTTCATTTAAAGTGATGAAAAGATGCTATGATGATAGAAGGAAGCAAATATCACAATAGTAAGAGGCATTTTGTTAATGAGAGAGGACACAATTGAACCTTGTCGGGCTTGTTTTTCTTTTACTATAATGCATACACCATTTACACTCTCAATGCTCTAGATGCATGTATTTTGCTTGCTACCCTTCTTTAACTCACAAATACAACAATGTAAGCACAAAAATGAAAAGGAAACTATTGAGATTTTGTTACTCATTTCAATCTAAATTTGCACATGTTTTTCTTAATTGTAGGCACGAAAAAGGAAGGAAATTTTTCCTATTATGATTATAACCTTTAATTGAATCATGAATAAATAAAATCTTCTTAAAGTTAGGCAACAATCAGATTAAAAGTGAAAACCTATTTAAAAACAACATTTTGATTTTTCTTGAATCGAAGGTTTCCTTAGATAAAATTAGACATAAATCCATATGAAAGGACTAGTATTAGACAAGAAGTTGGAGTCAAATTACACCAAATTGCATCAAATCAAGATTTCTTATGGTAATTAATGCAAAGTGCACTAGGGGTGAATAATAATTCTTATGGTAAGATTTAACAAATTAGGTTTATCGTTGATCTTATGTCGGTTTTGAGGGATTTTAATTGTATACACTTATCTCCAAAGAAGAAAGGGTTAACTATCCTAATTATTTAGCACTAAATGACTCTAGTTTCATGATCTTAGGTTCTCAATTGGTAGAGGTAAATTTTTCTAGTTTTTCCTTCACTTGGCATAAGGTAAGTGTCTAGATCTCTAAGCTCATTTTTCTTTTCAAATGCTTAAGCAAAGCATTTTTGTTTATCGAATTTGGTTAAATTGATATCTTCAAACTTAAAATTATGGACATATTAATTTGTAAAAGAGTTACAACAACATTAAAGAAGAGTAAAAGATATTTAGTTAATATAAGCTGAAGGAGATGAATATAAGCCGAAGGAGAAGTGGTTAGAATTGATTAAGGATTATGATGTGGAAATGTTGCATCACTTATGTAATGTTATGTGGTAGTAAACGCGCTCAATAAAAGAGAGGGGAAGACTTAGCTATTATGATCACTTCTCAAAGGCATTTGTTAGAAGACAGACGTAAGTTGGACTTGGATATAGTTATACAAGGGATGGGAGTTTGATTGGATAACCTAAGGATCCATCTAACCTTGTGGGACAAAATTAAGGTTATCTAGATTAAATATGAAGGTATTCAGGAGATAAAGAGGAGGTTTATGTAGGATAAATCACGATAGTTCAGTTTAAATAAAGAAGGTATCTTGAGGTATGTAACTTGGTTATGTAACTCAAAAAAGCATGAACCAAAGAGTAAGATATTGAAGGAAATTCATTGCTCTAGATATTCCATTCATCTAGGGAGTATTAAGAGATATAAGGATCTTAAGGTGTATTATTAGAGAAATGGTATAAAGAAAAGAGATCCTTGAATATGTTTCCCAATACTTGATATGCCAACAAGTTTGAACTAAACATTAGTTGCTAGTTGGAGAGTTATAGCTGCTATTGATACCTGAATGAAAGTAAGAGCACATGATTATGGATTTTATCATTGCACTCTTAAAGACAATGGCTAAACATGATGTTGTGTAGGTGATTGTAGACCAGTTGATGAAAACAAATCATTTTTTACCAATCAAGACAAGTTATAATTTGGAGAAACTGGGTTGTCTATAAAGGAGATTGTAAGGCTATATGGGGTAACTGTGATTATAGTGTCAGACAAAGATAACAAGTTTGCTAGCAGATTCTAGAAGAGTCTGCATAGAGTATCACGCCCCAAATAAGTGAAGTCGTAATAGTCTCGCAGTGTAAATTAACTTAAGATAGAAGCTCACCTCATAGCCGCTATTGTAAATGTAGCTTACACAAGGCAAACAAGACTTAACCAGACTTAAGCATTTAATAGGATGCCTGTTATAATAAGAACTTATGGTATTTCCATCAAAATATTCATAAGAAATCTTGTGTTACATACTTTTAATACTTGATTTAGATTTACATAACAATATTTATATCAAAAGATTACCTTTTCTAAAGAAAAGTTCCAAAAGTCGTAAGTTTTGACACATATATGTACAGACTTTACTAGAAAACTAGTAGTCACACAAGAGAACAATTAGTTTTCTCAAAAGACCAAGACTTCAAAAGTGATCCAGTTTCAGTAAGCTTCATATATCTTCCTACTCCCTAACCCCTTGTATATTAACCTATGATTAAGTATAACGTTGCATCTTTATCCTTTAGTTGGTACTTATAACAGTATCTATAGGGATATAAATATAACTAGCTTAATCAGTAGGATGGAGAAAAAAAAAATATCATACAACCATAAACAAGGTTATTAATTTTAATCAAATGAAATACAATCAACTATGTACAACATCACACAATATTATCCAATTTATTATGAGGTTGGAGAAATTGCATCTACTTTATCTTAGATTAAGGAGTTTAAACGTGACTCAAATTAGACTAAACTTAAGTTTATGTAATAGAGAATACTCTTCTCTTAAGACACCTTCGAAGAATGACCCCCAACCTTACCGCGACCTTCTCTCTTATCACTTAGTTCAACTAAGCGTGAGGAAATGATCATTTTAGCTATTCTTATCGAAGAGGTCGGTATTTAGTTTAACATACCTAATCATTCCCCTAATAGGTTGTTATGTATGGTTGGTCAGGTTAATGGTTAGACCTTGATTAGTTTCACTTAAAAATGACCAAGCAAGTTCAAACAAACCAATAAACATGAAATCATGTAAAGTAACATGCCAAGGAGTTTAACTCTACCACAAAACAGATTATCAGTCATATACATAGCATGCATATAGACAACAAAGTTATACTTGAAAGCAAAAGCACTCTCAAGTCTCAAGATATTTTGATATAACATTCCAACAAGTGATAAAACTACGATCCTAACTTATCTGGATGAGGTGTCATGCTATTCCCTAAATGCCACGTGCGTCTTTGTTAATGATCCTTAAAATTTAATACATAACTTTAGTTTTTAAATACCATATAGAGTAAGAATTCATTCTTAATATTAGGCATGTTTATAATTTGAATTAAGTGAGTTATTTAGTTATTTATTAAGTTTTAGTTAAGTGAAATAGGTTCAAACCTAGTTTCTAACTACATTTCTAACCTACTGTCCTATATTAAGTTACTATTTAAGAAGTTTATAATTGATATTCTAACTCCAAAAAGGGTGTAGAGTTTAAATATAAACTACTTTCTGACCTAGATTCAATTTTTAATGTATTCAAAATATTCAACACTAGCTTACATTTTGACCTAGTTTCTAAAACAATTTCTGACTCTACTACTAATTTTATACCTTACTACTTCAAATATAATTCAACTTATGATGAGTTTCAAAACTTCAATAACCTACATAAACAACAAGTAACAACTTAGAATTACAATTCATTTATACACTTTCCATTACATTTTCCATTTAGTTACATATTCATTAGTACTTCTAGAACTAAGCCCTTAAACTATCAAATACTCACTTAAACTTAAAAATCATCATCCTAAAACTTATAATAACTTACTTTTAGCTACTGCATGTAGATAAATATAAATTGTAACATGATTTTTGTAAAGAGTTCTTCAAGTCTCTTTAGTAAGCAACCCTCTCGGTGCACTATTTCTGTAAAATGGAATTTTTGCAAAAATCTAGCATTTAAATTTAAAAAATCTGACTATGTAGTATCAAAATATAATATTTTAGGAGTATACTCACAAAATTTTAGGTCAAAATTACATTGGATGGCCTTTCAAAAACACGATTGAAAATTAGTGCGTAGGGTGTTTTTCTTAAGAACTCTATATTGGCACTCAAATTTTCAAAAATTTGGTTTGCAATTTAAATTCTTCATATTAAGAAAATTAAGTTTCAAAATTTTTAGACGTCGTTTGATATTTTTCCTAATTTTTAGTTCAAATTGAGGCAAATCAACAACTCATTACAACTTGGGGCTTGGACCACCGTGGGGTAGAGGAGACTTGACGACCAAATCAAGCACCAATCACTTCTTTAGGCAGCAACCTTGTTCTACTTCCAACTGATGGTTTTCTTCAAGTATCCTTTAACCCCTTTATTTTACACTATATCCTCTTTAAATTTACTTCTCTAATTCCTCTCTCACAAATTCTCTCCTAATATTTTTCTAGACTACCTAAGAAGTCAAACTTCCAATAGGAGGAAGCTTGGTATTTTTGTAAAGTGATTTTAGTAAAGCTTTGGAATTTTCTCCTTTTTGTACATGTATTTTCCCTTACTAATTTTGATTCTCATACATGGCACTCCATACTTCCAAGCAAATCCCAACTAGTTCCTTAATTTGCCATGTAGTAAGGATGTTTCCTAGTTGTTTTTCATTTTTTTAATAATTTTTCCTATATTTTTTTATTTATTTAGTGAATTTTACACATTTTCGAGTATTTTTAATAATTACAGATACATATATTTATATATTAATTATACCTGATATATGTACAAGTCTTTTATATATATTATTTTACGTACATTATAGACTTTATTACTCCTACAATTTATCTATCGGAGTTTGTTAATTAACGGTATTTAATCTGCACATTATCAGTACATATATAATAATATAATAAATTTTCATTATTTTAGCTATATCTTCAATATTTTATTATATTTTTAATTAGGGTTTTATCAATTAACATCATTATACTCTTTGTAAGTTTTCGACCTAATTGAGTTATCTTCCTGAACGCCCTAAATCAATTGCCATTAACTTAGTCACCTAAGTACGAGGCTTACATATAGCCTTAAGTATTGAGTTCCATTTCAGTATAGCTTTCCACTCTTAGACAAATGGATAGTTTGAGAGCTTGATTCAGATCTTAGAAGACTTATTGAGGGCATGCATGCTTAATTTAGAAAGAAATTGGGATGACTGTTTACTTAATAATTTACTAAGTGACAATACATATGACTTTATTTGAAGCCTTATATGGCAAGAAGTGTAGATCACCAATTTATTGGGATGTAGTTAGTGACTGATAGGTATTGGACCTAAGTTGGTATAAGATGCAATTGACAAGGTTAAGCTGATTAGATAGAGAATATAGTTGACCTGTAGTCTTAACTATGTTATTG
This sequence comes from Lumnitzera littorea, assembly GCA_024138015.1. NCBI lineage: Eukaryota > Viridiplantae > Streptophyta > Magnoliopsida > Myrtales > Combretaceae > Lumnitzera > Lumnitzera littorea. The sequence continues at coordinate 25,406,502 of JAMXBB010000005.1, read as the reverse complement.
GAGGCAATGACCTTTAGAGTTTTAGGTAAGGTATCATGTACTAGTGAAGATTTCACTAACTAAGGGTGTTATAAGGTTCAAACTTAAAGGAAAGCTAAATCATAGATACATAGGGCCTTTTGAGATTCTAGAGAGAGTTAGAAGTGTAGCTTACAAAAGTGGTTTTATTGCCTTGTTTAATGGGAGTACACAATGTGTTTCACATGTCTATACTAAGGAAATATGTGTCGTATTATGCCTTAAAGCGGTAAAATCGTAACAGTCCCACTATACAAATCATTGTAGAATAAAAATTGACTTTATAGCCGCTATTTTAGACTTAATTTACATAAGACGTTTACAATTAACCCGTTTTGAAGTAAACAGTTCATAAATTAAACATGTTATTTACCTATGAAATTATGAAAAATACATATTTACACTAAATAACCCGAGTATGTTTACAAGATTTAGTAACTTAATCTTAATCTACTTAAGTAATACATGAATTGATGTTAAAAACTTTAAAGATAAAATCTAAACTTGAGAGTGTAATTGATCCTCAGTTTTATATCCCTACTCTCTAGGATCTAGCAGTTAGTAGTTTCAACATAATTATATGTCCGCTTCTTAGCTAGCACCTACAACAACATCTAATAAAATGTGAGTAACCAACTGCTTAGTAAGTTGAGACTAAGACTCAAACTATACATAAAACACAAATAAGGTTATCAATCAAATTAATTAGATGCAATATATGTAAAAGCAAATGCTATCGCATGACGTTATCTAGTCCGTCTTAAGGTTAAAAAAATTTCCCTGGCTCTAATCTGAGTTGAGGAGTTTAGCACACATATCAATAACTTATGAGCAAACCCAAGCTTATATAATAGAGACACCATTTATCCCGTGACTATCTTCGAACCATTGACTTCACTCTTATCACGACCTTCTCTTATGTCACTTAGTTCGACTAAAGATGAAAAAGGGACCCATTATGCTATCTAGTACTATATCTTTCGAAGGGGTTGATATTTGGCTAGAGAGTCCTAAACACTTTCCTTAGTGGGTTGAAATGCTTGTCCAAGTAATTTTGTAAACTATATATTATTAGGTCTTGTTAAGGTGATCAATCCACATCACATGATACATAACAATTACAAACCAATACAACAAGCCAATAGTATACTATATAGTCAAGACCACGTACATACAGGCATGCACATAATCAAACTATCTACAGGGATAAACAAGTATAATCTTAAGCTTCTGAATATTCTGAAACAATACTCCAAAATACAGTATGTAATATCCCATAAATCAGCAATCAAAATATAAACATCTAAATATTAAGACAAAGCCTTATTTTTGTACGATTAGGGTCAATAATTGATCTAGGATATTTAGAAAAGTAAATCGATTAGGCTAGAAACATGCGAGAAATGTGATAACCCTAATCGATGAATTCTTGTATGTTTGGAAATCCATAATTAATAAGAATATCAATACTATAATCAAAATAGTGAAAATTTACTCTATATAAGACCCTAAAATTGAATTTAGGGCAATTATACCTGAATTTAGGGCAATCGTAGGGAAAAGTTATCCGATTGAGCCCAAACTTTACTATTAAAATAAAAAATTTATTGTAATGATCCAATGGAATTAGATTTTGAAAATAATTATCCAAAATCCCAATTTTTCCCTTAGAAGTATGATTATTTAATATAGTATAAAATTACTCAAAACCTCTAAAATTAAGCTTGGAATGTAACAAAAACTTAAAGATAAGTTAATTAAGCTATAAAATGAAATAATATAGTATAATTTACTATATGTGAATAAACATATTTTTATAAGTATATCCAGTATAAATAATAATTATACTCGTAAATTGACCAAAAAGTCTAAAAATATATAATACGGAATGCCACTTGACTCTAACTTGTTAGCTTTTGAATAGTTTATATTTTTTATAGAAAAATATATTTATAAGTTAGGTCAATAGTTGTAAAATAATTTATACTAATGTTAGTAGTAACCATTAGAATATAGATCTTGATAATAGAATAACGAGGATAATAATATTATTAACGACACCAGATAATATGTAAAAATAATTGAATTAGTATAAACCTAATTGACCGAATATCCCTTCTTTTTTAGATTGATTAGAAGCATTCATAGGTGTGGAAATGTTTAAATTACAACTAAACAAAGATATTTAATTATATAAATTAATAAAAAATTAATTGAAAATTTTAATGCTTGAGAGACACTATAGAAATTATGATTTATGATAATGTTCATGGAATTAAGTTAAACTCTCATAATTAAGAGAAAATTTAAATGAAATAACCGTATAGCCTTAATATTTCACTTTAAGATCATTTATATGAAATTTTTTTAAAAATATTAAGTTTATTAAATCTAATCGCTATAACATAAAGTTTCGTAATTTTAGATATAATTTAGAATAAATCTTTTAGAATCAACTACGTGATCTTAATAATTAATATTAATGAGTAAAATGTTATATAAAGTGTATATAAATAAATCCTAAATAATTAATATAACTTAACTATATATTATATGTTACTAATATTTTTAATAATAATTATATTAAAATTTACACGAAATAACAATATGTTGGAAAAGAAAATTGCGATTATGAATTATTGACAGTAAAAAAAGAGGATATTCTTTAGATATTCTTTAAATATTCTAAAAGATAGGATAAATATTAAATAAAATATAATATATATAATATAACTTTTAAAAAAAGATACGGCGGTAAAATGCTTGTAGATATAAAATGGCTTCAAGCCATTTGTGCTAAAAGGAATCACAATTTGAAATCGGGGGCGAGAGGGAGGTTGAGAGGAAAAAAAAGAGAGAGAAATGGCTAGAAAAAAAGAAGAAGAAGAAAAAACAACTAAAAGATTTATTTTTCGGTCTTTGATACTTTCAAGTAACCTCGTTTTTATACATTATAAGTGTTTTTTTTTATATTTAATAATTATAAAAAAGAGACATTTGTTATGTTATTATTTTCCTCAATAGAGTATTTTATCTATACCATTTCATTATTTTCAAACTATAAACTTAGAATATTGATAACTGTAAAACTTGTATATTATTAGTATTGATTCTTAAAATGAATGGATCTTTAGGAATAATTATTTATTAGAACTATTAAAATTGAACTTTATATTCTTACAAATTTAATATCATTACTTTCGTAAAATCTGAGTATATATGATTCATTGTATTTTGTTGCAAAATTATGTGAAAATATATTTTTTATTACACAATAAGATATCAATATGATATTGGTTACTATACAACTTTATCTATATATTAGAATTGGAAATGCTTTTTAAATATAATCTTTTAAATGAACATGTAACACATATAGTCGAGTTCATATAAATTCCATGATATTAACCTTACAAAAATTGAATCACTTTAGGTAATAAACCAAATCTTTTTTGTAATATTACGAAAATACCATCCTATGACGATCTTTTTGTAATTAAAGCGTAATATAAATAATAGTAAATACATTTCAATATAATCAAAATGATATAGTATAAGTAGTAGTAAACTACATATATTACATATTATTAAGTAAATTGCTATAACTTCTATGATAAAATAAAATACTTAAAATATATATGGGTATATATATAATGTTTATGTATATAAATATATATATACGGAACTCTACAGGTAAGTGAGATCGATCCTTTACAACATTTTGGGATATTATTTCAAAATATTTGGAGACTTTGGTATGTATTGGCTTGTAATTGTAGTTAGTTGTTTATGCGTATGCAACGCTTGTAGCTGAATGTCGATTTGCTATGGTAAGAGTTGAGCTTCATGTTATGGTCGTTTCATGAATATTATGCTTGAATTGTTTGAATTTGGTTGATCATCCTAAAAATAAATTAACTCAAAATTGACTTAACATCTAATTTGATATGCATCGCAACCCATTAGGGGTAATGATTAGGATTCTTAGGCCAAACATAGATTCCTTTCGGTGAGGATAACTGAAATTGTCTTTTCCTTATCTTTAGTTGAACTAAGTGATAGGAGAGGAAGTTGCGGCAAGGTTAGAGGCCGTGATTCGAAGGTGGTCACAGGAGGAAGGTGATCTTAATTGCACAAGCCATAGTTTGGTCTTAATTTGCTAATACACGATGTTAATCTTTTCAATTCGGATTAGAACGGACGAAATTTCTCTAATCTCACGACGGACTGAATAACATCATGTAATGACATTTGTTTATACATGTATTGTATTTAACCAATTTGATTGAAAACCCTACTTATGATATACTGAATGCATACTTTTATCTTTACCTTACATACTGAGCAAGTTATCGCTTATTTCCCTATAGTTTGTTTTGCAGGTTTCAAATGGATTATAAATGCCTACTAAAAACTAGAATATTAGTAAACTGGGATAAGGAGTGAAACACAACAAGAAATGGCTAGTTATTTCCTTTAGTAATAGCTTTCTTATCTTTTAAGAAAAACTATACAAGACTCTTCAAGGGACTTGATAGTTTTCAATATTCTAGTTTATATATGAAATGATAAATGCCTGTGGGATTTTCTATCACTCTTTTATAAGGTCAAATTATAAATTTGTTTCTAACAAATTATTTCAAATGATGGCTCTATAGGTTTACAGGAATCAAATTAGACGCTTCAAAAGGGTAGAGTCAAGTACGCCGATGTAAACTAGGTTTAAGATGGTAACTATAAGGTTAGTTTCTATCATATGATGGCTCACATGGCAGAACTGTTACGACTTCACCTTTTCGGGGTGTGATAGTTCTGAAGTGATATTAGAGTATTATTCTTAAGATTTCACTCTGAAATATAATTCTTAAGAATGTGTTTTGAAACGTCATAAATAAAATGAATTAGACATGTTAAGAAACATTAAGAGTGAGTAGTAAAAAGAGGATTTAAATTATAAGTAAATATATAATCATAATATTAATATACATATGGTGAAGTTAGGGTTATAATACTGACCATTGAATTAATTAACTTTTATGTAACTAGTTCTGACTACTATCGAGAAGTATTCCCTAATCTCTTAATTGAACCTTAAGTAGAGTAGTAAGGAATTGATTATAAGATATAGATTATTATCCTTCAAAATTATTACTAGACATAAATAACTAAGTAATATTGGAATAATATAAAAAAGTTGTGGCAGACCTAACTTAGAAATCAAAACTTTTCGTACTCATCTCTTAGATTTCATGAAAGAGTGCTTTAGACCAATTAACTAATTACTGTATCACTTATTTATTATAAGTATTGAGATGTACTATTAAGATTTAATGAATTAGAACTTAGTAGTAAACCCCCTACTATACTCAAGATATTACGTAATAGATTGAGAGAAATTATAAGTTGGAAGTTTTAAAAAGTCGAATAGTTAATAAGATGAAGGACTCTAAGAAAATCTTTAGTACCGATTTGGAGAGTAATGAAGTATTAAATAAGATGACAACTTAGTTTGGAACAGTTAGTAGAATTTAAAGAAATGATTTAGACAAAACCTATTCAAAAGAGGTATTATAGAACCCAATTCATATGATGAAGTAGAGGGTTATAATATAAACTTAAGAGATCAAATTAGGAAAGGTGATACAGTCAATCTTAAAATGATAATTCGAGATAACAATATGATAGACAGAGTACTATACAGGGGCCATGAACTTTTTCTAATAGATAGAAGAAATGATATGTTTATACTCAACGATGACATTAAACCCTTGTTTTGACCTTAAACAGTTTTTGGAATTTGTATCTTCTTATCTACTATGAATACTAGCAATCTAGGATTGTAAAGTTAAATTGTATAATGATAGATATATGCCAAGCAAGTATGATGTATATAGGATTAGGTGATCTTATAAAAATTAGAACTTAACTATAGGATACATGTGAATAAAATAAGGATTTCTTACTAATAAACTAGATTTGCGTCAATATATTGCATAATTATGAAAAGTTAAAAATGCATATCGATTAATTATGGAAATTATTATAAATATAATTTGATGTATGTATTGAGAGCTAATACCTAATAATTGAATTTGAAATGTAAAGTAATACAAAAATGTAATATCATAATTTCAATTATGAGTTACTATTTCCTCAATATAGTATACTACGTATATTAACCCACTACATCTTTTCTAAAAAAAAAAATTACATTAATTTGATTCCGACTAGCAAGTACATAAGGACATTTGAGGTAACCATAAAAAATATAAAACTTTTTTTGTTTTTTTTTTTTAAATTCGTAATAAAAAATCATAAGAAATTCATCTTAATTATATTTTTGCACATTTGTAAATATTTTAGCATTTTTAGAAAAATTATAAAAAAAAAATAAAAGCCTATTATTTTATTTTATCTTTACATGGTGATTTAGTCTTAATATGTCAGCCCTCGAGCTTTGATTTTTTTGTTTAATTTTTTAAGAAGATAATCTTTTAGAATATTTACAGACTAGTTGCTAAATTAGGGTTTCAAAAACCCTAATTTTATTTTTTATCTGTTTAACTTGTTGGCAACTTTAATTTTTTTTTTTAGAAAAAATATTTTTTCTTAATTTTATATTGAGTAACTTATATTAAGAAGACTAGGCTTAATATAAGTTAAATTAAAGAAAAAATAGAATAAAACTCAACAGAATTGGTGACTCTACTAGGGATGCATATAGGCTAACCATATAAAAAATAAAAATTAGTTAACGTGCTTTCATTTTTTTAATTTCTTTTTATATTTATATTGTCATATAGTTGTATTAACTAGGTTTTAGTGATACAAGCCTTTAAGAAAACACTTAGCTTAATGGGCCTGTTATTGGGGATTTAAGGAGAATTATTATTATTTTTTTATCGTTTGTATGTTTAAAAGTGGTCAGACCTAAACCATCTTAAGAATTTAAGATGGGCCTCAATTGTGTAACCCTCAAGTTCTTAAGGTCTTTACCTCCACCTAGTAGTAATAGGCAAGCCTACTTAAGTTTTGATGTGGCTTACTAAGTTTTTCTCCAAAAATCCTTAAGGCTAAAAAGCTTGAGACTTGTAGATCCCATCCTCTTATATCATTTTTTTTTTTTTTTTGGAAAAAAAGAGATAGTCATTTTTTAAATTATAGGAAAAATTTGATTCGCTGTAAATTAGACTTTCTTTTACAAAAAAAAAAAAAGGAATTAAATAATCAGTACCCATATATAAGTGTTCACAAGTTTCATTTTTTTAGATTGTATTTCGATTCACTTATATAGAAGTGTATGCTTGATTGTGGGTTCATAATAATTCCTATAATTTATTAATTACTGATCCTATTAAATCACATGCATATGTAACATATTGCATCAAGTTTGTACTATAATTTGTTGTATATATATTACAATCTTAGATATGTTTTTCTTTTGTATTGTATAATTGCCCATGTATTATCTTGTAATATAGGTATTATGTACTATTTTTCTTTCTCTAATCATTTAACAAATAAAAGGTGGCACAACAAGATTTAAGATCGAACCTACTAAATTGCATTATTATTTTTTTTTTTTTTTGTGAGCAAGTAAATGAATATTAGTGCAATGTTTTCAAAAATATATATCATAAGTAAGGAGTTGTAATTTTATTATTTTCTCATGTGATGTATTGGTCGTATAATTTTTTTCATGTATTTTCATTTCATGAAAAAGAAATAAAAAATAAAAAATTCCCTTGTAAACTATTAAAATTTTCTCTATGCTTTGTTTACATTTGTACATATGGAAAAATTATAAACCTAACAAGAGTCTAACTCATTTGTACTCAATTGATTTTACTATAGGGTTTTAATAAAGCTACAACTCTGAAATTTTTTTATAAATTATTGCGCTATTATCCAGTTGCTAGTCCTACATCTGCCTGAGTGTGCTTTACTTATATGCTATTTGTGTATTCATTTATTTTCTTTTTTTTTTTGTACTTATAAAATTTGTTCAATAACTCATGTGTACAAAAAAAAAAGGGTAAAAAAATCTTTCAACTTGTAAATATTCATTAACCATAATCTGTAAATAATTGTTATCCCTGAATTGTCCCTTACTTGTGTTTTTGTAATATTAGGTATCCCTTTAGTAAAATTACCGCCTTCTAATTACTAGTTGTTTGCTTTTAAGCTTTGTCACCTTCATCATGTTGTCTTCATCATTTGGAGTTTTTATATTCTTCATGCAATATAAGCAATGCAGTTATGTATAGCATCAATCATCTTTAGCTTCCATTAATAAGTATAGTCTTTAAGTCCATTTATAGCTTTATTGTCTTCATTATTTGGTCTTAGTAATTGATTTTTTCTATTCTTTGGGTGGTGTTAACAAACTAATCATCTATAGCACAGCTTCTCTTTAGTTTCCATTAATAAGAAGGTTTTTCAAAAGTTTTCCACAAAAAGAAAAAAAAATGTTATATGTAAATAAGTCATTATTATTGGTTGTTGACTTTGTAAAATAATAGCTTATTCTAATCAACTCTATAACTTTTTCATTATAACATAGTTTTGTAAAATAAGTGTTTTTAAATGTTTTTTCTTTAGAATAAATTTTTCAAAGAAAAAAATCTACTAATAAGTAATGGTTTTACAGACTTTGAGCTATTACTTTTGAGCAGTTAAGCCCATTGTCGAAACCCATTCCCATTCATTTTTGAAGTTAAGACAACTGACTACAACAACTCCGACTCAACCCTAAACTTGGCAGTCACTCATTTTAAGCCCAAAGCACTATGTAGCCCATAAGTTAAACTTGATACCAAGGGGCAAGAGGGGAATGCACATTGGAAATTGATAAATGAAAATGGTGAAGACATAGCCCATCCCGAGAAAAGCCTAAGCCAAACATAATCCTCAAAGAGAAACCCACTGTTAGACCTTTTCACAAGCCCAAACACAAACCACAAATCTTCTTATCTATTTCAATCCACTTTAAGCCAAAAAAGAATCCTCAACACATGGCCTACTAACTTTACCCAAAGCTTTGTCCATCAACATTATCCATCAACATCAATCCTCTCCAAACCTAGAAGGTTCTAAACACTCACTGCATAAAAACTAGCCTACCCGCTCTAACCTTAAAACCGAATACAAAATTTGTCTCGATTATGAATGAGCTTGGGTTGGAGGGTCAATAAAAGGACCCATTTAATTGAGTCTAAAAGGGAAAATTTTTTAGGGGCAAAGGGGCATGCGACTTACTAGGCATTAGAAAATATCAATATTGGGGCAAATAGAGGAAAACAAATAAAATGCTTCAAGTCTTTCTAATAGAAAAGTATCTCATTGTTTGAAAAGTTTAGAATGATAAGAGGTAAGCCCTAGTCCTAAACACTGACCTTAAAACACTTACAAGAACCAAGAGACATGAAAGTGAGGATAAGACTAATTCCTTAAAGGAAGCTATCTTGCATGTGATACGTCGATTGAAAGGACAATAGGCATTCATTTCATTATCCTAAACACAATTACCCATTACAAGCCCATTTAAGCTTTTTAAAGATTTTTACAATTAACCCTATCAAGAACCACCCTATACTGAGACAACTGGGAAATTAAGGGTATCGATTTTGGAGAAAAGGGATAAACTAACTTGTGCTTTCTTCAATTATATCAATTCATGAACAATAATTGTCACAAATAACCTGTTTCTTTTGAATGAAGAAAAGCTTCAAATCGTACACTTCACTCAAATCCATAAACTCATTCAAACACTATAAAGCCATTGATCTTTCTCAAATACTCCACTTCATTAGGCTAATACCCTTTGAGCTTATGGTTTTAGGGCTATCAATTTCTTCAAGTGAAAACTTGGTCACGTAAAGGGTGATCACTTTTGAAAAAAAAAAAAAGAAGAAGAAAAAGAGAAAAATGAGAAAAGGAAAAAAAAAAGAAAAAAAAAAAAAGTAAGGTGATCACATTCCAAAGGATGGTTCAAAAGCTGTTAAAGGGCTTAGGGCTTGAATATCTTAAAAAAGCTAAGTCTATGAATTCCAAAATTAAGGACTTGAGTTTTCCCTAAATATCCTTCAAAGCATAAACCTAAGCAAAAAATTCCAAGCCTAAAGGAATGAAACTCTAATTCTGTGGTCCTACATACTATATTGCCCTTAATAAAGTTCTTTTGATTGAAGAAATTGACTTATCTTAAGCAATCATTGCTTGTGAAACTATGGTAAGCCCATCTTAGCATTTCCCTTTAAGGGTCTTGACTTGTAGACCTGGGTTAAGATGTTAATTTTTTTTTTTTTAAATTGGCCAGCACATCAATATCCCCTTTTGTTTAAGCCAATGATCGAAAGCCTACATTGAAGACCTATCAGATAAATCAAAATGTATCACTTACAAGGTTGATTGTAATTTTTGAAATTGTAGTTGAGAGTGAAAACAAACCGTTTGAGAGTGTGAGGAAGTTCTCTTTTACTAAACAATTTGATAATTGGGATACTTTCCATAGTAGGAAACTTTTGGATGCAAAAGTCAAGCATGCCTTAGGAGCATGAGAAGCCCTTCGCTCAAAATGGAATGAGAATTCCCTATAGCAAGAAGAACAAGGTAGTTAGTTAAAGTTTTTTTCCTATTCCATCACCATAGCGGACAAGCAATAAAAAATGAAGAATGAATGACCAATGGGCTAAAAATGAGCATACCGCTTATTTGTCACATTTAGAGTCAGAATAATTTCATTACTTGTTAGCAAAAAAAAAAAAATGATGAATAATTTTTTTTTTTAATAAAAGCATCAAATTTTTTTCTTCAAGTTCTAAAAGTGAATGAGTTGAGAATTTGTAGTGAGAACTTTAGTCATCCTCAAGTTAAGAACTTTAGTAATCCCTTGAGGAAATTTCAAGAACCTTAGTGATCCTTTCAGAACTTTGGTAACCTTAATAGAAACCTTTGTTACACTTTTCTTAGAAACTTTGAAATCTTAATCATCCTTTGGTATGAGGAAATTAAAACCTTTAGCCATCTTATGAAAAGATTATTTAGGAGTCTTTATCATCATATTAAGTACATAGGCTATCTTAAGAATTTTGTGAATTTAAGTCATCCTATGTTTAAAATTCATTAAGTTTCACTATAAGAATTTTTGTCATCCTACATCAGTTATCCAAGGATAAAAAACAATTAGCCATGCCTTCAAACACTTTTGTTAAGTTTTAATTTTTTAAAAATCTATCCTTTCAAGAAGTTAATTTTTCTTTTAAAAACATCAATTTTTCGATATAGTGCCTAATCTTATCCTTTTGTAATGTTCTTTTAAGACTGGCTTCCTAATTTTTTGCCTTATCCTTTCAAGCCAGGCTTTTTTAATTCTTTCGCTTTATCTTTTCAAGATAGGCACCTTGATTTTTTTTTTTTTTTTTTTGCCCTATCCTTTTAGAATAAGCCCCTAATCCTTTTGCCTTGTCCATTCAAGACAGGCCCCTATCCTTTTTCTCTATCCATTCAAGATAAGCCACTAATCTTTTTGCCATATCCTTTTAAGATAGGCCTTCCTTAATATTTTTACCCTATCCTTTTAAGACAAGCTTCTAATCTTTTGCCCTATATTTTCAAAATAGGCTCTTTAAACTTTTACCCTATCATTTTAAGATAGGAGAGAATTACAATGGAGGAAATCTACGTTTAGGAGTAAATTCAAATAGGGGATCAATATTTTAAAAAGTTCAAGTAAGAGATTAACGTTTCATAAAGTAGTTCAAATAAGGAATGAACGTATTGAAAAGTTCAAATAAAGAATTAATGTTTTACAAAGTGGTTCAAATAATTTTCTAGATTAGCTATTATAAATTCCTCGTTTGAATCACATTGTAAAATATTGATCCCTTATTTGAATTTTTTAAAACATTTTTCCTTTATTTGAACCATTTTGAAACGTTAATCCTCTATTTGAACTTACTCTCCAAATATTGATTTCCTCCGTTGTAATTTTCCCTTCAAGATAGGCACTTTAATTTTTTTTTTTTTTTTGTCCTATCATTTCAAGATAGGCTTCTAATCTTTTTCTCTATCCTTTTAAAATAAGTACCTTAATTTTTTTTTTGCTCTGTCCTTTGAAAATAAGCCCCTAATCTTTTATTCTATTCTTTTAAGATAGACCTCCTAGTTTTTTGCCCTATCCTTTCAAAATAGACACCCTAAATTATTGCCCTATCTATTTAAGATAGACACCTTAATCTTTTGTTCTATTATTTCAAGATAGACCCCTAATCTTTTGCCATATCCTTTCAAGATAGGTACTCTAGTCCTTCGTCTTATCTTTTCAAGATAAGTATATTAATCTTTTGCCATGTCCCTTCATTTTTAGCATGTAGTAGTTTTTTTTTAAAAAATAAAAATCTTAATTGAAGTTTTTAAAAAAATTCTAGTTAGTTATGGTTTTTTTTTAAAGAATATTCGTGAAATTAGATTTTTTTAGGTTTTTTTTAATAATAATAAATCGATAACTAACATAAATCTAGCTCAATTTGTTTTTAAAAAATTAACTAACTAAATCTTTTCTAAAAAGAGAACTACGTTAGTTTGATTTTGACTAACAAGTACGTAAGTACTTTCAAGGCAACTATAAAAAATATAAAAAATTTTCTTTTGAAAATTGGTAATAAAAAATCATAAAAAATTCATCTTAGTTATATTTTTTTATATTTGTAAATATTTTAGTATTTTAAGAAATGTTATAAAAAATAAAAGCCTATTATTTTTTTCTTATCTTTATATGGTAACTTAGTCTTAATATGTCAGCTTCTGAGCTTAGATTTTTTTGTTTAATTTTCTAAGAAAGTAATTTTTTTAGAATATTTGCAAACTAGTAACTAAATTAGATTTTCCCACTAAAAAATCCTAATTTCATTTTTTTACTAGTTTAATTAATTGACAATTCCAATTTTTAAAAAAAAATTGTAAGAAAAAATATTTTTCCTTAATTTTATATCAAGTAACTTATATTAAGCGAACTAGGCTTAATATAGGTTAAATTAAGGAAAAATGAAATAAGGCTCAACAACTCCATAGGTTTATATCAAATAAGAATCAAATTGGACGCTTCAAAGGGATAGGGTCAAGTACGCTTGGTGTAAACTAGGTCTAAAATAGTAACTGTAAGGTTAGTTTCTATTTTAGAATGGCTTACATGATAAGACTGTTATGAATGCACCTTTTTGGGGTGTGATATAATAAAGTATTAATCCCAACTTACTTAGACTTCCCACTTGGTCACTTAAGGTGCGACTCGTACAAGTCATCACCGATAATCCCTATAATATAAATGTTGTTTTAGTTTCCACATAACTATCATAGATAGGTTTTATTTTGAAATTTAAATTATGATTATCTTTACTTATGGTCTTTTTAGATTTTGTGATTTAGGTCTAAGTCTCTTAAAATTACTTCTCTTGTTTTGCCTGGTTTTGAATTTGCTTATTTTGATTCAACTTTTGAATCAGATTCTAGTTTACCTTTTTGATTACCCCTTTGTTTGGAAGTCCTTTAAATGTCTTTCAACCTTTTTTTTACGGTTTATTTGAGGGGTATAATCTTTGGTTTAAGTTTTTAACTTACTCTAATTTACTTTTATTAGCCCTAATTTTGATTTTGCTTCTAAATCAGATTCGAATCTAAAATTATCCACATTTTATCATAATCATTTATACATATGTATATATATAAGTTTTAAATCATTAGTTTTAGTTTAGAACTATAATTTTTCTCAAATATTCAAGTTCTATACTTCCTATAACTAAGTTAGTCCTAAACTAGTCTTTTTGATTCAATTTCTAAATTTGTTTCGGAATTAGGTTCTATTTTAGCTTTTGTTTATTGTTTTATTTGTAAACTCTAGGAATTCCTTCCAAACTAATATATGAAATCCATCTAACTTTATTTAGGTATCTTAGATCTCTTATTAGCATATAATCAATATTTTGATCACTAAGGTACCTTATGCTTTTAATTTAACTATTGAATTTGTTCTCGATATAAGGATAACATACGTTTTTCATATAAATTCCTAGATTTACATTCTAATTCATATTATATTGTATTGTAAATGCCATAATTTCCTTAATTGAATCTAATACACTTTACCCTTTCCATTTTCGCATATTAGTTATTATCACCTAATATGTACATAATATACATATCTAACATTCCTAACACCCCAAATATCATCACTCATTACTAAATAACATATCAAGATGTTTAATTATAACTTAAGTTAGAATTTGCACCTAATTAAGCCTAAATTAAAATTTTAGCTTAAATATACCCCTTTACCAACATATTTATTACATATTATGCATAAACACTAGATAAATATATAATAATTGATATCCAAGCTTTATTAAAACTACAGAAAATATATTATACTCAGTAAATAATAGTTGTATTCTGATCATGAGATGTACTAAGATAGTTTAATATATATTATTTTCCAAGATATCAATTTTATGTACAATTTTGCTAAAAATTAACTTAAATTAGGTAAATGACCAAATAAATTATAAGATTTAACATGAATATTCCCAAAATCATAATTAAACTCCAAAAATCATTACAAATCATATTTATTAAGGAATTTAATTAAAAAGCATATTATTTCTTTTATCTGAAAAATAGGGTAGCTTCAACATATTGCATCCATATCAAGTGACTGCTTTAGAGCCTTTGGAGGTATAACCAAACTTGACTATAGTTGAGCGACTTGTTAGATTGTGGATATCGAGGAATAGGACTTGAATAGATGGATAATCAGGTATGTGGAAGTGCCATAGAGTAACCAAACAAATGAGGAGCCACTTTGGAGCTAGAGGAAGAGATGAGGAAGAAGTATGCAAAGTTATTTCATGATTTAAATCCAAGACGAAAGTCTTTTTGAGGAGGGGGGTTTGAGAAAAACAAAATAAATATTCAAAGAGAGGCATGATGGAAATAAGTTCGAAGTGCTGAGGGTAGTATGATCATTTCCATTGAATTTGAAGCTGCAATTATATGATGGGGAAATAACATTATTTTATTTCCTTCTTTTGCCACTTTCCTCTCTATAACTCACACTTTTCTTCTCCTTTCCTCTAACACAACTCTTGTGAAATCAACATAAAAAGCTAAGGGTAAGTTACAGTTTAGGTTTGAATTTCTTTGAGTATTGCAAATCTGGGCATCTAACACAACATCTATGGATGAAAAACCAGAGGATCAACATATAAAGTGCTTTGCTTACAAGAGTATTACTAAGGGTAAGTGTAAGTTGTGTGTGTTCTATCATTTTGAAGTCAATCTTAAAGGTTGCTTCTCATTTTGTCAAGGGTGTAGTGTGAAGGATTTTAAAGTTAAGAACAACTTAGATTAAACTAATGATCTTGCAGTGGCATCCCAATGCATATGTGGGTTGTCTTGAGTGGAGATGTATAGTGAAAGGATTTAGATTGATTTAGATTGATTCTAAGTTAATAAATTAGACTCCTAGGTATTAGAGAGTACTCAACACAAATATTTTAATGTGTGTATGTGCACATGTATGTATAGATGTGCATATATAAATCGAGGTTATGAGTTATTCCAAGTTTTGGGATGCCAAAACTATGCTATATGTCGACTTAAGACAAATGATCACGTATATGTCTTAGTGGTATACCATGTAATGGGAATTTTGCTCACCCTTCAGAAGTTTTGTTTTTCAAATGCAAGTGCCTTAGGTGACTTTTACCACTATGATGATCTAGCTATAATTTGGTGTATGACTTAGGTAATGACTTGGAGTATGTTTATCATGGGGAGTAGATGGGTTGGGGACTCAACTAGTTTATGTGTTAACTCGTTTCTTTTGTTGTGTAGTTATATTGTTGTTATGAGTTATTGTTACTAATGAAAACGTTTCCCATTGAAGCTTACAGATTCTAGCCATTAGATTGATACTTTATGGTTTGTATTTATGTTGGTGCTTTGTGAGACTCTTTGATTTGCACTTCTGTAGACATATGGAGACATATAAAGTGTGATATTGGTGGTTTGAGTACTAATTGTGGTTATTTAGATAGGTTATGAGTCTTAACATGTTAATTCCTAATACTGACACATGATAGGCTATAATATCATAGGGTTTGAGGCATTATGTTGTGTTTGTGTTTGTCAAGAAACATAAAGTCTTGAAGGCAATTAGAGAAACTTTTAGTGTTTTCTAATCGAACATCTAGTCAAGAGACTAATATAGTAGAGAGCTCATTTTATGTGGTTGATAGCAACATGAAATCATTAGAACTTTGAGGCTAAAAAATTTTAGAATGTAAACAAGACAAACTTCCTTAAAATTGTCTAGGTCATTCATTAATTGTTGGGGGCTAGAAGAAATGCTTTTTCCCATGATATGTTAGAAAATGTAAAGAAAAGGCTCGAATATAGGATAAATCATCAATTGGGTTCGGTGGTAGTGGCCAAGATTGGTTCTTTGAAGTGTTCTATATTCCATTCAATGTATAATTTACATACCCAAAATCCTTCCAGGTATGTGATTAAAGAGCTTGAAAAATGCTTTGCATTTCTAGTTTTTGTGTTT
Source organism: Lumnitzera littorea (assembly GCA_024138015.1). Taxonomy (NCBI): domain Eukaryota; kingdom Viridiplantae; phylum Streptophyta; class Magnoliopsida; order Myrtales; family Combretaceae; genus Lumnitzera; species Lumnitzera littorea. Next base: position 25,389,878 of record JAMXBB010000005.1, on the reverse strand, counting down.
TTGAGGAACAATCCTAGATCTAGGTCGACGTTGATTAAATAAAAAAAGTTACGCGCTTTTGTGGAAGGAGGGATAGCCATCTAAAAACTTGATGACATGGCTTTAGTTCAAGAAATTAAATTGTGGTGGATGTCTAGATATGGAAACTCTTTATTCTTTGACTTCTTTTTTCATGAAAAATATTTCAAACATCATGTGCTTCCATCATTCAATCGAAATGTTCAAACATATCAATGTAGAAGAGGTTGCTTAGAGGACAAGATAAAGCTAAGGAACATACTATATTTGGAATTAAGAAGGGTTTCAATAGCTTTTAGTATGGCTCAGTTCAAAAATGGAAATCTGGTATCTTCATGTCTTGTCCTATTTGAAAAATGAGCAAGTTTCAGATTACATGATTGATAATCTTTTGAATAGTAAGTTATTACAATCTTTAAATCATGAATTAGGGTCTCATATTTGTGAAATTCCTTTTCAAAGGCCCTCCTCTGATGACATATCCTCAAAGATTTCCTAGATGGAGCATATTGCAGTAGCAAGACTAGGAAAAATGTTTGAATAAAGCAATAAGCTATGGATTTTTCATGTTTTTAGAGTAAACATGTTCCATGAAGAGTCTCAATTTTATGTGGATATTATGTAATAGAGCAATATTAACAGTCAACACGATTCAAAAGAGAGGTATACAAATTAGTTCAAGATGCTGGCTTTGTACGGCTAATTGCAACTATTGAGTGTTCAATAATTCGTGACCATTGGAAGATAGTTTATGCTTTGGTGTCTATGCATAGGTTTTAAAGAATGGTTATTAAAATCGTGATTTTACTATTTATTTAAGTATTTAGAATCGATGGAATTATATAAAATCTTATAAAACTAGTAAAATCGTAAATTTATAAAATTGTATATTAAAATTCATAATTTAATTAAAAGTTCACACAAAAATTATTTTGTATCCATTTTAACTAAAAAAAAATATCATAAAATTATAAACTAATAGAATTATATAGTTTACTCATGATTTTAATAGTTACATTCAGAAGTTTTAGTAATTTTCTTCAATTGGTGTCTTGGCGGTGGGCTAAGTGTCTTCATAGAGAGGCTATAAAGTTAAGACAAATTTGGATCTCTAAAGTTATTTTCTTTTAAGTTTTCTAAAGTTATCCCTACAAAATATTAATACATATGATATTATAATGATGTTACAAGATATTTTAAATTTTTAAATAATTTCAAACCATTGAATTTATAACCCCATTCAAAGTATTTTAAAGGATTTAGGGCACCGATGTCTCGCTTGGCGGGGATCGCGCATCTTGGATGGGGTTTTCAGAGACTTGAATAGTTTGATTGTTTTTGCATATGGGAATTAGTTTACCGCTACAAAAAATTGAAGCAGTAAAGCTTTTGGCATTGGAGAAGAGTCTTCGACTTTGTGTAGGAAAATAAATAAGAGAATTACAAGATTGATGCGCCTGTGGTAGTAGCCTTATTTCTCGTTCAAAAATGGATCTTGAATGTTTATAAACCATGCTGGGATGTCTTCTACACTATCCAGTGAACTTAAAACGTGTGGTACTTTTTGGTTGCAAGAGTCACACACTTTAACTCACAGATGCTAACAAACCAGCAGTTAATTTAGTAAGGAGGACCAAGAAGTTCCAGATTAGCCTTTTCATCAATAATTTCTTCGGGATAGATTGACATTGATGTACTCTTCATTTAACATTTAATCAATAAAGTTACCTTGTCTCGATGAAAAAGGAAGAAATAAATAAATAAATAAATCCTTAAACCAACATACACAGACTCATAAAAGTTACGAATTTCAAGAATCAAAAGTTTAAAAATAAATTATGTTATCCCCGCGGTTAACCGGGTCAAATCATATCTATTTATTGGTATAATAAGGAACCCCAAAAGATCAAACAAACCTAGGTTAAAATGACAATATTAGATGCCAAAAGTGCAAAGAAGAGATAAACAAGTCGTTAGTGGCATAATTAGTAGCATGGACAGAGATATATCATGACCCTGTCCGATTTATTAGAATTACAGATAGGCCAACAGCTTCGGCCCAAATGGAAGATACCGAAGGTACCCCACTTTTAGAAATGGAAAAGCTCTCGGGTATACAACAAATATGAATCTATATGACTTACTATATGATAAATATCACTATAATACCAATCAACATGATCATTATATAAACAAATGTTTTATAATCGCTATTCAATTTTACATACTTTTAATACCTGATATGATTTCAATACAAAGTAAAATATAAATGTGATTTGTTTGAGTTGCTACTACTATTAAGAAATAAATCATCTAATGTTCATATTTCTTAAAATTGTAAATCTCGTGTCATCATATTTTTTAAAAAAATCTAGAGAATTATGATAATTACTTTTTTTTATTATTATTATTATAGAAGATCTAAATCTCTACTAATAATTAAAAAGTCATACATCGACCCATCTCGTATATATTTATGTTCCCAACATTGGCACAGCACAAACCTCAACGTACAAAAAAAAAAAACTCCACGTATGAGAGTATTGTATTCAACATTACACGCTACTTATAATAATAGACACACAATACATTTGATTCAGCAAGTCAAGAGTACAAGTGGATGGTACTATTATTATAATTACAACATTAGAGAACAACAAGCCCAAGTTTTAATCAGCTCAATTATTAGCTTAATTATTCAATTTCTTTGCAGCAGTACCAGCGACACATGATAGGCAATGTGAAGGGATGGTGACCATCAAAGGGAAATAAGTACCGAATCCTCCTGGGTTTTGCAGTAACCAACTCATCTCAAAGCAACCACCCCGGCATAAATCCATTCCCACTCGGGGATGAGGTTGGCACGTTTGCTCGCTCCGTCATCATTGGGTTAAACCTGCAAAATGAAGATATAATTCAGGGCATCTTCATACACTTTTCTAGTTCACTAACCATCTATTTTAGCGAACTGATTGGACATAAAAGGTAGGGTTTAGTTACAAGCACAGGACAGCATAAAACAGCAAGACCCATTTCAACCCGTTTTTAAGACATACGAAAAAAAAAAAAAATTATGTTTTTTCCTCTCTCTCTCTCATGGAGAGACTTTTTCATGAACCATGTCCACTCTATAAACCAAACATGATACTAAATTATAGATCCTTTGTATTATGAAAACCAAATATGGGTAAGTGTATCGAGATTGCAATTTTCGTCTAACCATGAAGTTGTCATGTCTAATGGTGATATATACAATAATAAATTAGATAACGTTTCCAAAATTTCCACTGTTTTCATATGTCAAGACTTAGAGGTATCTAAAGGTATCCGACGTCTATGGTAAGGACAGAAAACCAAGCTCCCTATACATTACATACACGTTCTTCATGAAATCAGCTTCTCGTATAACTTATAAATGATATGGATAAGTAAGAGGAAGTTACCCAATTTGGAGGGTACTATCGCAATGCATCGGCTCGAAAATCCCTTGTGAATGCGGGTTATGCTGAGGAATGAATGGGATGTTATTATCCTCAGCTCCCCATTGTGCACCAAGTGCAGCATGGCTTTCTTCTAACTGCAAATTACACCACAAAGTGAGTATTAATATACAATAACTCTACACATATCCACGGGACCTAACCCTAAAGAGGAAACTTTTACATATTTATGAAAATTTCATATACTTGTAAATCTCATTCAGGGAACAAAACCCAAGCATTTTTATCCAACGAATGTGAGTTTTTTCCAAGGGTAGGGCCACACTCATTCAGAAATTGACCATTTAAAAGAAGAAAAGAATTTCTTTATCTCGCTTTCTGTAATTAAAAAAAAAAAAAAAAAAAAAAAAGCCGTACACTCGTTCGAAAATTGACTATTAAAAAGAAAAAAAGACTTTATTTATCTCACTTTCTATAATAATAATAATAATAAAAAAAAAAAACGCTTTACTTAAATTATGCAGGCGGATGTTTTAATCATTGAAACACACGCTTGTAGAATCCCGGCAGCTGTAAGTTTCTACACGCAAATATGCATATATTTCTGTTCGTGTACAGTCACTTACACGAACTTGCAGGCACATATAGAAGTTCCATCATGACTTGGTTCCGAATCTCTTGAGTTGTCAATTGTCCGTAGGTTTGATACAGTAATAATTTCAACAAGCGATTGCAAGAGAGGACTTGCATTTGTAGATGAACTTCAATTATAATATATATGCTTATCTTTCTTTCCTCTAAAGTTTCCCATAAATTATGAGATAGAATATATATTCAACTTTTTCTTTTTCTTTTTTAAAATTTTTTCTAATAAAAAATCAATCTAAATGCAGATAAAGTATATATAACAAGCTAAGGTCCATGCTCTTTATTGTATTTTTACTTTTTACATTTTAATAAAAGGACTAGTTGGTGTTAGAAAGAGAGAAAATATAAAAAGAAAAAAAAAATTACAGTTTTCAAGACTAATCACACTTAAAAATATTAATATATAAAAAGATAGAAATTTTTTTTTTGGATATTTATAAATCAACTCCTAAACTATTTGGCAAGTGTACATAAACCACCAAATTTTTGAAGTGTAACCTTACCTTCATACAACTTTCAAAAATATATAAATAACTTTTAACTTGTTACTAAAATATCTAAAGTGATAAGATTTAATGATAGTTTATGTCATATTTAAATATTTTTAAAAATTATGAAAAGTAAAATTATATTTTAAAAGTTTATAAATGTTTCACATTTGACCAATATTTGTACTTGGAGTTTGCCTATTTTTCAATTGACTGTGTATTAACAATTGATGGCCATTTTACTTGGGAAATTTCGGCGATGGATACGTGTTTCGTACCTTTCTCCTGAGAGCTCTATTTGTTTCGATTAACATTTCTTCCTGCAAATCAATAATGGATCAAAACTTCACGTTGATTTGATATGCTTAATGTGATGTGAACGGATATTCGGATTTTATACCTTTTTATGGAGTTCTGCCAACTGATCCTGCATACACTGTGTCTATAAATTTTGCCAAGAAAAAAACAAAAGAAATCAACATCGTAATATGTGCAAAACAACTAATTCTCATGTTGTAATCAAAGACTCCGGTTATACTCTCAGCCAAAAATAAAAAAAGATCACATGCGTTCACTTCCAGTGAAATCAGAAAACTAATCATGCAAAGCAACATCAATGCATAGAAAAACCGACCGATTGAAACTCAAATATGAAATATGTTGTTTATTGGTAGATAGAATATATAGAAAGAGAAAATTGTACAGGTCCTTCTAAATTTTGATTTTGATATAAATTATCTCTCTAAAATTTTAAAATATGACTTTTAATTCCTAATTTTTATAAATAAAAGTATTTACATATTAAAATAAAAATTAAACGTAGTTATGAGAGTTATTTATTGATTTATGAAAGTTTAAGAACAAAAACTACACTTTAAAAATTTAAAAAGTAATCCGTACTAAATTCAAAGTTATGAAGGTTATTTGCATTTTTTTAATAAAAAATTAACATTTTATCTATCATGATAGATAACTATTGTAGATGATCATAAATACTCTTATTTTAAATTTTAATTTGTTGTTACTTATCACTTTATAATTTACATAATATATTATTTTTAATGAAGTCTTGTGAAGTTTTTTCTTGATCACTTGAATTACTTTTCTCTTTCAAAATGGAATCAACTAGTAGTGATGGGATAACACTATTGTGTAGCATAGGTACTTGTACTTAAATAAGTGTAAGTATATATTAAGAGTTAGAGGATAGGTTCTGGATAGTAACTTTTCGAAACCTACTCATACAAGATAGAATATAAGGATAAGGGGCTTCATATCCTATACCTACCTTACATGCAAATTCTAAGGTATCATGTACTTATCCTTTAAAATTTATTAAATAATATAATATAGATTAATGAATGAAAAAAGATCTCATATTTTCTAACAAAACTATAAGAATGAAAATAATATTTTATTGATATTGAAAAAACAATTTGAACTAAATACAAACCCTTTACCTAAAGCTAATAATCCATACGTAAAAATGATAACCTTAAATTTTAAGAGATAATATTTGTTTTTACTTTTAAAGAACTTATATCTTCTTTTTCTTTGTATATATACTTTCATGTGTATGTTATTTAATTGTTTCACTAATACAAGGTGTCATTACGCATTATGATTCCATATAGTATCTAAAAAATTTTTTAATATGAAAAAGAAAAAATATAAGAAGAATTTACTATAGACAAATATGTAAAATTAAAATTTATGGGAAGATAGAAAAAATGTTTACAAGTTCCATAAATACCTTGTACCTAGTTAGTGCCGCATGGTAGGATATAGGTAAAACTTCATCAAAAATAATTCAATAGTGCTTCAATGCTATATATTTTAATAAGTGATAAGTAAGTACCAATGGTATTTCTTCTTTTTTGCCAAAGTAACAATAATATTCAAATACATATTAATAAAAACGTATTTTATTTTCATGTATTAGAATTTTGTTAATACTTACCTTCCACTTATTAAAGTGCGTGGTATGTTAGGACCTTTAAATCTTTTTTTAAGCTTCATACTCTATCCAATTTATACCCATAAACGGATCTAGAGGGAGGCCAAAAGGGGGCTTAGCCCCTCCAAACTCGTGAAAAATTAATTAATACAATTTGCCAAAAAGAAAATATATCAATATTAAATATATATTTTAAATAGCAAAAATTATCATAATAATATAAATGCATAAGTGGTCAAGTGCTTGTTTTCCACACTTGAGATCATTGGTTCAATTCTCCATAGAGCGATTTTACTTTTTTAAGCTATATTTATTGTATGTCTCTCAATAAATGCATTTCATTCTCTCTTCCTTTTTTTTAATAATTAATAATAAAAATAAATTCTCATTAAATGTTATTTATCCTTGTATAACTATACCATAAGTAAATAATTACATAATCAATGCTATAAGTTTTTCAATTCTACTACATAAAATATTTGTAAATACTAACAGTGATATTATTTGATGTACTACTATTTTTTTTGTTTTCAAAATTAGAACTACTAAGATTAATAGATTTAATTAATAATCGATTCTTTGAATACTTGCATTGAAAGTGAAACCTTTTCTCATAGAATTACTAATTAAACAATTTCACAAAGTAATCATTTAAAAATTATATAATATTAATCTTCATATTATTATTGTATCGTTCTTTTTGCCCTATTTATAAGTATATTAAATATAACTTTTTGTTATATATTTTTGTGGATCATGAAATTCACACAATTTTATATATTTAATTTTCCAAATGATTAATAAATTTCAATCAATATATATACCTTATGAAAAGGTAGAAATTTTATTTCCTTAATCTTTTTCAAAATACAATAACACCTCTAATTATTTCATAACTAAATTTAAAATTTCCTCCTATTAAATATTAGAAAATGTCGCAGATACATTTATTAATGAAATCGTTATATGTGTACTATAATTAAAATAATAAACAAAATTTTTCAATAAAAATTCTAACATTCCGCCCCTCCACCACAAACCCCCTCCAACCTCCCACACCCCCCTACCCCCTAACACCCACCCACGCCCCCGGCTAGGCGGACGTTTCTACCGCTCACCCCTAAATTCAACTGTTCCTTACTCCATAAAATAATCGAAATATTAAATAAATCTGCATTCTATAACATTTTTGTTTTTCTCTTTTGTTCTGACAGTGCTGTATATATTTATATTTTAATATTAAACATGTCTTGACTTTTAAAGAAGAACCGCATATATATGGCTAAAAAAGAGGTTTAAACAATCACTTGTCTCAAATCTTCCCATATTCCTACTTCGCCTCACCATTTCGTCTCAGCTAACTTGAGAAGAGAAATGAGAACATTAAAGAAACAAGAAATATAACGTGAAAATACTTTATCACTAATAATATGAAGAATAGACAATTAAAGAAATAAAGTACCCAAGTAACATATTACATAGAATGAATTAGAGTATATAATTTTTTTTTTTTTTAATCTCTTGTTCAAAATAAATAGTAAATTCTAACACACACACACATATATATATGAGTAAATTTTCCTCCTCTTTGGCACATTATGATATGTAAAGAAAAATTTTAATAACTGAAAAAAAAAATCGATAATGATATTTTTGTCTATATTCAAAAGCATTAATAAATATATCTTTACATCTTTGCACTCCTATGGAAGTTTTCGCTTTTATTATTGTAAACTATAAACGATGGGAATATCACATATGACTCTAATATAGATGATTTTTAAGGAAAGAAATTACGAAATCTATTTTCAGTAACCAGGGATACAATCACTGTTAAAGTGCATCAAGGTAAATACGTCTGTTTTTTATTAAGTAAAATCACCTTTTCAATGTCTAAGGCCAGAAACATGCATTTTCATTAGTTTTAGCTACAAATTTTTTGCTTTTCTATAAATGAAAAATTTTCATTAATAGAAGAAAGACTACAGAAACTCTACGCAAGAAATAGACTACTAAAATTCCAAAATGTACATATAAACTAGAAACAGCCACTCAAGGTTTTTGTTCCCCCCTTAATAACGAAGAATATAATAATATTATGACTAGTTACCTCTAGACACGTAAATTACCTTATAAGCATATAATGGGTGAAAACAGCTCGCGCTACAATTATGCCCAAAAAGTGTCGATAGTGGGTTTTGAATTAAGATCTGATAGAAATTGTTATGAATATGTTTCATACCTTAAATATTAGGTGTAAACCCTTGGGTTAAGAACCACTCATGATGAAGCAAGGGAAAAGGTTAAAGCTCATGATGATTTGCCAAGCTAGGTAACTAAGGGCAAGGACGGGTGTCCTCAGCAACATGGCATTTCCAAATGTCCAAAACACACAGAAAAACGGCGGTGATAAGAGCTGATTTCCATGTCGTGGTAAGTTCAGAGTTATGCGATGAATTAGGTCCAACAGAACGCCTCGCCAAGAAGATTAAGAAGCAAGGCAACGCAAAGGAAGAAGTGACGTGTTGCTAAACTAGTGACGAATGAGAACACTCAAAAAATAGGTGTTCATGAGTCTCAAAACCTTAATAGGAGAAAGGATTAAGTGATATTTACAGCCATTCAAAGAATTTTGATACATGAAAATATAATAGATATTTTTCTAAAAAGTATATACCTTTATTATTATATGTAAAAATTTTATAAATACTTGCATTTTATTCATTGACTTACATAGCTTGATAGTATTACTAAATCTTTTTTCCTAATGAGACTTATCAAGCTTCTATTTCAAATCATCTAGATGACTCTAGAGTATAGAAACTATGTGGTGGCAAGTACTTCTTACACCGGACAAGAAAGTACCAATTTAGCCTCTTTCAATTGCTTATATGACATCGTAGGTGCTCTTATAGAGAATAGGCTGAACGCATCAATTTGGATATGATTGGGCTAAATTGATGAAGGAATGCAATAAACGTCCTAGAAATGTCCTTGAGGAAACACCTAGGAGTTATCCTTGATTGAAGAACATAACCGAGCATTCAACGGGAGCCCTAAGTTTGCAACTTCAAGAGGGCTAAATTGTAAGACAAGAGGGCTAAATGGGAGCCAGAGATTAGCCCATAAGGCGAGGTAAACACCATCACCAACCACCTAATGGAACCATACATGCTCTAGTGGACACAATATAAGCAGTTTATGCCAAGTCCAAGAGCACAATGAGGGACTCTGACAGTCAGAAAGCTCTTGCCCTCTAGGAATATGCTATGAACCCAATCAACGCACAATCCCCCAAGACTTCCATTATAAGTTTCAAATGTGTTTTAGTTGGGCCTCCTTGTTTCATAAATCAAGTGTGGGGACTCCAAGACTGCTTTCAACTATAAAAGAACAAATAATTTCCACCCTTTCGCTTTGGTTGAGATGTGTGGTCGTCCTCTCCACAAGAAATTTTGCATCAAACCCTCGATTTGTTTTACTACCTTCTTAGGTATTACCAAGATAAGAGCCCAATAAAGTTACATTGAGAAAAATAGTAGAGTTGATAAGTTGGAGTCTACCAGCATATAAAAGGAATTTACTCGTGCATAAATCGAGGCGTACCGATATTCTAGTTACAAGGGCATCATCATCTGCCCTCTTAAGCTTTATTAAGATAAGGGGCACACCCATATACACATCACAAGCGTACCTTTAGGAAAGCCAATAGAGCACAATGGACGAGGACAATAAACTGGGTGTTTCCTTAATAATACTAATAATCATAATGATAATAATAATAATAAGATCATCAAATCATCGATGAAGCAAAGATGAGTATGTTTTTCCTCTTTGCATCTCCAATGCAATAGAGAAATGTAGTGATCTTTCTAAGCGTCACATAATTCCGGAAAATATCTCCACTGCTGAAAAAAACAACGGGAGATTGGATTTTCCTACGTGAAGGTCTTAAAAAAAAAAAAAAAAAAAAAAACATACACACATTAGATCACCATTTGGAATAAGGGGGAGTTTTCTTGTTGAGATACGTTAGGACATGAGACGCCTAAAATGTAATGGAAAACTACATTAAAGATAGGGAGGTTGTTCAAGAAACTCCGATATCTTCATGATATCAATCTTGATAGCACATTTGGAGAGTCTTGGTTCAAATGATATTCGAGGACCAATTCTTGAGCAACAAAGAAATTATCAGAAATTCTTCTACCCAAAACGAATGAGGATCTTTCTTTCTTAACAAGAGAGGGGGGGACTTCTTTAAGCCTAAAAGCGAGCAGTTCAGAAATGGCTTTGTATAAAACATTATAGTAAAGAGATGGGCTTGAAATCTACTAATTTAGAGTGATTAGCAACCTCAGGAACAAGAGATATAGTAGTGTTATTTGCCTCTTCTGATAGAAAACCCTGAGTGGGAAGCTCCTTGACAATAAGAACCAAGTTGAGCCCAGTTATATGCTATACCATTTTGAAAACCTTAGCTAAAACCTGTCTATTCCCCATTTGCTTAGGAGAAAGAAGTCAATTTAATGTCTTCATCGCTTAAAGTGAAGTTCAATAAGTTCACTTGATCCTCATTTAGCTTTCCATTAGTGAAGTATTCCAGCTCCTGGAATGCATGGCATCTTTAAACGAATCAGTGAAATAGTTATATATCTTCAAGCTCTTGATACAACAAATTTCTTTAACTTTTTCATCATTTAAATGGAGTTCTCAATATTCAATCTATATAAACGGCTTGCGACAAGCACACCGAAATTAGCAAAATGGAAAAGGAACAAACAAATAAGAAATAAAATCATAATCTTGTAAATCAAAACGTTTAGGATTCGATTGGATAATTACCAAAGCATTTGAGACTCATATTGCACTTCCTTGACCATAAGGGTTGCTCGCTATTAAGCAAGGAAAATCTCAGGGATTGAAAACATGAACTAAAGATTAGCCTCAAGGTAATTAGCAAACTAGCCAGCCTATGAACTGTGTCTCGGCGATGTAATTGTAAGCAAGAAAAATCTTTTGCATTCTTGTTTTTTCTACCATACACACACACACACACACACATATATATATATATATATATATGATATATACACACACATATAAGTGGTGGGGTAAGTAAAAATAGAATGGAGATGCATGATTTTATAAATATATAGTATTTTTTGGATTTGGGATCATCTAAATTCGTGTTTCTCAATTTTTCTTCAAAATATCTCTTTAAGATTATGCTAACTTATAATCAATGATTGATATTATAAGAAAGTAAATAATATCACAATGATGTTTTTAAGTAGTTCAAATTTCTATCAATTTTAAGTATTGGTTTGTAAATTAAAAGAAATTGAAAAAAATGTAAATTAAGAGGATCCACTTCTATATTTTCTTATAAACTACATGTTATCACTACCATGTATTGCAAGTAATACCCAATGGAGCTTTTCACTAGATATGGATAGCTATTAGAATGCAGGATGACCACCCTTGATAGTTTTTCAATTTGTCAACTTTTCCAAGATGTATGGTTGATTTAGCTAGTAGATTCAAGAAGAAATGTGTTTATTTCACGTGAAACATTCTAGATACTTATGTGACAATTATTCGCTAAAACTAGTGGTTAATGTCGAAAGAAAATGTTAATTAAAGACAATTTTCTCATTTTAAATTAACATTTACTATCCATCCTAGGCAGTCATTAACTATCACCTCGTCTCTCAACATTACTTGTTTTCTAGAAATCACCGTATAACCACAAGCACTCAAAGATCCATAGGATGACGTTTTATGAATCTAAAGCGTTGATTATAGCAAGCGTAGTCCGGAAAACTGTTTCTGTGAAACAAACACGCTCACTTCCTTCATAAGTAGATTAATGAACCACAGAGGAAAGGTGCACGTACCCTAGTAGACCTAATTTTCCTCAAAGACGAATCAAGCTGACGCTCCAGCTGCTCGAGCTCTTTAGTGCCCAGCTCCCCTAAATCTTCACCCAAAAGACTCCTGTAATAACACAAAGTTACATCTGTTAAATCTTTTCTGTCACATTTTGTCTCATTATGGTTACATTTCCATGATATACGCGAAATGAAAACTGAGAAAATGTAAATGGGGATCATCCAAATGCGTTTTTTTCATTTTTAAGAGATCGAAAACTTATGAGCGTAATTCATGTGTAATTAATACCTTTGTGTACGCTGCAAAGTATCAACTCTGGCTTTGAGCCTCACGTATTCCTGATAGCTGGTCTGCTTGTAAAAAATTGGAAAGTTGTCAAATTCACATAACAAGCTCCATCGGTCGTCTAGAACTAGGAACATTGAACCGTGTTAACCAAAATGAAAAATAAATAACAAAACTGGTAACGCTCTGGAGGGAAAAACGAAGCGATCTTACAGATTTATTATCTTCATAATTACTACGTAATTAAATTGAAGTGAGGTTTTATTAGGAAGAGACGCAGAACCATTGAACATGCAAATGTAGCTTGAAAATTCAGGAAAGAAGAATTTTAAAATATGAAACTAGTGTTACCTGCATGTCATTGGACGATGAACCAACTTCTCCAACACTATAACTGCACCTTTGGTACCTCTCCAGCGTTTTTGTCATGCTACATCACAATTGATTTGTGAGAAAATCTTAAGGGAAAAATCGATGCAGTAACACAAAGGAAGTCTTTTCAAGCATGGATTTCATCATTTTAAACGGGCTCATGCACATACAACACACACACCAAAACACATACATACATAGATATACACAACACGCATATATATATATATATATTATTAGATATTTTATCATACCTTGATTTCAACCCATATGCATATCTATCGATCGTCTTGCTTAAAAGTGCAGTGCATTTAAATTTCTTGTTTCATTGTAAAAATAATACCACATGAGGGTGCATTTGTTTTATGCAACAAATGTTTCCAGACCTTTTTCAGTAGTAGTTATATTTTAGAATTTGCATTTCTAAATTACCCTAATAATCAAGTATATAGACATTGCCGCTAAGGGCCCATGGTTAATCCATTAGACTAATGATGAGTAAAATAATTTCTTCTTTTAAAAATGAAGGTCATTTTTTTTCATCATCAGTAAAAGTTCTTTTATCATTGTTAATCACCACCATTTGTTGCCTAATACTACCATTACCTTCCACCGTTAGATATATGTCTGATATCTCTAATGCCTACTTGTTACATACCAGGATTAAGGAGTAACACTCGTTCAGGGATGACATCGAGATCATTATCTGAAGTTTGAGTATTCTTTTTCACTTTGATAGAAGTTAGTGAATGCCATATTCAATCATACTTTAACTAATCAATTACTATCTTATTTTTCATATAGTTTACACTTGTATTCTTCGAATAATGAATGTCTATTAAACAATCATTCTAAAGATGATAGAGGTACCAAATTTAACATAAAATTTCAACTAAATACGATAGTCAGCAACTATGAAGTACGACAAGCAAAACTTTTATTTGGTATGATTATCAAACTTACACTTCAACTATCAAAACAAATAAATAATAAACAAAGATAACCAAAATTTAAATAATGCTTTTTATACTGGCCCTTTTACTCCTCTAGATGTTATTGAAAATGAATGTGACATTGTTTTAATTAAAAGGATCCATGCACTCTTCTACAATTGCAGGGTAATTAAATGGCTTCATCTGTGCATGATTTTCGCTTTCTTAGCATTATTTGCTTCCATTTGGTGTATGCCATCAAGTGTTTAACTTGACCAAACGTTGACCAGTATACATAATAGAAAATTGATAATGAGTGCCTTTGAAGCATTTTGTTAGAAGATTATGGGAAGAAAACCTTCAAATTTCATATAATTACTTGCTTACAAACGTTTAATCAATCTTCAAAACGTGAAAAATTTATTTTTAAAACTTTTCAACAGATGTTTGAGAATCGATTGTTAATGAAAGCTATATAATTTGGTGCGCGTTGAGTCTAAGAAACCTATTTCTTGTGAGGGACTACATAGACGGCAAATTATATATCATATGTAAGTTATGTGTAGAAAATCACTTAATTACATCAGAAGTCATGACTTCTTTTGTTATCAATGACACAGAAGGTTTAGAAAGGAATAGCTCAATACTCGACCAACACTTGTGAAATGTAAAGAATTCAAATGAAAAATCTACAAAATTTATAGCTTTCAAGGGGAATATGCATTAGAGATGCATTTTACAACTTATAGTATATACACTAACAAATTATAGCTCCCATAATATGATACCTTATTAATCATTATTTAAACATTTTAACATTAGGTTAAAATTCATTATTTAATTATTAGTAGTAGGAATTTTTTTTATGAACAAACGAATAATTGCATTTGCACATTACGAGTGTATTGTATATCTCTTTAGAAATTAAGATAATACTATAGAATTATTAGCTATAACATGTACAAATCTTTAATTTCTAACTGAATATTTATCATAAAATACAATTACCATCATCCAGTTTTCCAATGATGTCATATGTATTTAATATGGATCATAAAGTATCAGTTACATACGAATGAAGGATACTCTAAAAGTATCACGAATATATCATATATTCCGCACTCGATAATTGTAAAAAGTATGGCTTACAATATATATAAAAGGATAAAAATCAAAATTACTGTTTTGAATTCACTATCATAATTAACATTTATCATAATTATTCGCTATTAGTATAATTATGAATATGGCAAATTCCATTGTGTTATAAGTTAGTATATACTTCAGCATTACTATATGGTATCACAATAAGGTATCTTGATTTCAATTTTTCCCCCCTAAAAATAAATCACATAAATAAAAAAAAAAAAAAACGATTTTATGATATGCAAATGAGGAAATCGGATATTTGAAATGTCATTATGAACAATATACATACATGTGCTGTGAGTACGCTTGCCATATGAGTGTTTGCTTATGCATGTGTATGCATACATGTAATTTATTGGAACCATAATAAAAAGAATGTTATTTCATTTCATCGAAAAAAACTGTTATTTAATTTCAGTCTAAATAATTCCACATACCAAATATACGATGTTTTGAAATTGTCGGAGAAAATGAAGTATATGAAGGCAACTATTATAAACCTAAATTTGATGATAAGAAAGCGGCTAAAGGAAAATGATTTATCACACAATTTATCATGTATTTCTACATCCACTTATGATAATACTAATTTCTTCGCCTATAGCATCCAGCGATGCCCTAGTAATGATATTATATATAGATACATACATACATACACATATATATGTAGTGGAATTAAAGCTTATACACAGAGTTGGCCTCTGATACAGGGTATAATTGTTTAAATTTTTTTGGTTTTTGGTTATTATATTTACAATAGCCTCCATGAACGTAGTGTATATCAAATTCCTTTGGAATACAATCAATTTTCTCAAAAGTGAAAGAGGAAAATACAGATCTAAAAGTAGTAAATTAATTTTTAGATGTGTAATATATAGCATTCTTTCATCCTCAAAATGCTACACTTTTCACTCATTTCAAAACGTGATTGAGAAGATTGACAACCATATATATACATTTATCGATGTATATGTATATACTACACTGTTTTTCCGGGGAACTTTTCATAGTGCTGTTCAGCTATACGCCTAAATAATAAAGACACCTAAAACATTCATAAGACCTATCCAACGTAAAAGTACATATTTCTAGCTACTTAGGTTTTATAGACTTCCAAAATAATTTTATTAAAAAAAAAAAAAAAAAAAGAGGAAAAATTAGAAGAAGAGTATGATGGTGGAGAAGAAGAAATTCTTAGTGACCGAAGAACAAATAACAAAACCCATTATCATTTATCGTGCCAAAAATAAGTTGCTTAAAAAATAGGATATTGCCTATTTTTCAGTAAAGATTGGATGAAGACCCTTTTTTCTTTTTCCCCTTCTTTTGCTGTCTAGGACACAAGAAGATACGTACGGACGAGGTTAGATTAAGGAAATTTTCAAGGAATAATTTGAATAAAAATAAGGGACACATTTAGTAGAAGTTCAGAAAATATAAAACCCCAAGTATGATGAAGAAAATTTTCAGAAAATTTTAGTAATAAATATCACATACACGGCTGGATTTATGCCACGCGATTCCTTATAAAAAGAAAATTACCTAGAAATATTAGTTAAATATAATACAGTTTACACCATGAAGAATATAAAGTAGTTATAATCTATGGAATCTTAATTAATCAGATTGATGGATCTTTAATTTTTAAACTTGCTCTAATAAGTAAGCATTTTTAATCGAACGGAAACAAGAACCTTGTTCCAGTTTTTAAAGACTGTAACATAATGCTCTCTCTCGAAAAAAAAGGGACAGGTTTTATTTAAAGATGCAAAAAAATTTGTAGCAAAAATATATAAATGTAATTTTTGGAGATCTATCTCGAAACAACAAGAAAAATAAAGGATAAAGTAGATCTGAACTGAAAAATATTAAAGAGGATGTGTTTGTTTGGCGAAAATTCAACTTTTTTAAGATTTTCCAAAAGTATACGTTAAAAAATAAAAAAGGGTAATTTCGTGCTGCTGCAGTAACTAGCGATCTTCAATTAACATGGAAATGGATACAATAAGTTGCTATTATTGTTTAAGTAGTAGTAGAAAGTGAAGGTAGCGTTTGACCGCATCAAAAATTGATAAAATAGGAAACAAGGTTTAAAAGAAAAAATGATTTAGCAAAATCTTTTTTTCGCATTTTTTTATGTACATTTTCCGTGTCAGTTAACCCCGATTGTGGACAGCTCCCGCCATCATCCATGATCATGAGCTGTTCGACCACAGTTGTTGTTTTTAATTTAGAAGATTGCTGTAACAGAAATGTTCAGAAACCCTAACACGAAACACAATCATATTAGGGCATGGTATGGTACAAGTGCGTACTTGGAGATGCTAGAGAACTCGTAAAGTTTGCCACGGCTGGAGAAGATGATAAGAGCAACCTCGGCATCGCATAAAACAGAGAGCTCGTAAGCCTTCTTGAGGAGTCCATTTCTTCTCTTGGCAAAGGTTACCTGTCGATTTATCTTGTTCTCGATCCTTTTGAGCTCAACTTTACCTCTACCCATCTGGGTTTATATATAGCTTTTAATGCCTTCTCCACCTGCTGCTCTTGGGGGTTGGTTTAATGAAACTATATATCTATGCTATAGATGGTAAGGGGTTTGTTTCTTTTTTCCTCTTCCTGCTAGGGCACATACTCATCTTTTATATTTTCAGGGTAGGTTTTAGGTTAATATCTCGAATAGTAGTAATGGGCATGTGCGGCACCAGATAGAAGAGAGAGAGAGAGAGTGTGTGTGTTTGTGGGGGAAAAAAATTGAAAAGGATGGGATGCCTTTCTGTGTCTCCTTTGTGGATCGTATGGCTCCTATCGTAGATGTCATTATTGGCCAAAAAAAAAAAAAATTTCACCCGGTGGCTAACCTAATGCGAGCAAGAGAAGACCCGTTAAAATCAACTTCTCTGAATTAGGGCCTGTAATTTATGGCTCCATTCGTCAATTCGAACACAAATCACTGAGGCATTAGGTCTCATCTGAGTAAAGTCACTTTACCATACTTTATAATTAGAAACGAGCACAATGGTAATACATACTTACTCAACCAATAAAAGATAATAAAAAATTAGTCAAAATGTGTACTAAATACTTTCCAAGAGATCTCTTCTAAATCACTCATGTGACTTTTGACATGGTTTAAACGAATTTGAGTACGAAAAAATCTCCATAAGATCCAAAGTAATTATACCCCTTTAAACATATTTAAATTTATGTCCAAGTTTAAATCAAGGTTCCATACCCATTTACGAACCTATCTAACTCAAACCTATTTATTAAACAAATCCTGTAAACAAGTTATGAGTTCAACCTACAAACCTTTCTACTATAAATAAATTTATATTTTCTCTTATTCCTTTTACTTCTAGCAAAGAGTAAGCAAAAATGTACCTAGTTCGATTCAATTCCCACTACATGATAATTGCCATTGTTAAATTAGTCAAATATGAACTTCTTTTAATTACTAAGGTTCCTTTTATCTTTAGCTTCTCTTTCTTTCTCTTTCCTTCTAACTTCCAGTCGCAAGTTAAGTACGTTCTAATTTGATATTTATAAGCTCTCACGTTTGAATCTTTTCTTGACTATCAAAGAAAGTATGAAGTCTTGAGTCTTATTCTCTATATAGTTAGGTACTATTTTTTTTTCTTTTTATTTTTTTAATCATGTCAAAATAGTGTGCACTTGTTCTTTATCTTTATAGCTTTCTTTTCTTTTTTTTTTCCATTGTACCAAGATAGTGAGATACTAAAATATTGAACATCATTTAGAAACCATTGGAATTTCTTATAAGAAAATAGTGTATCCTGTTATTTTTGTGTTCTTTATAATGCGATATAATTAGATGTTTTTCTTATAAGAAAAATAGAATATAGATAGTAAAATAGTATTATATCATAACTATCTATAAAAGTAATTTTCAATGTGGAGAAAATTGATTATGAAGATGATAAATTTTTTTATATATAAGAATTTAATTGCTTTTTTATTGTCAATGGACAAAGTTTTATGAGAAATAATAGAATTGTGATAATAAGATGCTAATAGTCAAGATTTTTATACATCTTAAAACGGGTGAGGTAATTAAAGTCATTTTATGCAACGGGATTTCTTATAATTTTGTTGGACTTTACTTCACTAAAACTTTTATTTAGGTTATATTTTTTATATTAAGTGCTAAAACCTTATGACATTTACATTTATAGAATTTAAGTATTATTATTGTTCCTTTACTATATACATGCATAAGTATCTTATAGATTTTTTTATAATTTTTAATCGATAAACAAGTCTTATCTAGCCATGAGGTACGTTTATTAGACAAGTTATGTTACAAGTTTACATATTCAGACACGATTAATAAATAGGTCATGTAATGGATTGAGGTTTTCCTTATACAAATCCATTTAGACACAAACATGACACATAACTCGATAACACGAATCGTTAGCCTTAATCTAAATTTCTATGGGGTATTTAAGTAATGAGTTGATCATATGGCATAGTACTCATCTATATTAATCATTTTATTTTTTTAGAAAAAAATAAATAACGTAGCATGAAACATAGACTAAGGATGCAACCAAGATAGGTTAGGGACCAGTTTTATGAAACCCAAACCTATCCTTATATGGTCTTACATTTCCTAAAACCTTATAAAAATCTTCTAAAGTTTTACCTCTTTCCAAAAGCCAACCTAATAGGGTTAAAAACCCTATAGAGCACGAGTTTTTATAAGGTTTAAAGAACCTTATAGAGATAGGTTTTTATAAGGTTCATATATTAATGCTTTTATGTTGAGATACCATAACCTTATTAGGATAGGTTTTGATACATCTTAAATAAGGTCAAGAACCCTATAGGGCATGAAACTCAATTAATCAAATCTAGCTACTAAGATAATATCTCTCTAAAATTACATAAATGATTGAAATAAAAGTGATTTAACCATGGTAAGCAAATGTTGACTTTTGGCTCTACTATACCAATTTATTATGGTATCTCAACACAAAAGCATTGATATATGATGCCATGAGAACAGTAGAAATCAAATAAACTCAAGGCCGTTATTATTTGTCATCATTTTAATTTTTTGAATAAGTTAGGCTAAAACCATTTTAATTGATATGGGAATGGTAAAGAAAATATATGTGGTTCTCAATAATTCCCCAATTATCAATATAAATTAACTCAAAAGCATAAGTCTCATCTTTTACATGAAAAGGAAACGAATACTGCCGTTGTTTGACTAGTGGAAAAAAAAAAACAATCAAATTTATTATAAGTAATGAACTCATCTAATTTATGTATATGATTCATTCAATCAAAAGATGAATGACAATGATGATACCACTTGAAACTAGTAGCTTATTAAGAATATATATATATATAAAGAATAACATGGTTGTGTAAGAACAACGATATATCAAATGATTACTCTAAGAAGTATAATATGAATCTATTCTTGTTGTGACACATCACTCTTTATATGCTAGAGTTATAAATATAATCAAAACTTTTATGAATAATAACAAGTGCGTATCATAAAAAACAAGTTTTAAAACAAGTCGAGATTAGAACTAAACTAAGAAGATGTAGTACATATCATGAAGATCCATATTATAATTTAAGAAAATTAATCATTTATGTGTAGCTTGAAGACACTACTTATTAGGTAAATGCAATATATATATCGACAAGAAAATAAAAACAAAAAAGTGTGAAACTTGCCATATGTAAAGTAGCTTTTGAATCAACTATTCAATAAGTAAAAGTACATGGCAGTATTTCAACAAACAACAGTTGGAGTTAAATATAAGGGGAAATATTAACCATGTTGTTCATATAAGAAGGAGCTAAGGAGTGCCTTGCAAAATAGAAGATCACAAACCAAAGCTAAAAGAGTTGCTAATCATGTTAGAATTATTGAAAATATTAAGCAAACTTAAGAGATGAAGCATTAACATCTTAACAAATTTAATCCTAAAGCATTGAGTTCTATATTGTTTAAACTACTTATGAAATTTATCTTCATTATCTAAACAATATCATCGCTTTCATAATCAAATGAAACCCAATTTATTATAGATGTTTATGGTAGTATTGTTATTGTAAATGACCATATTATGGTAATTACAACATCTCACATTTTTGTTTTCTATTATGAATTATTAAAGCTTGCTATCATAAAAGCATTATTAACAGTCATAATTTCCTTATATCTACCCTTCCTCTAAAATTATATTGAATAACTAAATTATAAACTTCATCTAAATTAAGAGAAGGCTTTAAAATAAGAAGTTGAGACCTTAAAGTGAAAATATTGTAATTAAGTTAATGAAGTAGCAATATTTTATTATTTATTTATTTTTTCCAATGAAGAAGCAATCTATCCTTTAAGGAGATCTACTTTTTTAAAATGATTATGTCAAAAGAAATGATTAGGTCTAAGTATTGTAATCCAATCCAATTAAAACCAAAGTAATTGGAATTGAATTTGAAGAGTCCGAACAATAGATATAATATAATGATGACACATCTTCTAAATATGAAATTAAATTCTCTATAATGAAAGAGATGAATCTAGTAATATCTATTGCTGAGACAATGTAATAAAGTCAAGGAAAAACTTAATAAAAATTCACATTATAGATAGATGAAATGTGAAGAAGAATAAAGAGAAAGTTAGAACATAGAGATGTAGAGCAAAAAGAGAAACTTTCTTGTTTTTGTTTTAAATTATAAAAGTAGTATTTAGAAAGCATGGCTAAGGTCTAATATAGGTGGATTTCTATACTTTGGTATATACACCAAAAAACTCTTTCCTAAGACCATATATATATAAATATAACTTTTGTATAAATAAATTAGTAAAACTAAAAGTCTATCGATCATAGTAAGGAATTTTTATATATTTACATATTGTTGTACTTTAGTAACATGAATCATTTAGTATTCTAAGAGTAATGAATCACAAAATAATTCAAATGCACATCCTAAATATTGATACATTGCGAATTTGATCATGTAGACCGATTCGAAATCTACCTATACCTGAAAAAGTAATCTTGGGTATAGAATTGTTATAAAATTGATAAGTTCAAAACCAACCTCTTAAAATACATGTACATCATACAAATAGAAGACAAATCTAATTTGAGGATCTTCTCTGTTTGTCGTAGTCCAACAATGTTGTAACAACCTTTGGCTTAGTAAGTGTTGCATTGTAAATTGATTTTTCCTTACCATGACAATTGCAACCTTAGTTCTATCATGATTTGGTACTTTATTGTCATGTAGCCCTTCTACTTATAGTGAAAGCAAATCAAATTGTAGATCTTAAACTTTCCTTTAAATTTGCACCACCATTAAAAAACCAATGATCTTTAGCCAATAGATTGTTGCTAACATAATTACCTTTAGATCTTATCTCACAATTTGATTGATCTTTACGCAACGTGTTACTTTTAATCTTTTATGGTAAGCTATAGTTTCTTTTGAGCACTCCTTAATGGGAATTGAGGTTTTAAGTAGTTGTTAAGGCTCATGGAGCGAATTGGATTGTTCAAAAGTGTAATAATTTGAGGAATTATATGTCTAAGAACACCTACCTAATTGGACATCTTAAGCTTTCAGAATAGGGAAGTTAGGTTTTGGTTTACAATGATCCTATGACCTAAGCCTAAGCTATAGTATTAGAAACTAGTCTTGAGTTTCAAGCTATAGTAAAAAAGCTTCTAATCAATCCTAACTTCTAACTTATATGTAGTTTCTAATTTGGTTTGCACTTTTGTTGTTAATTATGTTTATAGTTTTGTTCCTACTCTTGCTTAAGGATCTAATCCAATTAGTAAAACTTTTACTAGTAAGCTTCTACTATTTTGAGCTTTTATTTCTAATTCTTGTCATAGTGAAGCTTCTCTACTAGGTTATGCTTCCAGTAGAGTTTTTACTTAAGTATACAGTGCTTTTAGAGATTTTACTTTAACAAAGCTTAAGATAATTAGATATAGTTATCTTGCTTCCATTTTTAAGTGTGCTTTCCTTTACTAATGATTTATCCATATTACGTGTAAATATTCCTTATAAAACCTAATAAGGGAGGATTCACTAGTTTTATGAGCATCACTATTTCCTTTAGGAAAAAGCCATTTCTTTAGTATTAAAAGAGTTTATTATTGATCTTTCAATCAAAATCTAATATTTTCATTGTCATGATTCTTCCACTTTAATTAAATTCAATTGCATGTAATATTAACTATTTCAATTAAATCCTCTTAATTCTCAAGCCATGCATAATATTAATTGTAGTATTTGAAAGTCAAAACCTAATTCAATAATTGAATTAAATTCTCCAACTTGATAATCGTTCATGTCCTTTTTATATTTTTCCATAAAACTAGGAGTAGTCATTAAAATAGTTTCTTTTATCCTTATAAACTTACAAAAGTACAAAAAGATTATATCTATCATAATTGTCACACTTCAAGGTTGTGCTTAGAGTTTAATTCAAAATGTAAACATGTCATAATTTGGTATGAGAGTTGAAGGTTCATGTGCTTCCTTCATAAGTTTTAAATCTCATAACTTTCTTAAATTCAAAGCATTAGATAGATAAGGTTCGAGTTGTATAATGAGTTAGCCATATTAACATGATAAGTGGTCTTTTATGTGTTTTTTGTTAATTTAAATATGGATGACAAGTGTGTTAATGTCATACTATAAGTGGTCAAGGAGATGGTAAGAATAATGTGAAGAGACATAATGCAACAAAGGCATCACATAAATGGTAAATGTCTATCTCACAAAAATGTTTTAATGAGTCTTTAATACATAAACACTTATGATGCAAACTATAAAAAACATGAATGCTCAAATGACTATAATGAATGAGAATCTTAGACAATGATTGAATGGAAACGATAGACAGGGTATTGGTGGAAGACACTATAATGGTAACGGTAACCTTAGAGAGGCTAATGGATTGAAGGAAGAGGAGTGATTTTGGTGTAGAGCATATGGGTAAAAGGAACCAACAGATAGAGGATTATAATAGTTAAACTAAAAATTACTCAATTTGATTCGCATGGTTGTAATATCCCTTAAACATTAAGTAATGAAATTCTAAGTAACGAAGCATCTTTTGATGTAATGGCTTAGAGTTCTATTAAGTGTGCTAAGACTAGGTTAATCCTAAGATAAGTAACTTCCTAGGAAGCTACTATAATAAGAGGCAAAATTGTGCAGCATTGCATGCTAAAGTGGACAATGCTTGATAAGATGAGTTTTTGTTGGATTGTTACAGATGTTATCAAGGTAGTCTACCAGTCAGAAGTATGGAATCTCTACATAATGGTGGTCTTAAACCTGTAGAACGAAATAGATGATAACATTAGTTTTATAGGGGGTGGGATTGTAAAACCCTAAATATTATGTAATGTAACTTTTATCAACAAGGTACTTTCAGTATGATGGCTTCAAGTATGTCAAAACTCCAAAATTAAGCTTGCTTAAGCTAAGTCAATCTTATGATAAGTTAACTATTAGAAAGTTGTTGTATTAAAGGATAAAACCATATAACGTTATGCATCAAAGTAGATAATATACCGACAGGAAGAATTCTAATCATATCGTATATTTGATGAATATTTAGATTGGGAACATTTAGTGGAGAGTTTATTTGAATGCAATGATTATATTGATTGTACTAAACTTATACTAGCTACCTTATAGTTAATAAGGTACATTGCCTTATTATGGGAAATTTGAATATTTAGATTAAGAATAATAGAGAACTTGAGGTTACCACTAGGGTAATGATGAAAAGGTTGCTTAGGAAGAAGTTTATACCATGATATTACAAACAAGAGCTATTTATGAGATTAAAGCTATTAAGGTAAGGGGTAAGTATTGAAGATCATGTTCAAGAATATGAAACTCTACTTATCAAGTCTAAGGGGAGTGAACTAGTTGAGCTAACTATCGTTGGGTTAATCATAAGTTTAAACTATGAGATTGCTAATGTGGTAAAAAGACACAAGCAAAGAAGTAAAGTCAAGTTATATGGGTTTTCTTCTAAACTGAAGGTTCAACATAATAAAGAAATGCCTAAGGTTAAACGAAAACTTAAAGATGTAGAATTAGAGAGGAAGCAATAGCAACTTAAAGGGAAGATGAGTTGGGTAAGTGTGATAAAGCATTTAGGTTTGGACATTTAACTTCAAAATGAATGAATAGACATGTTATGGTCATTAAAGGTGAAATACCAAAGTTTGAAGTTGAGTATGAAGATGAAAGGGAAAGAGTTATAGTTAGAGACAAGAAATAGATGATGGAATATGAAGCTAGTAAGGATTCTTGTATATATCTAAGGAAAGAAGGTGTAAGATAATTAATGCTACTTGTTTTTAAATGAGACTTAACTTAAAAACAACAAACAAAAACCAAATGTTTGGTGAAGAAAATGACTTATTCTCTAATCATTTATATTAGTAGTTGCATAGCTTAGCATCTATGACCTTTGTTCATGTATGGGGATTAAATGTAGTACTACATCCTCAACCTTATACATTATAGTAGTTTGGAGAAAAAGGTATGATACATGTTAACCAATAGGTAAGGTTTCTTTAATTGTTGGTAAATATGAAGATGATGTAACAAGTGATGTAATGGTCACAGATTTTGCTCACATTTTGTTATGTAGTCCATGGTTATTTGATAGGAGGATATTATATGATGGTTTCGAGAACATTTACTCTTTTGAAAAGGACGAAAAGTAGATTGCATTGATATAACTAAGTCTAACTTAAGTTAAAAGAGAAGAAGTTGAAGAGGAGAGCCTTAACAACCTTAGAAAGTTTCTCTCCCTAGAAGATTCCAAATGTTCATCATAAGCTAGAGTAGAAGTAAGATTTGAGGATGAATCTTCTCCAACTCAAAGGAAATGATGGGAATTGAGGTTTTAAGTAATTGGCCAAGAGCCGTAGAGTGAATTAAATTGTTCAAAAGTGTAATAATTTTAAGAATTAAAAATCTAAGAATGCTTACCTAATTGGAAATCATAAGCTTTTCGAATAGGGAAATCAAGTTTCGGTTCATGATGGTCTTATGACAAGAGCCCAAGCTAAAGGATTGGACCTAGACATGAGTCTAGGCAAAAGTAAAGAAGCTTTTAACTTGAACTCAACCTTTGACTCATATGTAGTTTTGTTTTTATTTTTTTCCCTAATTCTATTGTTGTTTTTGTTTCTAATCCATTCTTGCTTTCACTTGATAGAACTCTTGCTATCAACTTCTACTGTCTGAGCTTTTATTTCTGATTCTTGTCATAATAAGCTTTTGCTATGATTGAATCTAAATATGAACAAATCATTAGTAAAGGAAAGCACAAGTAAATAAAAAGGAAACAAATTAATTGCAAAATAACTACATTAGAATATCTAAGGGCTAAGCATCCTATATAATTGATAGAACTTATGCTATCAACTTCTACTATATGAGCTTTTATTTCTTATTATTATCATAACAAGCCTATTTTGATTGTAGCAATCCTTCCAATTTAATAGAACTTGATTGTATGTCGTATCAATTATTTCAATTATGTTCTTTTAACTCTCATAGCTATGTGTTATACCGGTTGTAGGATTTCAAAAGTAGAACCCCAATTTTAATTATTGAATTATATCCTTTAATTCAATAATTGTTCATATCCTTTTCATCGTATGTTCCATAAAACTCTATATAACCATAGAAATATTGTCTTTTATTCTTATAAGCTCACAAAGATACAACATGATTATATTTTTTCATAGCTGCTACGATATAAGGTTGTGCCTATAGATGTGATCTTTACTTAGCATGTTACTTTTGGTCTTTTATGATGATAACCTATAATTTCTTTTGAACACTTTAGGAAGGACTAAATAGAGTAGTATTGATAGGGGGATCATCTATCTAGAGCATTGACCAATTAGGTAAAGGCAAGTCTAATTGTATACTCCTTTCAGTAAGGTTAAATAACAACAACAACAATAATAATATATATTTGGTTTTTCTCATCCATGATACACTTTCGTTATATTTGGCTTTTCTCATTCATGATACACTTATGTATTATTAGTTTGATCAAATAAACATTCATAAACTCTCAAAATGTACCTTAATATGTCCATAACAATTAAAAATATGCAAATCATTCTATATAATTGTTGGAATCTTAAAATCTTTGTTAAAAATTGTATAATCAGCAATGATTTTAAGACTTTAGGAAGTAGGTGTTAGTTTACATTTTCAAAAGTTATAAGAAAATAAAATCGCACTTTAAAAGCTTAAGAGACTTATTTATACTTAATTGACAGTTTAGAGGACATATTATAATATGGCAAAAAAAAGAAGAAGGTGCCAATGCACCTACATAACCTTATATAATGCCTTAGGGGTGGAGCTGCATTGCCCCTAAATATAAAAGATAGATATGGCCATGACTTAAGGCTAAAGCCATTGCGCTCAATAGCCACACTATCCAATTACCTTAGATTTATTGGTGTGTTATGTTTTTCCTTTAACTTTTAAGTGCTTTTTTTTTTTTCAAATTTATTTCTAACTATTTAAATTGTTATATTATTTTCCTTTTGTTGTGATTGTAGAAAATGTTTAGGATATCTAAGTTCGAGATTCAAATATATAGTAGATAAAACAAAAAAGGTTAGGCATATAGTGATGTTTTTATCTAGCGGTGATTGTAAATATACATTCTAAATTATTAACATTGGCTATAAACTATTGATAAGTATGACATCACCTTATTATGAATATTTAAAACATAAAAATAATCTTTAAAATATTGTTTAGGAGAACTTAAAACAACAGTATGGAACTTGGTCGAAAACAAAGAACGATGAAGATTATTTGAATATTTTTAAAAGTTATAGGAATGTAAAATAATTGTTCGAGAATTTGAAAGTCCATCTATACCTAAAAATATTTTTATAGTTTACTCATTTATTTATCTTTGATGAATGTGCGTGGTTCTTTGTTGTCGTTTCCTATCAAACAGTGCTCAAAATATTTTCTGCCTACGGCTAGCCTACTGGTTTGCCAAATGGGTATAAGACTTGAGGAGAGAGAATAGAATTAGAATCGACCATGAATTTACTTCCTATTTACATGAATAAAATTAAAATAAATGGTCCTAGGAACATTTGGAACTAAAATTAAATAATTTTTTTTTTTCAACCATAACATCACATAGATTTTCTTTTTTCTTCATATCACGTATGAAAGTTAGTAAAGCAAAATATAAAACATAAATCTCGTGTAGATTATAATAGATAAGTAATGTGATACAAATGATAATGGTTTGCATGGCATCACTCATTGTTGCACAACTTCACTTCATCAAATAGAAAATATTAATGGATGCTAGGATATGTATAAAATCGAATCAAACAGTAAATTGAATCAAATTAAATCACATTAGTATAAGGATACGAATCAAACCAAATAAAAAAAAGTTAAACCAATTATGTATGTAATATATATATATATATATATATATATATATATAGAATTTAAAAAACGAAGAACTAATGGAATAACATATTAGAATATAAAAGCTTATCCCAATATTATAGTAATAACATAACCATTAGCATAAATACACAAACTCCTTCATTCTTTCACTAAAAATGTAAATATAAAAAAATTATCAATTTTTTATAATTAGTTACTATAGAAGTAGGAGTCTAATTATAGTAGTCACATGCGTGTTATGTGAATAGCGCTACACATGACTTCAAAGAAGTAAAACAAAACTGTTACCTAAGGGATGATTAGATAAGAGTAAGGTAGGGAGGATGAATAAATAATCTCAATGTCTTAAATATACAAGTAACAAATAAAGTAGCCTTAAAAGACTTTAAGTGTTTACCTTATAATTTGAGCAAATGAGATCAATTATTTACCTAAACGTCATTTGACCTCAAAGAACAAAGTTTTTACAGTGAAATATCGTTTCTCCGATCTCTCTCAAAGTTCTAACTGATAAGGAAATATTAAGTATTTACAGGTTTTTGGCATAACAGCATTTGTCGAATCATTTAGGTGATCAATTGATAAGATGGAGTTTGTTTGATTCATAATTATTCAAAATGAGCTAGCTAATTGGCCCAAAGTTAGTAGCTTTCCTTATAAGTGCATAAATCTGCTTAAAAAAGGTTGGAGGCGGACGGACCTATCCAACAATCCCTATTCCAAGCTCACTAAATTAAATATCCCTTAATTATCACTATATAGATTGGACTCTATAGGCCCGATCACCTAGCCTAAGGAGTCAAGCCTAAATAAAAAATGAGTTTACCCTAATAACTAATATAGCAATTTTCAATCCTCTACAATTATATTTTTCACCTCGTAATTTTAATTCGATAGGAAGATTTGATATAACTTATATGCTCTTACTGTATATAGTACTTTTTTTTGTTTTACCATCTTTACATTGTGCATTTTAATAAATATTTTTTTCTCCTTTAACATGCTTCCTTACCTTATACAGATATTTGAAAACACTAGCTCAATTGATGGATCTTTTTATTCTTCTCTTGAATTTAGGATCTCATGAGAACTTCTATAATGGTGTGATATTTCCATTGATTATTTAACATTTTTTAGTAAAAAAAAAAATGGTTTTGTTAATCACTTATACTTTGTTCACTTGAGGGGAATTGGAATTTAATTTCCTCTTTATTCCTTGTTACAGTATTTACTTGGTTTTTTGTTTCCAAATCATAATTTCTTAAGAATCCCTATCACATGAAATCAAGTAATAGGAATTCCTTAATTCAAACAAATAATTACGATTTCATATAAAAATTTACATATTTTCCAAAAATAATCTCATATAAATTTAACGATAACTATTACCACCATTAGCATCGCTAGTACCGACCATTACCGTTGCCACCATTACCTTTGCCGCCATCACCATCGTCATTGTCGCTGCTACTATTATTATAACTAGTACCACTTACCACCGACCACCACCACTTACCATCATTTCCATTGTCATTACTAACCATCACTGTTATCGCTACTAACACTATTACCATCACACTACTGTTACTATTACCTATTATCATCGCCGCCGCTACCATTGCTGCCGTCGTCATCACCATCTGCTACTATCGTTACCATTACTACTACTATTACTGCTATCATTACTATTATTGTCATTGTCACCACTGCCGTAACTACCTCCCCCCCCCCCTCCCCCCCTCTAAGTCACTACCCTAACTACCGCCACCATTATCAACCATTGCCATCGACCACAACCATCACTATCGCCATCGGCCATATAATTTATTTCTATCACCACTACCACTTATTACTTTAGAATTATTTAAAAAAGAAAATGAATTAAAGTTAATTTAATCATTAAAATTTTCTTATGTGTCCATTTTTAAGTTATTTATTAATCCAGTTAAATAAAATAATATGTATTATATTCTTATTATATTTTTTAGAAATTTCAATTAAATTTTTTTCTCATTTCATTTAGTAAAGTGAACGAGCTATTATGGTTTGAATATTAAATAAAAATGAATGGAACTCGTTTTTTAAGATTTAAAAAATCTTTAAACCGAATCATATTTTAATATTTACTTTTGTGATCGAACCGAACCTATTTATCCGTAATAGATGTTCCTTGAAGTTTAAAAAGAAGAAATTTCACACGTACGAATGCATTTGCTATTTTACAAAATGTATACTGTCTATTGAAGGTACAAAAATGTTTCCTTTCCGGATTCCTTAATTAATGCTCTAGAGAGGCATTCACATAAAGAACCCTTCTCAAAATTTCAAGAAAATACTGCACAAAAAGCTTTATACTCAAGGCCAATGGCTTGATGACATCTGTTAGTACGATATTAATGAGTTTAGGGTGGTGTGCTTTATTTTACAGCAATATATTATATTATATTATATTATTTTATCATTGGATCTTCCAGTAAGTTTCTTCTTATGTTTGTTTGTCTGGGGATTTGTTTCAGATTTTAGTTAGAAGATTGATTATGATTCCCCTGTCAGACATCACAACTTTAAATATTCCCAGCTTTTCCTTTACAACGTGTCGAGTGCTTAGTGGAGAAAAGTAAAATCCATCTGTACGAGCAGCTTTGATGTACCAACATACAGTGGACCTGAGAGATAGAGAGAGCGATAGAGAGAGACAGATATCAGCATGCTCAGAACATGACGGTGTATTTATATATCTAAAATTACATAGGTTTCATCTTTACTTATATTGTAAGTTTTGCCCTTTTAAATTGATGATGAGTTATATATACCTACAATAAATCTTCTATTACACTGCACGAAGATCTGCCATTACATTCAATTTTAATTGACAATATTCTTTATAAAAAGTATTATTATTATTATTATTAATTTGCTCCATAATTTGTAGCATGTATATATTGAAAAGTAACGTTATACAACGTGAATACTATAATAAAAGTATCTTTTTATACGAAATCAATTACTAAAATTTATGATGTAGAAGATTTATTTAAAGTTTAATTGTTTTGTTCATAACCCCATTCTTTTCAAAATGATTAATTGTTTTATTATATTATAATAGGAAATAAATATTTAAATTTAATCCATCTTACTAGAAATATTAGTATTGATGTTATTAGGGTAGAAGCCCATTGATAGAATGATTTTTTTTTTTTTCATATCCCTGTACTTTTCAGATTCAAATGATTAATTTTTTTTTTTCCATATCCTGGATCTTTTCAAAATGATTAGGAAAAAATGTCTCCCTCATGTTCTTTTTTAGTAATTAATTTCTTGCAAAACCATGGACCAATTATAGTATATATATATATATATGTAGTGCACTTGGGTTAATAAATAAATCCATATTTGAAAATTTTAGTGATATCATTAGTAGCCATGATAGAGGAATTTATTTTAATTTCAAAATATAAAAGCCTCAAACAAATGAAAAAAAAAAAGTGAAATACTCAATAATAAAAAAAAAAATTGGAGATCTCAAACAAGAGAGCTAAAAAGTGAATTATTTAAATAAAAAGATAATGAAAAATAAAGGATTATTATATAATTTATACTTTGAAATATTTTTTATTATACAAATTACCTGGTAAAAATATTTTTGCGTTTTAAAACAATGGATTTGTTGAAAGAGCTGGAGTAGACGAATCTAGATGTTTATTATCTTGTTGAGTAGATAAGATTTATATATTTTAAAATTTTAATACTTAAAAATTTATTATATTGCTTTTTTTTTTCTTTCTAGTAATAGAAGAAATCAGAGTTTACTTTTTTTTTTTTTTATAGTATTTCTTCGTTTTTACTTTCATATTTATACTTGAAAGCTTTAAAAATGATATATTAAATTGAAATATTCAACTCACATCTAAAAACTACTTTGGCATATAATTATAGCAAACTCTGGAATTTAAGATTGCATGGCCCGTCGTAGTATTGACTGTTTTCCATATTTTTAGGGTAGATAGTAGAGATGAGCAAGATACATGTCAGACCAAGAACTTAGTCCTACCTCTGCCCTTTATCACGTGTCAACTATTTATTGGATAGTGTATATAATCTGTACTTCATAGCTTCATTTAACTTTTGCATCATAGCTTCATAGCACGGCGACAAATGAGAGCAAATTAAGGAGTGACAAAAGATAAAACACGCAAGGGTCCATGTAGGTTTCATCTTTGAATTGGATGATTTAGGCATTCTTAAAGGAGTTTTCTCCTCTTTTAAAAGATAAAGCATGAAAGCTACGTGTGAGGGTCATGTAAGTTTCATTATAGTTTAGAAGACATGGAACATTGCTGAATCTTCTTTTTTCAATCTGTTCTATAATATATGGTTAAAAAAAAAAAAGAACAGAAAAATCTCATAAGCAAAGCGTAAACATGTTATTTTTGACTCCATCAAACATTTCCTGACATAAGAAAAAATAGTAAGTTACAAATACATGTATTATATCTACGCAATATATACTTAGGTTATTTATATTTAAACTCGAACCCTTAAAACTCCAAATAAATTTCCAAAATGTATTATATTTTATTGCTTTGCCATTAGATAAAATCATTAAAAAAAAAAAAAAAAAAACCTAAAACCAAAATTATCATTTAAGGGGCAAAATGGTCAAATAGGGTACTTATTTAAAGAAAAATATGCACATATATGAAACGTTGAAGGATTTATTTGCAATTAATAGTAGGGTCCCTACAAGAGAAGAAAAGTCCAAATTCCGACAAGACGTAGCTAATAACGGATACGCTACAAAGTGTACATGGCATAAATTTGATTTATTCACCAAGTGAGAAAATTTCTCAAAATTTTGTAAAATTTATTATTATTACAATTCTGTCAAAATTTTATAATGACTACCGCAAAGATAATCTAAGATATATAACCGATTCAAGATGATCATTATCTATAATTGTAATAAATGATTATAGGATAGTTAAGTGTACTGCTTAGACTCGTGATAAAATGAAATAAGAAATATATATTAAGGAAGTGCTGTAAAAATAAAAAAAGAATAATATTAATAGGTGTCTAGATGCACTTACTAAAATGTTAAATAAAAGAACTTTTCATGCTTTAATATGTTTATATTTTTATAAAACAAGTAATTACTATTAAAAAGTAGGACGAGTTTCTTAATAAGACTCTAGAGAAAAAAATAGGTTTCAAGGCTTGTGAAAATTATCTGCATCCCCATTAACAAAAATGGTAAGCGAGGACTTTTTGGTAAACCAACTTCTAAGATATATACACCCGGAAGTGGACGAGAGGAAAAACACTCCTAAGACAAGAAACAAATAGGATTAGGAGGAAGAGAGGGTTTTTTATCCGAACTTACTCATCGTTAGTGCAATTACTTGTATAAACTTTGAAAGCCAGTTTCTACAGTTTGAAGTACATGTTTAAAGAGAATTTTTTTGGTGAAAAGCGATTAGGAGCAGTTAAGTTTTATGATGAAAACTTAACGTTTAGGCTAAAATGAGTAGTTCTTTGGTAATTGTTACGATGGATTGAGATAAGAAATCCCTTTTATGTCCGTTACCCTTTGTCATTTGTTCGAAAGGACTATATAATATCATAAAGCGGAAAAATGTATGCAATATCTTTTAGGTAGTAAAAATCTTATCTCTCATTCAGCTTTTGCAAATGATTTTATTTTGTCTTGTTAATGAAAGTTTAAAATCTTTGAGGTGTCTCAAGAATTTCCTTAAATCTTAGGATTATAGGCAATCAAAGTACTTATTCAGTTAACTTTACACAATTTAGTATTTAGACTTTTATTTTTTGCGACTTAGTGTTGTTTCTTTTAGTTTTGTTTCACTTTAGTATCTCTTGTAAAGTAAACACTTTATTGCAGTTTTTTTACATTTTAGTATTTATACTTAATTAGGATTCTATTTTGGTGTCTATACTTTAAATTTGATGTATATTAATGGTTGTTCACTTGTTAATTTATTTAAATCAATTTTTTATTTTCCTTCATTAACATATCATTTTCAAAATTAAAACAATTTATTTATATCTAATAATTTCAACTGTACATGATTTATATATATAATGTCTAATTTTAGCATATCTTATAATGCTAAAGTTTTAAGATCTACTTTATTTGAAAATAAGATCTATTATGTGTTAAGTACATGGATTAAGTATAATTTGAAATAATCATAGCTTATAAATCAAGCCTTGTACTTATAACATGAATTTTCTAACTTACCAAACAATATGCCTCTATATTATAATATTTTATTGTATATCTATTAGTGTCTTGATACTAGATTTTATAACTTTATTGAAAAACACTAAATTAAACTCAAAAAAGGAGATGAATTGAGTTTTAAGGACAAATTGTAATTTTTTTTCCAATATAAACAACTAAATGTAATAATAAGTAATAATAAAACAATAATAAGTAATAATAAAACAACTAACGTCAAGTTCAGACTGCCCCCTAGTCTCCACAAACATGTAATGCCTTTGATTGAGGACTTCACACCACTTTATTGATTTTTTAATCCAAACTTTAAGAACTATACATACACAAACTTAACTACACAAGTTTCTCACTCACAATTCTCAACACAAGTCATAATCTCTACTCACAACATAAAACTCAATCTCAACTTACAATACAAAATTCAATCTCAAGAATTATTGATGTAGTACTTTTAACTCTTAATACTTTGCAACTAATAGCTCACAAGTACTATATTTCAAATCTCCATAAATATTAGCAATTTATGGTATAAGAGACAATGAGAATTATAGACAACAAGATTGATTACACACACACAAACTTGATTATATAAGTTTCTCACTCACAATTCTCAACACAAGTCATAATCTCTACTCATAACACAAAATTCAATCTTAACTTACAATACAAAATTCAAATTGAAGAATTATTGGTGTAGTACTTTTAACTCTTAATACTTTACAACTAATAGCTCGCAAGCACTACATTTCAAATTTCTCTAAATATTAGTAATTTATGGTATAAGAGACAATGAGAATTATAGATAATAAGAATACAAAAAAATGTTGAAATATTGTAGCAAAAGATCGATTCTCTATTATCCTTGGTCGGGTTATTGAACATTTATATCATCGCATTCAATTCTTCCCGTTACAGTGTATTAAATGCTCTACCGGCTAGTTGTATCAGACTCATTGGCATGCTAGTATGCTGAACTACTGGAAAGTTGGTTCCTTGGGGTCAATGAGCTTTTTTTTGTATTTTCCAGGATTTTATACCGTCAGCCTAGTTCTACTTTGAGTCGTTAAGCTAATAGGCTAAATATTACTTGAAAATTCTTTTCATATACAATAGACAAATACTCTTTATATTCTAACTTCAAGATCATTTAATCACCACTTAAAAGATAAAATTTCTTGTAAAGATAATTGATATATCTAATTATTAAGCAAATTAATTGATCTTATTTAATTACCTCAATATAATTAAATAATACTTAATTTAATCATCCACTTGTTTTGTTCTCTTAAAAAACAACATGTTTAGTTATATACTTTTTGTTTTATTCTCATCAAAATCAAATAATAAACCTTAGGTTCAATAATCTCTCCCTTTTTTATGAGGACAAAAATCTTATACTTTAAATGCTTTCCCTCAATCTTATGCTCCTCTCAATTTAATACTCCCCCTCAATTTAGCACTCGATTTTAAGATATTTGACAATTTGAATAAGATTAAGTGAGTGCTTGCAAAATAAGAGTATTGATATGCTAAGGAACTAAGTCTCACATCTTAATAATTTCACATAAAAAATATATCAAACTTTCAAAGAATCAAGATATGCTAAAGTTATAGGATAAATATCATCTTGTAAGTAAAATTAAAAAAGCTAAAAACCATACCAAAATAAAAATTTCATAATGAATTCATTAAAATTAACCCATGCCACATCAAATGTTCAAATATGTGAGCCAACTATGGGGGGTATAATAACTCAATGAGATACATGAACCACAAGTAATAAACAATATAGACAAGCAACATAAGCAATAAAAGCCAAGATAATGGTCAAGGCAAGACAAGAGAAAATAACAACAGTAGTAGCTAATGGCTAAATTCACAACATGAGAAAAACACAATAAAGAGCATATACAAAATAGATTGAAAGTTAGCAATTCATGCAATTTGTAGATCATCATCTTTAAGTTGGAGGAGGAATGAGGTAAGATGAGCAGTGATAGTTCATCTATAAGTGGCTATAGTTCATCAATGTAACGTCTTAATGGTGGATAGGGGTTTGGTAGAGAGAGAAAGTCGTGTGAAGGAGAAGAGGAGAGTATGATTTGAATAAGTGAAGGGATTAATGAGAGATTGTGTGGATTTAGAGATGATTAATGAAAAAAAAAATTTGATTTTGAGAGTTTGGAGATGGAAGATTGAAGAGAGAGAAGGATTTTAGGGTTTGAGGGAAGAGAAAGAAGGGTTTTAGGAAGCAAATGGAAAGAGAGAGAAAGGAACGGCGTTATTTGTGATTGAAAATAGAGGTACCGGTAAGTTGGTAGTATAGGGAGCCAGTACATTAGTTATGGGAACAGAACTGTTGCAAATTTGTTATAAAAAATAATATACTGGCATATCGGTGGTGAAGAGTATCGGCGTGTCGGTTCTTAAAACAGAACTGAAACAATTTGCTTATAGAGAGGAGCATACCAGCAAGTCGGTGGTTGTTGATATTGGCATGCCAGTTGTCTGCAAATCTGCAAAAAATGAGTTAAGTTCACTTCATTAGTTCAAGTTGCTTACTCAAGATAATTTAGAGTGATTTAATGAGCATTCTAATACTTTAAACAAGTTTATTTGAGTTCGTTAAGGCCTAAGAAACTTAAATTTTAACTAGATACCAAAGATTTAATCAAATCAAATTCATTTAACCATGTAATTTATGATGAAGTGAAAATGTGCATGTAGGAGCAAAATATGTGCATAGACATTGAGGTTTTTACATACCAACAGTTTAAGCAAATTTCAAATATATGTTTAAGCATGATAGAAATAAAATATAGCTTTAAAACTCTATAAATTAAAAAATCATTACTTGAGTTCCTTAAAATCAAATGTTAAGCATAAATTTAGTTATTGAACAAGTATGAATTCTTTCTCAAATTCAAGACAAGTTTATGGTTTAAGCATATTTGAAAGATACTAAGAAGCGTGAAAAATACATGATCAAACCAAGCAATATTCATATTGGCATAAATAGTTATGAAATGCTTCATAATATACTTAGAACCTAAAAGGGGTCTAAAGAGGTCAAATATATATGAAATTTAAATCAAACTAGTTTGACCACTCGAACATAATTTAGGGATGAAAATAAACATGTGAGACTTAGTTTTAGGCACGGAAACCAATGCATAATTAATTTATGCATATATCAACTTGGTTGCTTATGAATGATTTGAAATGTGCCTAAAGCATGCTAAATGCTATGTTTTATGTATGAAATCTATATGAGCATATTTCTTAGGTTGACTTGAGTGTAAAAAGTTTGTATCTTAGCAAGATTAGTAAGATTTAATGAAATTAAGCCATTAGTTGCTAGAAAGTTCATTATTAAGCTATGTAAATGCATAATGACTAAATTCAAGCAATGAGGCTTAATTATCACAAAACAATGCTTCAAGCAAATTTTATCATCATATTTAAGCTTGTTGGAAGGAAAATATTGCAAGAAAGATTTAAAGGTCCTAAAATTACTACTTGAAATCATCAAAATCAACTATTGAATGCAAATTAAGCTTAATATCACACATACATACTAAATCAGATTCATGATAATTTGGCATTCTAAACAAATTTTAATGGTGTCTATAGATACAAAGGTATTGTGATTTCAACATATAGCATGCAAATGGATAAAATGATCACATGACTTTCTAAATAACAATAAGAGCCTAATTTAAGTTTAAAAGAGTTAAATTTGCACAAAAACAAAAGTAGGTCAGATTAATCATTCAACTATAATCTATAGACAAAATCAAACATACGGGAGTCGGATTTGAACACAAAAATTCAAACATGGCAAAATTTTGTACATATGATTCTAAATATACATGAGTAACTTCAAATGTGCAAAAAAAAAAAGAAAAAATGATATTTGCAATTATCCATTCCAAGCAAGATTTATATGCATATTATGACATGATGAGAGTTTAAGCATGGCCTGCAAAGTTAGTAATTACAAAAACACTAGTTAAGTTCCTTAATACTTATGTGAGTTCAAATGTGGTTGAGGATATATCAATTCATAATTAAATTAAGCTTAGTTTCATAATTAAATTAAGCTAACCATTCAAGCATGAAATATTGGAACAATTAAACATACGTGAACACATATTTGACATAAAGATCAAGATATGGCAAAAGTGTGCACATGAAAGCCTAATAACCATAAAGAATTTCAATACACACAAAATATGCTAATTATTCTATAGAGATTATTTAAATGAGTTTCTTAAATTAAATACCATGTTGGAGGCACTTTGAATTTTCTTTGAGCATTTTCCATTTGAGTTTCTTAAGTTGCTCTCACTTGAACTTCCTCCCATTTGGAGTTTTTACAAAAATATGTGATTGCTTTTTTGGTATCCATGTGAGTGTGGGTCCTTTATGATTAGTTGCAATAATATATTCTTACTCTTTTAGAACCCAAGTCATTTTACCTTTATGATTCAAATTGGTATTGCGACATATTGCACACTTATGTGCAATATGACCTTATTTACCACAATAGTTATAGGTCTTAGTTGTTACTCTTACAAAGCGACTTTTGTAAAGCTTATAAATATATTCCTTATTATAGTCAATTTCGATTTTGTTCAATCCTTGCCTTTAAGAGCCAAGGAACTTATCTAAATTCTTTTTTCCATTCATGAACTTGATTATAGCTTATTTTGAATCATCTAGGCTAGAGTTCAAGATAGCGTTTTTAAATTGACGTTCTCCTAGCCTATTAACCATATTATCTTCATTTTTCTTACTATCAACTTTTGTTTCAAGAGAATTGTATTTTTCTTTCAATTGATTATTTTCCTTAGCCAACTCCTTATTCCTAAGATTTAATGCTTCATTGTTTTTATTTAATTTATCAACTTTTAATCTTAAATGCTCATTATCCTCCTCTAAACTTTCTTTAACATCATTCACTTTATTATATTCATTTCTAAATAAATCAAATTCACTTCCTATTTCAATCATCATTTGTTTCATCATCTTGTTCTTCTTTTGAACCTTAATAAATTCTTTAAGTAACTCATTATATACATTTTTGATCTTATCAAATGAAGAATCACTAAAAGTAGAACATATCTCATTATCCATTGCCATAAAGTATATTTCTCCTTCCGAGTTATTTGAATTACTGTCACTCTAAGTTGCTATCATAACCTTTTTTCCTTGCTCCTTTCTTGGCCTTCTTAAGATCCGAGCAATATTGTTGAATATGACCTGGTTTTTGGCAATTATAGTACTTGATTGCTTTCTTCTTCTCCTTCTTTGATCGAGATTTATTTTTATCTTTATCTTTTGCCAATTTCTTATTGAACTTTATGAATTTCTTAAAATTTCTGGTAATCATTGCCACATCATCATCATTCTTTCTTTTATTACTACTTGAGCTCTCCTTGGTTACCTTCAAAATAATTGTTTTCTTTTTAGATTCTTCTCCTTATCTCTTAATCATCTCACGAGTTTTAAGAGTTTTAAGGAATTGCTCTTTTGGCATTGTGTTAAGATCATGAGCTTCTTCGATCGCAATTCTTTGAGCTTCTTCGATCGTAATTCTTTTAGCTTCCCAATCTTTTGGCAAAGACCTAGGGATTTTGGAATTTATTTTAAGATTAGTAAATATCTTTCCAAGAACGCTTAAGGGATTAATGATATTGATGAACCTATTATGCATCTTATCAATTGTTTCATTTGGATCCATCTTAAAATTTTCAAATTGTCCATATAATAAACTTATTTTTGTATCCCTTACTCTACTAGTTCCTTCATATGTGTTTTTTAATACTTCTTAAATTTCCTTAGTACTCTTGCATGTACAAATTCTATTAAAGTCATTTTCATTAATAGCATAATGTAAGATATTTATAGCTATTTTATTTAAGTTTAACAACTTTTAATCATTATTGATATAATTATCTTTTTCCTTGCCTTCTATTT
The DNA here is from genome assembly GCA_024138015.1 of Lumnitzera littorea. NCBI lineage: Eukaryota > Viridiplantae > Streptophyta > Magnoliopsida > Myrtales > Combretaceae > Lumnitzera > Lumnitzera littorea. The sequence continues at coordinate 25,348,932 of JAMXBB010000005.1, read as the reverse complement.
TGAATGGTCCTTTATCTACTATTTGCCACAATAATCTATTTTGTACTTTTAAGAATATATACATCCTATATTTCCAATAAGGATAATTATTCTCAATTAACAGTGGTGGTCTATTTATAGCTTGCCCTTCCATAAAGCCTATATTAAATTATTGATATAATTATCTTCTTCTTTGTCTTTTTATCTTGAATGGTCCTTTATCTACTACTTGCTACAACAATCTATTTTATACTTTTAAGAAGATACTCATCCTATATTTTTAATAAGGATAATTATTCCCGATTAATAGTGGTGATCTATTTATAGTTTGCCCTTTCATAAAGCTTGGTGTATTAAATGCTATGATCTTTACTCTAATATGCAATTAAGTAAAAGATTTAAGGCTAGCACTGATACCAATTGAAGAACATTAGGCTAAACTCAAGAGGGGGTGAATTGAGTTTTAAGGACAAATTACAAATTACAAATTTTTTCCGATATAAACAACTAAATGCAATAATAAGAGTAATCAAAGTAACAATAAAACAATAATATGCATGGAAATTAAAAGAGAGGGATAAAGAGGATCAAACCCGGCTATAACATGGAGTTTGGACCGCCCCTTAGTCTCCATGGACACACAATGTCTCAAATTAAGGACTTCACACCATTTTATTGATTTCTTAATCTAAGCTTCAGGAGCTACATATATACAAACTTGATTACACAAGTTTCTCACTCATAATTCTCAACATACGTCACAATCTCTACTCACAATACAAAACTTAATCTTAAGGATTATTGGTGTAACTCTTTTAACTCTCGATACTTTACAACTAATAGCTTACAAATACTACACTTTAAATCTTTCTAAATATTAACAATTTATGGTACAAGAGATAATGGGAATTATAGACAACAAGAATATAAGAGAATATTGAAATATTGTAGCAAAAAATCAGTTCTCTACTGTCCTTGGTTGAGTTGTTGAGCATTTAAATCATTCTATCTAATTCTTCCTGTTACAATGCATTAAATGCTCTAATGGCCAGTTGTATTAGACTCACCGGTATGTCGGTACTCTAAACTATCGGTAAGCTAGTAAAAAATACTCTACCGATAAGTAAACTGACAAGCCAATTCCTCCAGGTTAGTGAGCTTTTCTTTGTGTTTTCCAAAGTTTTATATTGTCAGCCTGGTTTTACCTTGAGCTATCAACCAGTAGGCTAAATATCACTTGAAAATTCTTTTCATACATAATAAACAAATACTCTTTGCATTCTAATTTCAAAATTATTTGATTACCACATAAAAGATTAAATTTTTTATAGAGATAATTGATATATCTAATCATTAAGCAAATTAATTGATCTTATTTAATTACCTCAATATAATCAAATAATATTTAATTTAATCATCCACTTGTTTTGTTCTCTTCAAAAACAACATGTTTAGTTATATGCTTTTTGTTTTGTTCTCATCAAAATCAAATAATAAACCATAGGTTTAACATTTATAATCTCATGATTTACAAATCAAACATCATATAATTGTAATCATATAGTAATTGAAGAGCTTAAATTATGTGCTACATTTTTAACTCAAAATTATTCGTGTACTTATCTAAATCTATACATTTTTCATGCATTATAATTGATTGTACTTTTATAAATATATTTATTTTTATTTTAAATGACTTTTATATGTTGTAGACATGTTTTTATTGCATAATTTTTCCAAAAAGTTTAGTAACAATATATCATTTGTAAATCTCTATACCTTTTAGTGTATTAGTTTGTTTAAATTTAAAAATTATCTTTTTCCTTAAGCAAACTTGTATGAGTCTTTTATTTTATATAATTTAAAAAAATCAATAGATTTTATGATTATAGCTATTACAAAATTTCAAAAAACATAATCTTGTAATTTTTTGATCACATTAAGGGGTATAAAATTTAAGAATAATATATTGTTACAAAAATTTCAGTAAAATTATATAATAAAAGCTTTTTTACAACATATAAAGATCATTTAAAATAAAAATAAATAAATTCATAAAAGTAAGGTCAATTGTAATGTATGGAAAATGTAAAGATTTAGATAAATACACTTAGAATTTTGAGTTAAAAATAATAATTTTTAGGTAGCACAAAATTTAAGCTATCCAACTATTATTTATTTTTATTTTAAATAAAATCAGGTGTCAATATTAAAACTTTAGCATTATAAGATTTGCTAAAATTAAACATCATATGTAAAAATTATGCACAATTGAAATTATTAGATATAAACAAATTGTATTAATTTTAAAAATGATATATTAATTAAGGAAATCGAAATTGATTTAAAAAAAATAACAAGTAAATAAACACCAAATTGCATCAAATTTTAAGTATAAACACCAAAATGCAATCACAACTAAAATATATATACTAAAATGCAAAAAATTATAATAACCATAAAGTTTGTCGTAGACTAAAAGAAAAAGCATTAAATCATAAAAAATAAAATTCTAAATGCTAAATTACCAAAAGTTAAAAGTATAAAGGTCTTTATCCCCAAATCCTATGAAAAAATTGCCTAGATAGAAAATTAATTACGCTAATAATGCTTTTTATATTGATGGAAATTGTAAAGACTTGCTAATTAACATAATTAGGAGTATTACAAGTTCTGGATAGGTTCTCTTCATTTTTAGTGTCTTGGATACCCATTATTAATTGTTTGTAAAAAGAAAATCTTGTTCTCATAAATTCTACATAGCATTAAGAGAAGAATTAGAATATGGGAAAATCAGTGACTATTAGGAGGAGGAAACTTGTTGTTAATTAAGGGGAAAAAGAAAAAAAAAATATATTTCTTTAGAAAATGTCCTTAGAATAACTCTACTAAGAAATTATCTAAAAAATATTACAATTAAAATCAAGTTTTAGAAACTTAATTTCAAGTTGTACTAGAATTGGGTGTCCAAAAGCCAATTTCAAGTTATAATAATATCAAGTGATTTGAATTACTATTGTCGAAATTGGGTCTTGAATTTGAGTTTTAAGAACCCCATTTCAAATTGTATTGCAATTGGGTATTGAAAACCCCAATTCAGTTGTGGTTGATTATTTTTAAAGAAATACTATTATAGGGTTTATTTTTTTTAACCACAGTATTTATTTTTTAAAATTTCTACATTAGTCAAGAGCATATTGTTTTCAATTTCTTTATATAATGCGAGCTTTACAAAGTTCAAAAAAGTATTATTATTGAAATTGATGGATTTCTTGCTTACTTCTTTTGGGGTGAAAAAAAAAGGCAAAATAGAATTCACATCATATCAAATGGAAGAATTTTTCATTTTTTATTTAATTTTTAACGGGTAAAGGGGGGAAGAATTTTTTATTTTTTATTTTTTAAAAAAATTTTTAACTGGTGAAGGGAGGTTAGGTGCTATAGGATGCTTTAATTGCTTAAAATGCTAAACAGTAATATATTTTTATAATAGATAAATCACTTATTTTCTTTTTTTGGACAAAACATGTTCACAATCCCATCAAGCTTATTTGAAGCAAAATGATCCTCTATAGTCCTGACAAGTTTGGTTTAAGCAAGACAATTGAGGAAATAGCACATTGCAATTGGTTTACAAAAAGGGCACTCTCTATTTTTGTTAGACAATCACGTAATGGAGACAGTCTAATAGAGTTCCATCTGAGGATTGAAAATACCAAAAACTAGAAGATCATATGCTAAATTATCATTAGAATGAGTCACAACCTAGAAACTTGCTACTGCTGACAAATAGCAGATAAAATATGCTCTTTCAATATAACACCAACACCAACACCAACAACAAAAGATATTTCATGTGAAAGCTTCCTTGTAATGGGGATGTCTACAACATGGAATCAAGTGAAACAACATAATTCGGGAAACTCTTCCAACACTTGAATATGGCAAAAGGAGATTCCACATACAATTTATGTTTTTAGTGGAAATTATTGCGTATAGCTCTTCCTTTTGATGAGGCTTTAAGATGTTAAGGAATTAATCTGTGTCCTTGGTTGTGCATGGAAGCCCTTTTAGCTCTATTATTTTGGGGTTGTAGAAATCTAAATTAAAAATGAAATATGGAAGTCTTGTAAAAGTGACATTCACATCGGAGAATGTTTTGGATAAGGTTAATGCTATTTGTAAAGCTCACATACTACTTAAGTGGGATAATTTTTAGGGATGGTAGTATGAAAATATCTTTTTCTCAAGGGTTGTACCTCATTTGAAAAGAATGAAACGATAAATGGATGGAAATTTTGTTAAGTGAAAAGCAATAGGTGATGGAATTCTTAGAGATTGCAACGGATAAATAATTTTATCACATCAATTTTGAATCTATCGAGTTAGTGAAAGTGAAGACAGCATAAATTAGTTTAGATTGGTGTTTAAAATATAATTTATCCAATATTGATGTTGAAGTGGAATTTGCTAAAGTAAGTGACAGTTCCAAGTTTAAATTTCGTTAGGGAATCTTAAACAAGCATTGAGTAATAATACTCTTGTTTTAATATATTTTTAATTTTAAGGGCTCTCAAGTGATTTGGTGCATATGTATTAAAAAATATATATTCCTCATTTTATAAGTTATTTCCTTATAATTTATCTCCTATTTTATAAGTATTAAAATATATTCTTTCTATTATTCAAACATTTGCTAAAATAATGCTCTATATTTTGTTTCTTTCATGGATCCTTAATATATGTAAATAATAGATCAGTCACTTTATATTTTATATCTACTATAATCTTGAAAGCATCGTAATTACTATACTTATTTTTTATCCACTTGCACTTATTTTGTTTGGATTTCTGGGAATATATTAATGCATATATATATATTATTTATTTATTTGAGTATCTATCAATTTTGATTGTAGGGGCACACTATTAATAATGGACCAGGGTTCCTAAGGGTGAGATTTTAAATCAACTCGAAGGATCATAAGCCCGTTTTTATTCTCAAACCCAGGCCCATTAATTAAACTTGACCCGAGTTTCAAAATCATCCGACTTTTCATCCCTTCTCGACCCGACTCCCTCTAGCTATTAACTGGAAAGGAAGAGAAAGCAGAACCTCCGCTAAACCTAACTTTGGCTGCACCGACTTTTGCCATGGCGAAGAAATCCCTCCTTAGCAGTAACAATGCTAAGAAGAAGAAAAGGAATAGTAAGAGAAAGATAGAGCCGATCGCTGTAGCCATGAAAGGCAAAGCTCCAAAGCCCAATGCTTTCGAATCCATATGGTCTCGCCGCAAGTTCGACGTCTTAGGTAAAAAGCGGAAAGGCGAAGAGCGACGAATTGGTCTGGCTCGTTCTCGCGCCATCGATAAGGTTAGTTACACACCCCATCTCGCTCATTCTCTTCTCTCTCTCTCTCTCTCTCTCTCTCTCTCTCTCAGTATTGATTAATTCGATTAGTGATAAAAGATTGGAATGATTGTAAGAAATTTACGTGTGTTCTGGAAGATTATTAGTTTTGATTGCTGAATACGCTAAATTCGGTATGCATGTTATCCAACCGTTTCTTTCTTTCTTTCTTTGTTTTTTTTTTTTTGTCTTCGAGTAATTTTAGTGAATAGTGATTGATTTAGCTCAAAAAGAAAGGACGAACTAGAGCGTGTTGTGTCTAGCTTGCCAATCCGCGTGGAAAACAACTGAATTATATTTTGATAAGTTAGACAGATGGAATGGCGATACTGTTAATTTGCATGAGTCTTAATTTTTTATATTTCAATCTGATAAACTATTATATGAATGTTGAGAGAATATGTAGATGGATTATGAACCTTATTTATCCTTGATTGTGCAGAGGAAAAAAACGCTACTGAAGGAGTATGAGCAGAGTGGAAAGGCTTCAGTTTTTCTGGATAAGCGTATTGGGGAGAACAATGAAGGGATGGAGGAATTCGAAAAAGCTATTTTGAGGTCACAGCGTGAGTATAGGGTAAGTGCTTAGATGAACTTGGTAAGAAATGCAATAGAATTATTGCGTTGTTGTGGTAGGTTGATCTTTTAGGCTGTATGAATACAAAACATAATTCCCGTTCTTTATTGCACGGAGCTTATTTAATTTATCATCTCTTCCATTTACCTGGCTACTTAGATGTTTTATCTTCCCAATGACCATGGAGCAGAGCAATTTATGTATTTCCTTGAGCACACTTCTTTTGCATCAGTGCAATAAAATTGAGATACTTGTTTCCATTAGGAAAAATATAGGATCGCCCTTCATCACCCACGTCTTATTTTCTTTTGGTTATTCATTACCAGCATATGATTGCATCACTTGTTTCTGAATTTGTATGGTTTTTGCAGTTGAAGCAGAATAAGAAAAGCAAATATAACTTATCTGATGGAGAAGAAGAAGATTTTGAACTAGGAGAAGGTTTGTTTGGTGAAAGGGATGATTTTGAAGATGAAGAGTTGCCAGATGATGATTATGCTAATGCTGATGAAGTTCATAAATCTCAGCGTGCGTTATGAATTCACAATCTTTTGCTATTATTTGCCTTTTATTTACATAATTATTCACTTGTTGTCGAGTTGTCTTGTTTCTTTCCTTCATGTTGGTCTTTTCCTAATTGATTGCATTTAACTAGGAGGGTGCAACACATGTACATGTAATGGTTCTTTGTGTACCATAAGAATTTTCAGACATCAGCTTCAACTTCACCTGTCGTGCAGATGTTAACAGAATGATGAAAACTCTTGTACATGTGATGGTTCTTTGTGTACCATAAAAATTTTCAGACATCAGCTTCAACTTCACCTGTCATGCAGATGTTGAGAGAATGATGAAATTAGAGGAGTTCAAGGGACCTCAAGCATGATATTATACAAAAATCTGTCTAAACTCTAAAGCTGGACGACCTTGGTTTCATTAATGACTTTTATGGTGACAATTGGTAATAAATTGGAGATAGATATGAAATATTTCAAGTGGCATCTCGTGTACTTAGAGTTTTTTTCAGTGGGTCAATCAGCATCATTGCTATGCATGTATTTCTAAGATTGCATGTGATCTTAAAACTGATTCATTGAGGATGATGTGGGTCTGAACTGTCTTTAAGTTTCTTTGGGTATATTTTGACAAACATCACCTATGAAGTGTAGCATAAAGTCTAGAAAGAAAAAGGGTATATTGGAAATGAAAAACCAATTGAAAAATGCCATTATGATTTATCCTTTAAAGATTGGGGTCACAAATCTTCTTCTTCTTCTTTTCCCTGATTGGAAACAGGGGAATATGTGCTTTCATTTTAAACAGGCTGGTCCCAGTTCCATGTTTGTGTAGAAATTTCTTGGATATTTTTCCCCATTCATTGACAGCGTTGCCATTGGTTATCAAAATTCAGATTGACATGGTAGTCTCATGGATATTTGAGTTCAACTGCTTTACAATTGAAGATGGATTTGCAGATTTTTAGCAATTCTTACTTAGGTTTTTCCTTTAATTCTCGGTTTGCTATCATCTTTAAGGTAATATAATGGATTTCTCTTCCTTTTCGCAGGCAATTCAGCTATATTAAAGCAGCTTGATGGTGATAATAAACTGAACTCAGTAGAAACAGATGCAACTGAAGAGGAGGAAAATGTGAGCTCTTTTCTAGCTATAGTACGTTGTTATTCATACACCACAATATTTCCCATAAAACATTGACAATTGATGTTAGAACCTACTGAGTCAAGTTGCTTGATGAGAATGGCAATTCCACATTGTGTACCTGGCAAATAGCTTTTTGTGGCTCTTACATTTGAATTTTTGTTGAAGCATGGTATCTTTTACTAATGGTATCCTGTCTGCAGAAGCACAAGACAAAGAAAGAAGTGATGGAGGAGATCATATTTAAGAGTAAACTATTTAAGGTGCTGCTTTTTCTTCATTGATGATTTATTATTTTAGCATTTCATGTCTTTCAATATCTTTTCAATCCTTTCATTTTGACCAGGCCCAAAAAGCAAAAGATAAGGAGGAGAATGTGCAGTTAATGGAGGAGCTGGACAAGAATTTTACATCCTTAGTTCAGTCTGAGGCTCTTCGTTCTCTGACTGAACCAGGGAAAATAAGTGCGCTACGATCACTGGTGCATAAAAATATTCCCAATGAGCATCCAAAGAACAGTGAATTATCTGCTCTGCCAAAAAGAGAAACTTTTAGCCAGGTTTGTTTATGACAGTGCTTGGTCCATTGTTGTAAATGGCATATTATGTAATTCTAAGATTAATGGTGAATGTTTAGTTAGTATTTTCTGTTGAATTCATCGTCTTGGCATGGTAGATGGTTGTTAAAATCGCAATTCTACTATTACTTTGAACATATAGAATTGGTATAATTACATAGAATTATATAAAACTGGCGAAATCATCAACTTATAGAATCGTATATTAAAATTCATTATTCTATGAAAAATTTATACATAAATGATTTTGCATTCTTGAAAAACGTAATAAAATCATAAACTCGTAAAATTCGTAAAATTGTATATTTGACTCACAATTTTAACAACTATGCATAGTATTTTTATTACACTTGATAGTTGATACTATTCCCTTGGCCAACAAGATTCTAGGTCTAAAATGATGAGTAGGTGGAAAGTGTCTACTAGATTAGGTCATTGGATTCGCTCTAGTTATGACCCAAATTGTATAATATCATTCTTCTTGCAGGAAAAACCTGACGCCTATGACAAACTTGTTAAGGAAATGTCATTAGATATGCGTGCTCGTCCATCAGATCGCCTAAAAACTCCAGAAGAGATTGCTCAGGAGGAAAGGGAGCGTTTGGAACAACTGGAGGTATATTTTTGTGCCTATATTCCATTCAACCCATTTACCTTGGTTTTAGATATATAAACTCATGTCATCTTGCTTATTCAGTATAAATGCTACAAAGGTCTGGTAAGCTGTTTTCCATTCTAGGACTATGGATCCTTGAACTGGTGGGTAGACCAATGTGCTTGGCAAGGGTGCTTTTAGGTACCTTGTATAAATTATGGTTATATGTCTAGTCATTTGCAAGAGTGAAGCATAAGACAAGATTCATTTATGCTTTCCATTCTCTATTAGGAAAGTTACTGGCAGTGATGATAACTAGCCCAAGTTTTTAGGCCTTGACCCTATCTTTTGGATGCAAATTAACATAGTATGGTTGTTCTTCTAGTTCTTTCTCAATTGGTGATGCAAAGATACTAGCTCTCATCTACTGTGAAGAATCATTTCTCCATGGCTGTGATTTGGTCATGCTGAGAAGAAATATCTACGCAGAAAAAAACAACTGTTAACTGTTCTTTACAACAGTTATTATGTAGCATGCAGGCTTCTAGTTCTATTTTGTTTAGTAAAACCTTTTCTTTTAATTAACTTGTAAGATGCTCCATTATTCCAGGAAGAACGTCGGAAAAGGATGCAAGCTACTGATGATCAAAGTGATGATGATAATGGTGATGATGATGAAAAGCCACCATTGCAACAATATAGATCTATTTCTGGAGATGACCTTGGTGATTCCTTCTCAGTTGAAGAAAAGCAGACTAAAAGGGGCTGGGTTGATGAGATTCTTGAAAGACGGGATGCAGATAGCTCAGAAGATGGAGAGGGGGATTCTTCTGAAGAGCTGGAAAGTGCTGAAGAGGATGGTGATAAAGATGGATCAGAAGAGGAGGCTGATGAAAACGAAAAGATTAGTTCTTTAAAGGACTGGGAGCAAAGCGATGATGATAAGCTTGACACAGATCTAGAATCAGAAAAGGAAGAAGAAGAAGATGATGATGAGGACGACGGGGAAGGAGAAGAAGAAAATGGTAATTACGATGTTTCTGGTGCTGATGAACAAGAAATGCAATTAGTAGAGAGGAAGAAGGTGAAGGATAAGAATGGGAATGCTTATGAAAATAAAATGAAAGCAGCAAATCTATCTGAGGAATCAAAGTCTAATTCAGATGTCCCACAGGGTAAAGCACAGGCAAAGAGTCTCCCTTATTTGATTGATGCTCCAAAGACTTTGGAAGAACTAAATGGCTTACTGAAGAACCATTCCAACAATGATATCTTAATATTAATTAATCGAATTCGGTCGAGCAATGCAATTGCACTTGCTGCAGAAAATCGAAAAAAGATGCAGGCATGTATATTTTTTAATTGTCTGCAGTCTCCTCTGCAATATTTGTTCACAATGGGCATGGGCATCTATTGTTGTGCTTTACTATTGTTACCATTTTCAAAAGTCAAGCGACAGATGCCATCACAACTTACTGCCCTCTTGATGAGTGTAATTTTGAACTGCTACTAGCATTTTTATCTTAATTTTTTCAGCTGTGTTTCCGTGAAATGATAGGATGGGAACATAGTTAAGCGTTTTGTAACTTAGTCAATTTTGTTGAGGGTTTCTATAGGAAAAGAGAAGTGTCTCATGGATAGTTATAACAAGTTCTACTTCTGGGTATAGGATTGGGAAATTGGTAAGTGATACTATTCAGGTGCATTTTTATTGCCCTTTTTTTGTGAGCAAAGATTCTGTTATTTGCAGGTATTTTATGGCATATTATTGCAGTACTTTGCTGTCTTAGCAAGCCAGAAGCCACCGAACTACAAGTTGTTGAATATGTTGGTGAAGCCTTTGATTGAGATGAGCTCAGAGATTCCGTATTTTGCTGCAATATGTGCTCGACAAAGAATCTTGCATACTCGATCATTATTCTGTAAAGCTATAAAGAACACTGGTAGTTTTATAAACACACTGTCGTACTGTTGTTCCATTTCCTGTTTAATTTGGGGATATAGGTATGCTCTTTAACAGGAGCAACAATTGACTTCTTTCCTCATTCATTGAGCAGATATTAACAGTTGGCCTTCTCTCAAGACACTGTTTCTGTTGAGACTATGGTCTCTTATATTTCCATGCTCGGACTTTCGGCATGTTGTGATGACACCAGCGATTTTGTTAATGTGTGAATACTTGATGCGCTGTCCTATCTCTTCCGGCCGGGATATTGCTATTGGCTCATTCTTGTGCTCCATTATTCTATCAGTGAGTTGTCTTAGTCTTATTTTTTATTTTTCTTTTCCTCCTCCCCATGGCCTTTTCTTTTGCTGCCCATTTACAAAGGTGCTTTATCTGACAAGAGATATGGATGGAAAGACATTAGTTAGATCAGGGAAATGTCTTAAATTTATTCACATTTCATTAATACCTAGAAGGTCTTAGATATTGCTGTCCAGGCTTATATTTTGGGGCTATTATTTTTCAAGCATGCAAATCATGTTAGTACTTGCAGCTTTTATCATTTAATCTATGATGTCTCTCGTGGATTACATGAGTGGGAAGATCCAAGACCTTGAGCGAAAATGCTTCTTATTTTTTTGATGCTTTAGCAATAAATTTTTGCAACTCCTATATGAAATGTAAATTTTTGTGGGTAAGTGCTTATGTCTCTAGCAAACTGAAATCACAGCTTGCTTGTTCAATATTTTGCTTAAGAGTGTAGTTAAAAAAAAGTTTTCAAATGGAATGCCATCCATGATGAAGTGGGTGCATAGTTGATGAAAACATAAAGAATTAGAGAACAGCTAAAAAGTTAGAGATACATGTCCACAGAGTTAAATTGCAAGAGTGGAAGGAGAGAGGGAGAGATTTGAGGGAGAATGGTTTGTCCTTCTGCAAGTTATTTCTGCTCTTACTCTCACCTTGGCTTAGTATGGCTTCCATGCTGTTAATCCCATCACCTTGGAGACAATAATATTTTGGCCCCATTAATAATTCTTCAATATTTGATGGTTTCATGAGAATGGATTCACCTTTTTTCATTGAGAGGATTGCGCTTGCCTTCTATGTCAGAGTTTCAGCTGCAGCTGACTGATGTGACTTGCTTCATTTGAAGGTTACTAGACATTCTCGGAAGTATTGTCCTGAAGCCATTATGTTCCTTCAAACTGTTCTTCTTGTGGTTCTGGACAAGAAGAATATGTCCACTCATTCTACTCAGGTACGTGTTTTGGCATTTACAGGGTTTGCATTATGGTGATCAGTTTTTTCTTTTGGTGGTCTTTAGTTTTGAATTTTGGCAATGGTTTTTGAGTTATGGGAAAAGAAAGCTTGCTTAATTTCACGGTGAATGACTGAAGTGTGATGCTCTTTGTATCAGATGTATCATCTAATGGAGTTAAGATTACCAAAGCCAATTCTAAGTTTACAAGAAAAGGCAAATGGCATTGGTCCTCTAAACTTCCTTGGAATAGTGGACATGCCTGACAATTCTACATTTTTCAACTCTGATAATTTCAGGTATGGCTTTCATATTTTTTTTATGCCCTTCTGTCTAGTCCTGTTCTGCTCCTGACAAGTGTATGCATTCTAATATGATGTGGTCTTAGCAGTGAGTCATGCCATTGTACTAATCTTGTTTTAGGGTTGACATATGACTATCTTAACCCTTGCTACTTTCAACGACTTTTCTAAAAGAAAGGCTTGTGGTGTCTCTGTGTCTGCGTGAGTCTTGAAACTTGTTATCCATTCATGAGTTGGTCAAGCTAATTGTTAAACAATATCGTTACTTTTAAGGTCCACTGGCAGAGGACAGATATCAAGATTTAGTCAGTGACGTTGGATGCTTTTGGAGTCATTGTCTTAACCGTTAATTGGATATGATTTGATAATTGAAATTTTGTTGTGCAGAGTGGCAGTCCTAACAACTGCGGTGGAAACCCTAAAAGGGTTTGTGGATATCTACACGGGGTTCAGCTCATTTCCAGAAATTTTCCACCCTATTTCACTGCTTTTACTTGAAGTTGCACAACAGGCGAATGTGCCAGATGAGCTGCAGAACAAACTTAAAGACACTGCCCGTCAGATCAAGACAAAATCTGATGAACATATGCGATGTCCCCTTCAAATGAGGAAACAAAAGCCAACGGCAATTAAGCTACTAAACCCGAAATTTGAGGAGAAGTAACTCCCTCCCTACCTCTCTCTCTCTCTCTCTCTGTGCACAATGCATGTGTTTGTGTGAGAACTCCCTGTTTGTATGGATGAGTGGCTAGGGTACATGTTGGGTGCAATGAAAGCTTGCATGGCCACAAATATTTCCTTTTGTTTTGTTTTGTTTTTTTTTTTTTCAATCAAGGTAATAAAAATCATATTTGGAGTACACTGTATTGTAACATGTCATTCTTCTGCAGCTTTGTCAAGGGTAGAGATTATGATCCAGATCGTGAAATGGCTGACAGGAGAAAGTTGAAGAAGCTATTAAAACGTGAAGCCAAGGGTGCCATTCGTGAACTACGTAAAGACAATTATTTCTTATTGGAGCAGAAGGAGAAAGACAAGGCACAACTGGAAGAAGAAAGAATGGAGAAATATGGTAAAGCAAGAGCTTTCCTTCAAGAGCAGGAGCATGCTTTCAAGTCTGGTCAACTAGGAAAAGGCAGGAAAAGGAGGAGGTGAAAACAAACAGATGTATTTTCTCTGCAATTGGTGAAGGAGTAACCAAGGTGAAGATAGTTTATGCAAGTCGACTGATTGGTGTAGGATGATATTTTGACGGGGTAGGTTCAAGTTTGTTAATCAATATCTTTGGGAAATTATCACATATTGATGTGCGAAATCTATCGGCACAATTCGATGTGGATTGAGGAGTATAGTCGGCTGGTGGTTGCATGCCTAAAAGCGTGGCAATCAGCAATTTTGTTACTGTAAATAAAAACAGTCCAATCCCGTTTTTGTCTCCTCATGGTTGCGTGCTTTTTACTCCATTGGGGCACCTAAATGTACCATCACTTGTCTGCCTTTTGTAACAAATGTCCACACGCTAAGTATTGTATTCTTTGCTAGGTAAGATGCCAAAATGGTTTTTATTGCCAAAAGCGGTGCGCCGTTACAATTCTAAACCGTTTAGTCCTTTCTGTTATGGTGCTTTGGCGAATTTGAATTGAGCTGTTAATTTTCGTCAGTATGGTCAGTAGTTGCTGGGGTTTCGTAATATAAGATGATTTTGGTGAATTGATTATAGCATTTTCCCAAAACTTTTAAGAACTGAAAGTGGAAAAATGGAAGATCAGCTCTAAGTGAACGCTACGACAATACTGGATTTTTTGCAAACATTGAATGAAAAAAAAAAAAAGGTGGAATGCTTTTTAGATTAAACATACACTAAAGCATATGTTTATTATATTCACGCGGAAAACGACGAATCTTTCAGACCTTAAGTTAATCCTAAGTATCTATTGATCGAGTATTGTGTATCACTTCAAATTATCCCTTCATTTCTCTCTATTTGTAGGCCAGTTAGTCGAGGAAAAGTGAATGACTAAAATCAATAGATGCAGATGGTGTTAAAACCTTCCTTTTATGTTTCGTTTGAAGAGGTAATTTCTAATTCAACACAGGCCATGTTAAAATCGCCTTTAGTCGTTCCATTACTTATTACAAAAAAGCACAAACGTTGGGCGGCCGTCGGCCGAGCATGGTCGACGGTGGGGCAGTTCTGGGGAGAGAACTTCTCGTCATCTTGGATTCTCTCCATTTCTTCGCCAGTCTTCATCCTTCATCCGGTGTGTTGAGATTCAAATTCTCGTCTCCGCTGTACATAAGTCGAGATCCTATGGGGAGAGACAACTTTCCGGCGTTCGTCTTGGGAAAGTCCGACATTGGTTTGACAGGGGAAGTGGAAATCCTATAATTTTTATAGGATTTTTATTTTTATTTCTTCTGTAATTTTTTTTCCCTTTTCTCTAGAAATGATTATTATTAAGAATATATTAAAAATTTTTATTTTCGTGACCATTTTATATAAGTTTTTATTATAAACAATACATATTGTAAATTTTACTTTACTCATCGATTGAAAGTCTTGCTTAAATATGTTGCAAGATTTTCTTGTGTCCCTTTAAATATTTTCTTTATGGTAAAAAAGGAAAAAAGAACATTGATAATATCGAAACACCATCCAGATGAGGATGAACGGAGAAAAAATATCGTCAATAGGAAAGAAGAAGAAAAAGAAGAAGAGGAAGGGGGAGAAGAGTTTTGTTGATATGGTGCAAAAATAATGAAAAATTGCTACGTGTCGTTTTTTTCCTATATGAACAGTGATGCAGTGTGAAGGAAAAAAAAAAAAAACTTTTCCACTGAAAAACATAACTGTTGTAATATTTGAATTAATTTAAGTGCATATTAAAAAGGTTTAGGAATAAAATATATCTTCAAAAAAGGTTTAAAACTAGAATAATTCGTGAAAAATATTTTATCTTCATTTCTTTTCTTTGTTTTTTAGGATTAATTATACTGCAAATAGAGAAAAAGGGGATTTGAATCTAATTTGTTTTATTGAAAAATTAGTATTTATATCAATAAGCCATAATAGCAATTTTATCCACTTTTCAAATCTTAATTATGAATCCATGATTTCTCATTAATTGTCCTTCGAATTTTTTACAGGTGATATTAGCAAGCGCAGTAACAGCACACGTACGTGTGTTATACGTAACATATATATTTAATGTATACATATAAATTAATAATATTCACGTCTTACAATGTTTATCAATGTTCCTAGGTGACAAAACTAAATTCTAGTATATAGGAGGAAAAAAAAAAAAAAAAAAAGTGCAGCTTTTCACTTGCATCATCTCGGCAACTCTTAACTTGACTCCTTGATCTTGTTTATTTCATTTGATACATACGAAGAAATATTACAAGATTTCTTTGTTCTTGGCCATGTACAGCCTACCTTAATAACATCCATCTAGTACACTTGGAATAACGCAACCACCACGACTGGCCCATTCCAATCCTCTTCCATTATTTATTTGACTTATAGGACAACTGGACCCATAAGGTACAATTTTCGAGTATGCAGGCCTCATTTTTGTGATATGTCACAACATCAGTCAAGAGAATTGATATAGTTAGGTAGTCTCACAAGTTGCTAAAAATAGGTAATCCCGAAACGACTTAGCTCATGCCTGAGTGGAGGATAACACAACTTGATTTCTACAAGAAAAAGGAAAAAAGAAATAGGATCGAGGGCAGTTTTTGAAACAAATTAAAAGTCAGTGTTCTGTTGAGTGCTTCCTTATTCATTGTGGTTTTGGTTCGATCTATTAGCTGAGAGTGTTTAATTTCCTATGATGGTCACCAGATTCCAACCAAAAAATTCTGAATGATGCACATAAAGGTTGCCTTTGGGGACAGAAAGTGTAGTTGGTTCTCGATGGAGAGCTTATGTGAAGCAATTATGATGTGATGAATCAAGATAGTGAAGTTCGTGGATTTGTCACAAAGGGAAAAACTAGAAAACAAGTGGACAGAAACACTTATGGTTCAAATTTGAGTTCTTAACTGATTGAACATATGGCAAAACCATCATCTATTATCTACTAGCTGTGTGTTGATGAGTGCATGATACAAGAACTCTTGCAATTACTGTTGCTAACGATGGACATTATTGTCTCGCTCACGTAATCAAGATGTCAGATTAACATGAAGAGAACAAAGCTTTCAGTCAGCGTGCACATGGATGAAGGATTTCGGAAAACTCTATACCCAGATATTGATCTGAATTGCTTATGCCACTTTGATGATTTATTGAAACGTCTGCTTGTCCATCCAATGATCATCTTGGAGGAAAAATGGTGCGGTTTTTGGTCAGCATGCTGCTGTTGCTTGAATGCGAACTCCAAGTTGCTGAGCACAACTCCCATTGTAGGCCTCTCACACCATTTGTCAGCTAAACACCACTTTGCTATGTTTGTGAATGTCCTAAAGCACCCTGGATCGATCTTTCCTATAAGGAAAGGATCGATCACTTGATCCAGTGTACCTTCCTGGTAGCATTTAAGAGCCAATGAAGCTAAACTTACCATTTCATCTTCATGTTGTCCAATTGGTAATATGGCTGGTTTTGGCACATAGCACCTCTCCAAAGGAGTACACATCAGACTTCTCGGTTAGTTTTAAACGACGGTAATATTCTGGATCCAAATATTCAATGCTTCCTTTCACCGTGGTGCTTACACGTGTGTGGGATTGGTTGATCATATCAGGCCCGACTTTGGATAAACCAAAATCAGACTCTTTAGCTTCCCATCCATCATCCAACAATATGTTTGCGCTCTTCACATCGCGGTGGATGATTGTCTGCTTTGCTCCTGTGTGAAGGTAATGTAATCCTCTTGCTGCACCGATGCAAATTTTGAGCCTTTGTGTCCATTGCAGTGGAGGATTTGGGGACTTATAGAGATGGTCTCGTAAAGTTCCACGGTCCATGAAATTGTAAACAAGTATCATTTCCTTGCCTTCCATGCAGTAACCAATTAGAGAGACAAGATGACGATGCCAGAGGTTGGAGAGCATGGAGATTTCTGTTTGAAACTCATGTAAACCTTGGTGTGAATTAGGATTGGCACGCTTTATAGCCACGGGAGTGTTGTCTCCTTCAAAGAAGCCTTTATAGACTTCTCCAAATCCTCCTATTCCAATGAGGTACGAATCTGAGAAATTGTTGGTAGCAAACTTTAGTGTTGCTAAGGAGAAATGTTGACAGCCATCTGTTAATTGCTTGCGACCCCTCAACTTGATTCTCAGGTAGAGGAAGAAAACTTGAAATTGACGTGGTGGTATGTACAATACAAGGCAGTCGAGAAACAGAATTACCAGAACACCATACAATATACCCATTATAACAATGTAAAGCCTAAGGGTAGGTATTCTATCATAAATTTCGGTTCCAAATGGATATACTCCAGCAAGATTTCTAGTTGAGTCAGGTAATTTGAAAATTTCGACTCCATTCAAAATAGCTGAAGCATATCTTGCTGCTAATTCGGTATCAACACCGAGGGATATCTGGACCTCTTCAAAACTGTCTATTGTTGAACTGTTGACAACATAATCTTTTTAAAAAGGTCTGCCACTCCCACCACTCCATCTTATGACATCCGCATGTTCTTCAGCTATTTTGTCATTAATGGAGATTTGGAAAAATCTTCCGTTAATTTGCCATGTATTTTTCCTGATTTCACAGAAATGAAGCCTGACAAGATAATTGAAGCCTAACTCAATGGGCAGTGACCAACTTATTTTTTCTTGGGAAACATCATCTCTGGATGAGAAAACCTGCTTGGTTGATAACACTCTCGCTGTAGAATACACCTTTTCTGGTGCTGCATATGAAGGTACCTGAGACGAGTAGATGATCTGGTCCTCAGACCTGATTGTTGTTTTAGTATCAATGGAAGGATGGATGAAATAATCGCTATCACGGACCCATCAATGGAACATGCTAGTATCTTGTTCGGTGAGATGGATGGACCCCCAACATTTACCCTGAACATAGTTTCCATTATTGTTTGGTCTCCAGTGTAAAGATGAAAAGGCCTCCCAACAAGAGGAAGCCGAATATGTTGGATGTAAAGGCTCAAGGGGATAGGGATGACTTCTATTTCTAACAAAAGCATATGAGAGGGATGAATTTGAGGACGGTGTAAATGTTATGTCTAGCATGTGGTCATCTACCTTCAGAACGTATTTGCGCAAAACATTGTAATGCCTTAAATGATTTGTTGGATAAGAATTGCATTGAGTCTGAAGGAGGGTATACTTTCCGGTGCTGACGGTGAATAATGGATTAGATATGTTAAAATCCTGAACCGAGAAAAGATAAAAATGAAGATGAACAAACTTGGGACCAGACGGAACAAAAAATGTTTGAGTCAAGGTATTTTGAAAGATACAAGTACAAGTTCTTGTAATATTTGGTGGTATCAGGATCCATGTAGGATTCTCCACTCGTTTCATCACTGCCATTCAAGCACTTTACAAGATATGCAACTGGCTGATATTCACCTAAAGAATGACAGTTGAAGATGGTTTCTACTGCCATCTCTGCTGGCTTAACTGCAGCGTATGGTAGGAAAAGGAAGTATGTAATCATCAAGCGATGGCAATGGGGGCACTGCCAAGGGAGATGGGTCTGTGTTCTTTAAATTCTTCTTCATGAAGTGCTGAAGAAAAGAACTGAAAGTTCACTGATAACACAGCTAAGATTTTCAAAGTTAGGATTGACTCAAAAATCTAACCTTCTATGCATACATCCTGATCATGTTGGGTACAAACGAAGTTGTGAAATGAGGTGGATATGATAGCATGAAGGTTGCACATAGCAAAGTGAATAGGTATTGGGGCATATAAGATAGTCGTTGGCCTATTTCATGTTTATATTGGGAGGATTTCCACTGTTAGAGGTGTAGGCTATTTCACGAAACACGTTCTCCACTCAACATATTAAAGAATGTGTCCACTAAATAATGGATATTATTGATGGTGAGCTTGAGGATTAGGTTTGGTGCAATAGTCAAGTTGCTCCTCTGGTGATCTGTAGATAACACGTTTGAGGCAGGCTGCAGACATATTTGTCCTTCCTCCCCTTTCTACACACGCACTAGTTAACATCAAGACAGCCGGACTATAGCTTAAATAAGAGTGTGTCTATGAAATGTTACTTACAACAAATTTTACCATGAAATTTACAAGTTCAATGAAAGTGTTAAAACATGAACATCCCCTTACTACTGCAGCTAATAATATCTGCATGATCTTCCAGTCATCTTATTAATGTCAATATTAAATGATTATCCATCCACCTGCTCAACTTCCGCTTCCTCCTGCTAATAATGAAATGATGAAGCCTGATACAACAGAAAATAACCAGATTAACTTTTGTTAGAGTCTTTCTGTTTTCCTGTAAGACGGTTGTATCGAGGATGGAGAACTAGCAGTTAAATATCCTCAATTTTCCTTTATATGAAGCTGCGTATAGAGGCACATCCGAGAAATAGATTATTCCAACTTGTGCAAGAATTGAGGTTGTAGCTGTACAGTGAGTCTATGTTAGATATAAGGGATCTTTAGATATCGTTGTAGAGTCTTGAATTAATAGTCAAATGGATTGAAATCATGTTGCCAATAGTGCCAAGTGAGAGTGTACATTGGGTCGTTTTCTAATCATTTGTGTTGATTGGTGGAGCCATAAGCAGTGTTTAGGATAGAACTCTAGCAGTTAAATAAACATTCCCCCCCTCTTCTGAATCCGTCCATACAGGTTCATGAAGAATAGATTATTGCGGTTGTATTGTAGGTCTATAATGATCAATATAACAGGCATCATCTCCTGTCCAAGTGCAGTACATGCTCAGAGGGCTGAGTAGAAGTCTAAAAGCCCCCGTAAATCCAATCAGAATTCTATCAAAGCATTGTAAAGCCCCCAATAGCAAGTTGGAAGTGGTGTTCCAAGAAGACCAAGTTGAATGTAAGAGATATTAAGTTTAATTTAAACTAAATAAATTGGATCTTATGGTCAATAAAAATCACTGTGGTGTAAATTGTAATGGCTCAACAGTTCTTTACAATCACAGAACACTATGTCCTGTGACTGAGTCCCTATTATTTTTTATCTCTTACATACTTTACCAAATACAAATTGCATTATATATATAGAATTACAAGAAGCCCAAATCCTAATACACATAATAGGGAAGCCAAAGAACTTAGATGTCAAGACAACACGAAATAATTAGCCATGCCTAAATGCTCTCACAAACCCCGAGTTTCATGTAAATTCAAGGTGTAAACTCGACAAGACTTATGGTGAATATTGCAGTTATTGTGTTAAAGCCTGCATATAAAGTAGAATACAAATGGAGCTGAGCAAACCTAGGTTCAGGAAGAAATTGATATCTAAGATCCAAATCAACAACAGACTTGATCTTCTTCCTGCCAACAAGGGATGGTTAAGCACAAGTCTTTCTGCAGCAATTTTTGTCAGCTAAACTTTCATTGCTTTAAGAGGGAATAGAAGCAGCATAATTTGGCTGACTTACAACATGGAAATATCTCCAGCCAATATATCAGATGCAGAGTTCTTCTTCATGAAATACGGAGCATGTGCGGAAGCAAAGGTGACTTTTGGATATAGCTTCCAGTAAATGGTGAAACTTCCACCTCACATGGTAGCTAGACATTCCCAGAAATATTCTCCTGGTGATGCAATATGACTTTCCTTTAAACTAAGTTGCTAGCACAACTCTTCTTATGATAAATGATCAAGGATATCAGTCCTCTGAATGCTCCCAAAAAGAGAAATGCCTTTTAACTCTGCTCTTCTCAGGTCTACAGGTTCTCTTCAAAGGATATCATGTTTAATGAGTGAAACATAGCAAATTTACAAACCATTTTTTTGATCTGGGAGCTGATAATATTTGCATCAGAATTCTGTTCTTGAGATTTTCATGCTAGTATTATGCTATACTAATAAGCTGTAAGAGTGTTGACATGAAGGCCATAGATATCCTATACAGTAGATGGATTTCGATGGCTATGATTTTTCTCCTATATTTCAGTGTTGGAAATGTGAGTTGAATGCATATTGTCAATCTTTGCATCTGCAGGCTAAAAGGTTTTGGCAGCTGCGTGCTGCAGCTGAAACACTTTGAATGAAGCAAAGTCTTTAGTTGGAAGATTAGCTTAAATGAAGATACAAATTAGGGAAAGAAAAAAGGATTCTTCCTCGTGTAACTAATTTTAATATTGAGGATGCAATATACTGATTTAAGCAATACTGTACGACAATAACTCTAAATTTCAAGATTTCATACAACATGTGAATTCTACTCTTAACACCATTACTAATTTGAAACTGTTTTATCCCAGATATATATTCAACATCTGTTAAGTTTCAAATGCAGAGAATAACCCTTTCCAATCACCGGGCATAAGGATGAAGGATTTCTGAAAACTCTATCCCCAAATGTTGATCAGAATTGCCCGTTCCAACAAACCTATCATTATCTATTGTTGTGTCTATAATTAGAGCACAGACCTTGTTGGCAGAACAACGCTGTGTATCAACGTAGCGCTGTTGTTGCAATGCCAACCCCAAATTGCTAAGTATTTCCCCCATTGATGGTCTCTCAGGCCCTTTATCAGCCAAACACCACTTTGCTACATTCGTGAACGTCCTGAAGCATCCTGAATTTATCTTTCCTCTGAAGGAAAGGATCAATTGCTCGATCCCATGTACCTTCCTGATGACATTTAATAGCCAATGCGGCTAAACTGATTGCTTCATCTTCATGTTCTTCTATTGGTAATATGGCTGGTTTCCCACATAGCACCTCAAAGAGAACCACTCCAAACGAATATACATCGGACTTTTCAGTAAGTTTCATGCGACGGCAGTACTCAGGGTCTAGATATCCAATGCTTCCTTTCACCATGGTACTTACATGTGTCTGGGATTGGTTGATCATGTCAGGCCCAAATTTTGATAAACCAAAATCGGAGACCTTGGCTTCCCACTCTATGTCCAACAATATGTTTGCGCTTTTCACATCTCGGTGGATGATTGCCTGCTTTGATCCTGTGTGAAGGTAGTGCAATCCTCTAGCTGCACCAATGCAGATTTTGAGCCTTTGAATCCAATTAAGTGGAGGATCTTGGGACTTATAGAGATGGTCACGTAAGGTACCATGCTCCATAAAATTGTATACAAGTATCATTTCTTTGCCTTCCATGCAGTAACCAATCAGGGAGACAAGATGGCGATGGCGCAGCTTGGAAAGCATTGATATTTCCGTCTGAAACTCATGTAAACCTTGGTGTGAATTAGGATTCGCACGCTTTATAGCAACAAAAACATTATCCTCCTCAAAGAAGCCCTTGTAAACTTTTCCAAATCCACCTATCCCTATGAGGCAAGAGTCTGAAAAATTATTGGTTGCCAACTTTATGGTTGTCAGTGAGAATCGTCGGCAACCATCTGATTCTCGACTAGCGCTCCTTAACTTTACTTTAAGGTGAAGGAACCAAATTCGATAACGCTTTTGGGGTACGCACAAGAGGCTAGCGGATAACAGGAATAGAATCACACCGCATGCAAGACGCAAGACCATCTTGTCATATGTGAAGGTACGTTCTAAATAAGAAGTTTGTGCTCCGAACGGTAAGATCCCTGCAAGATTGCCCCTAGAATCAGGTAATTTGAAAATTTCTAATCCATTCAAAATTGCAGGGGCATAAGTTGCCGCAGATTTGGTGTTAACATGCAGGGATATCAGCAGAGACTCTGTTGTTTGATCATGTGTGGAACTCTCAACAATGTAGTCTTTATGGACAGGTATGCCAGTCTCACTACTCCAGCTAATGACATCCGCATGATCTTCTGCCATTCTGCCATTGATGTAGATCTGGAAATATCTTCCGTTAACCTGGATTGCATTTTTTCTAATCTCACAGAAGTGAAACCTGATGAGATAATTGAATCCTGATTCTACAAGGAATGACCAGCTAATATTTCCATGTGTGATAGCACTACCAGGGGATAAGAAAACCTGCTTATCTAATAGCACCCTAGCTGTAGAATACACAGTTTCAGGTGCTGTATATGTGGGTACTTGCGCAGAATACTTGATGTCAACTTCAGACTTAATTAAATTTTTAATTCCTGTGTAATCAATGAAGAAACCATTGTCGTCTATCCATGAGCGAGACATGCTGGTGTTGTGTTCTGGAGTAATAGATGTACCACCAACATTTACCCTGTAGATAGTCTCTAATGTCATTCGGTCACCAGTATAGGATTGCAAAGGCTGCCTTCCGGCAATAGGAAGTTGAGTATTGCGGATATAATGATCCAAGGGGATAGGGACAACTTCTATCTTATTAACAAAAGCATAGGAACCGGAAGAATTCGGGGTGGGTATAAATGTTATATTTAGCATGGGATCATCCACATTCATAATAAACTCCCGGATGATAGAGTCTTTGGTTAAAGGATTGGTTGCATAAGAATAGTTAGAGGTCTGAAGGACAGTATACTTTCCAAGCGTAACTGTAAATCGTGCATTTAATGAGTTAAAATCAGGACGCTGAGTGAAGCAAAGACGAACAAACTTAGGACCAGAAGAGATTGGGAATTGCTGAGTAAATTTTCTATGAAAGATGCAAGTGCATGTGCCAATGTAATCTGTGGTGCTAGGCTCTCCGGGGTCTGATTTGATTTCTTTGCCTCTAGGAGGGCATTTTATGAGGACTCCATCTGCTTGAAATTCATCCAAGGAGTTGCAGTTGAAGATGGTCTCAACTGCCATGTATGCTGGCTTAACTACTACTAATGCAAATATGAGAAAAATGCAGTATATCTTCATTAAGGGATGACAATTGAGTTTCTGCGGATTAGACAAGTTGCTAATCTCGCGATCCCTCTTCATGGACGAGACGCAAACTTGGGAGACCAGTAATACAAGTTATATGATTCTTACTAGGGTAGGTTTTTGTTCAAAGTCCTAATCTTGCTTGGTTTCACAGACTTTGGATATCAGTAGTGCAAGTTGTATGATTGATGACAATGCACATGGACTAGTAAACAGAATGTGTAACGTCAACATGGGGTGAGGAATGAAAGGCTGAGTGTAATTTGGGGGACAAGGTTGTTTGTTCATACATGTGTAGTAAATCTAGAAATATCATAGCACCAATAGACCAGTTACCGTTTTTATAAAATCTATAGAAGTTGAGGAAATTCGAAACAAGTTATATTATTAGAAAAACTACTAAAATGAAGAAAATTATGAAATTTAACGGATAATAATAAGGCAATTTCTTCCAATATATTCACCATAAAGTGGTGTTATTGAAGTTGTAAAAGCGATTTTAGGGAAATTTATGAATTAAATAGATATCCTGGCTCTCTTCGTCTAAAAAGTTCCTTAATGGCCTCTTTCATAATTTTCACAGTAGTATTATTCTAATATTTGTTCTATATTTCTTTAATTAATGTAAGGATCTTGGCAATATTTCTAATTCTTCTAATAATGCATTCCTTGCCAAAAACTCGACTAGCCTCGATTTGTCAATTTATGGAGGCAAACTGATCATAGAGAGAGACCCGGCCTCATCAAATCAAA
This sequence comes from Lumnitzera littorea, assembly GCA_024138015.1. Classification (NCBI taxonomy): domain Eukaryota; kingdom Viridiplantae; phylum Streptophyta; class Magnoliopsida; order Myrtales; family Combretaceae; genus Lumnitzera; species Lumnitzera littorea. The sequence continues at coordinate 25,323,957 of JAMXBB010000005.1, read as the reverse complement.
TGGACTCATGGAAAAACCATACTTTGGTTGCGACAGCATGCGTGACCTAATGAAATGTGACAGGTGGAAATTGTTTCCAAGAACTAGCATGAATTAGGAAACACAAACTGCCACGCATTCTATGTTTATTGGTTTTTTCTCATTAGTATTCACGTGAAATGGCACGTCATTCCTATTAAGTCAGTTTCTAACCTTCATGTCTTCCCCGCATATTTTGGATTCCATATCCATCAGAACACCATTTACGATCCGTGGTCAAGTAAGTACAAACAAAAGAAAGGGAAAACCAAAATTTTTCTTCTAAGGGAAAAGACAGGTTAGGAAAATACTGAGAAAAAGATATCAAGGAAACGATTTAGGACTACTTGATTTCTCCAGGATCGCTCAAAGTCAAGTAATGTTGTCATGTAGTTCTAAAGACTAGTAACATAAGCAAAATCTTCCACGTTCGACGGCTCTCGTTGTGACTGCTCCGGATCCTGTCGGGTCATCCAAAAATTAAGGGATAGCGGTGAGAAGTAACCCTTTGAGAAACCGGAATCTTCTAATCGGTAGATCTTGAAAGAGTATTGATGATCATGCTTAGATTTCCGATTCCAGTTTTTTTTTTTTAAGAATCCACTCCCATAACCTTATACTCACCCTAGAATCTTAGCATGCTACGTATAAGTTTTTGAATGCAATGTACTCTCACGCAAAAGTTCTTAATTAAAAATATTAACAAAATAAAATATAATATTTTTAACTCAATATATACTCAGGACTTTAAACTAATTTGACTCCTCAGAAAGTAATAGCATCCTTGTTTCATAATTGCCTTCCCAAGATACTATCACGAGATATAATAGATTGGTTGAAGAAAAATGAATTTGATCGAGTTAAAATAATTTGAAGCTTGGTCTTTGTTGCTATATTTTTGCTTTTCATTGGATTTTTATAAATCACTAAAAATACTTCCATGAATTTGGTGTTGTCATTTATTTTAGATAAATAGACGTAGATGTTATGATGTATTATAATATTGTGATAATATTTTGTGATATATTATTTAGTATCGTCAGATTCATGATAAATACTCTTATAAATAATATGTGATTGAGGAACATTCAATCATTGGCAATTAGTAGGTTGATGAATATACTGGCTATGAATGCATGAAAAATTAACAAGTTACTTGACTACTTACCCCCAAAAAAAATTATATTATGAAAATGCAATAAAATATTCTTATGTTTCATAGAGTATTCCTCCCTTTATTTGTTTTTTAAGAAAAGGTCATACAAAAGGTAGGTTATACTTAGAAGTATGGTTGTCAAAATTATGATTTTACCATTTATTTAACGGTATAAAATTAGTAGAATCATCTAAAATCAGTAGAATTATAAACTTATAGAATCGTATATAAAAGTTCATAATTTTACCAAAAATCATCGTTTAAAATCGGTAAAATCGTAAATTTATAAAATCATATATAAAAGTTCATAATTTTATCAAAAGTCTATATAAACGATTTTATCTTCATTTTAATTAAGAAAAATATTAAAAAATCATAAACTCGTAAAATCGTACTTTTAACTCGTGATTTTAACAATTATGCTTAAAAGATTGCATAATGTTAAGGTTTCATACCTTCTCCACACTAATATCTGCACCCCTTAATTATGAGATAGCCTCACTATTTATGGAAAATTTAAGATCTTCATAGCAAAATTCGAGGAAATATCCGAAAGAGTAGTGCACAAATTTAAATTATGGAAAATTGGAGATAAAAGAAAACTAGTAGACACCACCACACCTACTTAAAGGTGTTTTAAAAATGATAGTAAATAACTAAGTTAATAGGTTATATATGAGATTATTAAAAAAAAAAAAAAACTATTTTTTCCCATATGATAATTAACATTTCAAGGAAGAGTGACATGGGATTCTACATAACCACCAAAAAGAGCACAACTCCAACTATAACTATTTTCTTTATTTCTACTTTATTTGACTAATATGTTCATTATATGATGAAAGTCGTAAACCCTCTTTTACTTTAGTATTGTCGAATGCTAACATATGTCCGTAAAAAAAAAAAAAAAAAAAAAAACCGTAGAAAAATCCATGTTACATATACATAAAGAAAAAGGGAAGAATTGTATAAGCAATACATAGGATCCTTTAAGAGAAAGAGGAATATAGATTTCTTTATAAAGCATATGTCAAATAGCAGTTTATAAATGTCAGCACATGATCATGCTAATATAATTTCATCATCCTACTACTATAACTGATTTATTTTATTTTATTTTATTGAACAATATGTTTAATATATAAGATACCAAAATGAGATTGCGATTTAATATTATAGATGGCATATGAGGCAATTAATAACTAGGATGATTTAAAAACAAAGCTAGAAGTCACTAGAGCAAAGAAACACCACAAGCTAATTCTTTTTAAGTCCTACGATTTTTGCCCTCCTTCTTCTTGGAACTAGCAGTTTGCGAAGATATTTTGTGATATGCCAAGTCAAAGGAAGAAGAGACAGCGAAATCATCAATAAAATTAGCTAGAGTTATATTGAGAGCGGTATCTAACTCTAGAGATTTATTGAAACTTGTGGCCTCACTTTAAGTTGGCGCTCATCACTTGCCATGGCAGAGGTATTCTCAATGGATCTCACTTCACCAAAACTCTTAGACATTGTGATTCTCTGTTAGGATAAATCAAAGATTATATGCCATGAGTGGGTGTTAAATCTATTTATATGAAAAACTTGATTCATTTTATTTCTTTTAGTAAAAATATGAAATTTCTTTTATTCGAGATGGCATAGTTTTTTAATTTTCTCTTTTCGAGATGAGGATAATTTCTATAAAAAAATTTAAAGAAAACTTTTGAATTTTATTGAAAATGATTGAATAATATTTATTACAATCATATAAGCAAGCTATTTATATTCTTAACTAATGCCTAATATAAAGCTAATATCTAATCAATTACCTAATTGTTATTAATATCAAAATTACTATTAACTAATATCTAATTACACATATTAAAACAAAAATAAACTATAAAACTATTATTTTTCTAATCTAATTTTGGGTTATAACAATTTGCCCAACCTTTTTTTTTTAAGAACCTATCCTTAAGGTTTAAGGAAAAAAATTCAACCTAAGAATTACTAAATAATATGATTTAATAATAACAAAAAATTATTAATAAAATCTTTAATATATTCTTCATTCTTTAAGACAATGAGGATAATGTTGCTTTAAATATCCCTATGAAGAATCGCTAGAGCATTTTTTTGTTCTTCTAATTTAAGATTTTCATATGTTGCAAAGTTTAAAACTTGATTTATAAATTTCTTTGTGTGCGAGTTTCTTATTTATAATTGGAGTTGTTGAGCATTATAATCATTATAACTTTTTGTTCTCCAATTAGATCTTTTATACTAACTTTTATCTTTGACATTGTTATTTGCACAGAGCCAATTATGAAAAAATATATTTCCTTTAGTATCTTAGAATTAGTAATGTTTATATCCATATGATCTCGATCATTATTCATATTAGTTTTTTGCACCATTTTTTTCCATTTCTTTAGTATCATTTTTTGTCACAAGTTGTTTTGTTTCTCAAAAATTTTCTTCACACATATCTTTTATAGTTGTCATTGCATTTTCTTCTTTTTCGTCTATTATTTGCTCTTCTTTCATGTCTTTCACTATTGCTTCTTGTAATCCCTTACAATTTTCCTTTAATGATTGTGTATCTTCTCCTGTTTTCTTCATCATTTTCTCCATATATTCGTATATTTGTGTGAGTGATTTTTCCATTTCTGCTTGTTTTTTCAACGAGGGCACCATTATTAAGTTTACTTACGTGGAAAGCTCGATCTACTTTATTTTTTTTGGTAAAATTATAAAATTCTCTCTATTTAAAATGAGATAATTACTTAATTTCCTTTTTTCGATACGAGGATGATCTCCACAAAATAATTTAAAAGAAACTCTTAAATTTTATTAAAAATAATTAAATAATCTTATTACAGTCTTATGCAATCTATTTATGCTTTCAGTTAATACTTAATATGAAGCTAATATTTAACTGATTAACTAATTGTTACTAATATCAAAACCACTATCGATTAATATCTAACTATACATATTAAAAGACAACTAAACTATTATTTTTCTAATCTAATTTTGGGTCCACTGCTTACTTGATTCATTATAGCTGAAGAAGAGTTGGAATAAGAAGAGGAAGGCATGAAGCAGAAAATACTGTGTTACCCTGAATGTTGCAATCGGGAGGTTCAAGCCTGGACATCAGGAAGCGTATAAATGAAACTGGGCAACTTTACGGCTGGGAAGACGGTAAATGGCTGGGGATATTGATGCGTAGCCACACCAGTGGATATGGCGTTCTTAGGAAGCTCCAATTTAATCAGGGACTCGACATTCTGCCTGCCAATGATCCATGCTTGGTAAATAATGGTGATATTTTGTTGGCTAAAGCTTTCCATTGGTTTAAGAGAGAATAGGAGCGGCATAACTTGGCTGACCTAAACACATGAATATCTCAAGGCAAGATATAATATACATAGTTCTTCATGAATTATGAAGCTAAGTTTGGCTCCACGGTTTAGCTTCCAGTGACATATGCAACTTCCATCTCCCAAGGTAGCTAGACATCCACAGTATTGCTCCTTTTAATGCATCATGTTCCTCTATGCTAAATTGATAGCTTAAATCTCCTTATATGAATGATCAGAGATATCAGCCCTCTGAATGTTTCTGGAAATGGAAATGCCTCGAAGCTTTGCCCATCTCAGGTCTACAGCATAGTCCTAGAACTATTTCTTTTGCTAATTTGTCGATTAGCCTAGATGGCTTCGAGGTATATTATACTCTAATGAGTGAAACATGGCAAATTTTCAAACCATTTTTCTGAGTTGCTGGAAGGTAATCGTTCCATGATCACACTGTGATAGATATTTTCATGCTAGTGTAATGCCACCACACTTGAAAGCTGTAAGGCTAGGGACAGAGTCTTGATGTTAAGACCATACATCTCCTGGATAGTAGATGGATTCTAAGATTTTTCTCCTGTATTTTAGTGTTTGAAATGTGAACTGATTTCTATTTGATACTCTCGTTGTCAATCTTTGCTTAGTGCAAGCCAGAGTTTTCTGCAGCTCCAAGCAGGGGCTGAAGCACTTTGACCGAAGCAAGTCTTTAGTTGGAAGATTAGCTTAAATGACTATACAAATTAGACAAATAAATACAAATTTTTCTTTTGTACGATGGAAATTCCCTTCTAAAAATTGCTGGATGCCAATATGCTCTCATCCATCCATGACTACATAGATTAGAAAAAAACTAAAATAATAATAATAATAATAATAATAATTGGACTTGACAAGAATAATTAATTATAATGTTGAGGATGCCATATACTATTTTACCTATAACCATATCACAATATATCTAAATTTCGAGAGTTCACGCGGCATGTGAATCCTCCTCTTAATTCTATTACTGAGTTGAAAGTTGTCTTGCCCTCAACACATTCAATATCTAATAAGATTAAGAGACAGAGAGTAGAATTTTCCAATCACCGTGCATTAGGATGAAGTAATTCAGAGAACTCTATCCCCATATGTTGATCAGAATTGCTCGTGCCTATGACTACGTTATGATCTATTATTATACCTGTATTTAGAGCACACACCGTGTTGAGTGAATGATGGCGCCTATCAGCATAGCGCTGTTGTTGCAAAGCCAACTCCAAATTGATGAGCACCTCTCCCATGGATGGTCTCTCGCACCCCTTATCAGCTAAACACCACTTTGCGACATTTGTAAAAGTCCTGAGGCATTCTGGATCAATCTTTCCTATAAGAAAAGGATCAATTACTCGATCCCATGTACCTTCCCGATGACATTTAAGAGCCAATGCAGCTAAACCGATTGGTTCGTCTTCCTGTTCTTCCATTGGTAATATGGCTGGTTTCCCACATAGCACCTCAAACAAAACCACTCCAAAGGAATATACATCAGACTTTTCGGTTAGTTTCATGCGACGGTAATACTCGGGATCCAGATAACCAATGCTTCCTTTCACCATAGTGCTTACGTGTGTATGGGATTGGTTGATCATGTCGGGCCCAAATTTTGATAAACCGAAATCGGAAACCTTGGCTTCCCACTTATTGTCCAACAATATGTTTGTGCTTTTCACATCGCGGTGGATAATTGCTTGCTTTGATCCCGTGTGAAGGTAAAGAAATCCTCTAGCTGCACCAACGCAGATTTTGATCCTTTGAATCCAAGGAAGTGGAGGATTTGGGGATTTGTAGAGATGGTCGCGTAAGGTACCATGCTCCATAAAATTGTATACAAGTATCATTTCTTTGCCTTCCATGCAGTAACCAATGAGGGAGACAAGGTGGCGATGGCGCAGCTTGGAGAGCATTGATATTTCTGTCTGAAACTCATGTAAACCTTGGTGTGAATTACGATTTGCACGCTTTATTGCAACAGGAGCATCATCATCCACTAAGAAGCCCTTGTAAACTTTTCCAAATCCACCTGTACCTATGAGAGAAGAGTTAGAAAAATTATTGGTAGCCAACTTGATGTTTGTCAGCGAGAATTGTCGGCAACCATCTGATCCTCGACTAGGACTCATTAACCTTGCTTTAAGGTAAAGGTACCAAATTTGGAAATGGCTTCCATACATGCATAACAAAAGGCAGCTGGAAATCAGGAATACTGCCACCCATGCAAGAGGTCCGGCGATCTTTCTAATTGTCCTGGTAGGTACTATATAAGGAGTTTGCGTTCCGAACGGTAAGATCCCTGCAAGATTGCCCTCTGAGTCAGGTAATTTGAAAATTTCTAATCCGTTCAAAATTGCAGGGCCATAACCTGCTGCTTGTTCAGTGTCAACATGCAGGGATATCAGCAAAGACTCTATAGTCTGATCACGGGTGGAGCTCTCGACAATATAGTCTTTATAGACGGGTACGCCGGTCTCAATACTCCAGCTAATGACATCCCCACGATCTTCAGCCATTCTGTTATTAATGTAGATCTGGAAATATCTTCCATGAAACCAAGTAGCGTTTTCCCTAATCTCACAGAAGTGAAACCTGATGAGGTAATAGAAGCCTGATTCCACAGGGAATGACCAGTTTATGTTTCCCTGTGTAAGAGCATATATATCAGGGGATGGGAAGACCTGCTTAGCTGATAGCACTCTACCTGTAGAATACACCTTTCCGGGTGCTGTATATGCAGGTAGCTGTGGAGAATACTTGATCTCAACTTTTGATTTAATTCTTGTTTCAATTCCTGCGTAGTCATTGAAGTAGCTTCTATCTTCTATCCATGAGCGAGACATGCTGGTGCTGTCTTCTGGAGAAATGGATGGACCACCAACATTTACCCTGTACATAGTCTGTAGTGTCATTCGATCACCGGTATAGGACTGCAAAGGCCACCTTCCAACTAGAGGAGGTTGAGTATTGCGGATATAAAGATCCAAGGGGATAGAGACAACTTCGATCTTATCAACAAAAGCATAGGAACCGGAAGGACTCAGGGAGGGTATAAATGTCATATTTAGCATGGGATCATCCATGTTCACAATGAACTCTCGGATGATAGGGTCTTTAGCTGAAGGATAGGTTGCATAAGAATAGTTATAGGTCTGAAGGAGAGTGTACTTTCCGAGCCTGATGGTGAATCGCGCTTTTGATGTATTGAAATCTGGATTCTGAGTGAAGTAAAGACGCACAAACTTGGGACCGGAAGAGATAGGAAACGATTGAGTAAATTTCCTATGAAAGAGGCAAGTGCATGTGCCGGTATTACTCATGGTGGTAGGCTCTCCGGAGGAGGATTTGGTTTCTTTGACAGGGCGACATTTTATGAGAAATCCGTTTGCCTCATCTATGGAATTGCAGTTGAAGGTAGTTTCAACTGCCATGTATGCTGGCTTAACTACCACTAATGCACATATGAGAAAGATGCAGTATATCTTCATCAAGGGATGACAATAGAGTTTTTGCGGATGAGACAAGTGGCTAATCTCACAATTCCGCTTCATGGATGAGAAACAGACTTGGGAGATCAATAATACAGAGCTTATGATCCTTAATGGTAGAGTATGTATTGTCCAAACTCCTGATCTTGCATGGTTTCATGTGTTACTGATGACAACTATATTATGTTTGGGATGAGGGAAAAGAGAAGCAATGAACTGGGAGGGAAGAAAAATCAAGAGAAAATTGTACAACTCCATTATTTATCTTCGAAAGGAAAGTGGATAAAATTGTTTCCATAGGCCCCACTAATTTTTTCCCCTTCCAAAGTGGAGAGAAAGAAGAAGAAAAGAGAGAAAAAGTTGTAATTACTAATCTATCCTTTTTTTCTATTTACTTTTTTCTTCATCTTATGATTTTTATAAGTATTTTAGAAATTTACTACTGTATTACTAACTTCATTTTTTTATAATTCCTTCCCTCCCCATCCCTTCCTCTTCTCAAAAGTAGTGTTAGGGTTGAAAATTTGTGTTAATGGGTCGTATTTTATATTCATATATTTACATGTTTGTGCCTAAAACCTCAACTAGTAATAGAACTTATTTATTAATTGTGTTTGAAAACCCCAACTCATGCATGTCCATGTTAAACTTGTTTATCAATTTCAAAATTCTAAAATAAACTTATTATAATTGTCAAGTCACTATTTGAAAAATATGTTTCTTGTATTATCTTCAATCAATTTAATACTTGTAAATAAAAAATATAAAAGAGAATAAAATAAGAAAAAGAATAAAGTACTAGCTGATATGCACCTGTGATGCATATGCAAAAAATCAATATAATTTAAAACATAATAAAATTATTGGATCAAACTATATACATGACTAACAATTTAACCACAAATATATATATATATATATATATATCTAACTTATAGAGACAGAAATAGAGGCGACCCTTTCATTGGCAAATCCATTTATAAAATAAATAATTTTAGCAGTATTAAAATTAAAATATTTCATCATTTACATGATTTGATTACATGTTTATATGATAATCAAAAAAGGAAAGAGAAGCATAAAACTTGTTATTAATTTTTTTGAAAAATCCAAAACACATTTGAAATTTTCTTTTGATTTTGTTTCAATAAGTTTCATAATTTACCCAAAAAAATTTATACTAAATAAAAATTTAGAAATTTTAAATTTTGAATTTTAACTAAGCAATTTATATTTTATCTTTAACCTAGCTTTACTTTTTGGCATCTTATACCATCATCTCAATTTAGGTCTCAGTGAAATAAAATAACAAAAAGGACTTCGAATTTGAAAGCACACTAGGTATATAGAGTCATTGAACTTAAAAATGGAAATCACTTACCATAGTTGATTGTTATACAAACATCTTATTCTTGAATCTTAAGAATATTATAACATCCATAATGTGCTAAAAAATAAAAATGTTTTCCTCATACTATGAAAATGGACATAAAGTTATTAGTCAAACATAAAAGAAAAGTAGCAATAGAAATCCCAAAACTAGAATCTGTTCAAGCATTTAAAGTGATGACAAAGGAAGATTTGAAAGCACTTTTATCTCCCTTATATATGTTCATATGAAAATTTTCTTTTAAATGTTGTAACTCTAAATTATTCTCATTCAAATAAATTGAAGTTGGACATCTTTATATTTAAGTTAAAGCATATTGAATTTACTCCAAATTCCATAGAAAGTGGTGAAATTTAAATACAATATAGATGTAACAATAATTTAGGCTTACCCATTTGCAAATCATAGAAAAGAAATGAATATTATATAGCTAATACAATACATAAATTAATTGAAAACAATAGTCCATTTAGTTTTATCTTCATTACTAGCAAATTGTGTACTCATGATGTGTGTGCCAATAACAACAATTTGAAAAAAAAAAAATGTAATAAATTTATTAATATTTTTTAATTTATTTTGTCTCTTGATATTAGCATTTTTTATTTTACATTGCAAGTCATTAATATCATTTTATCGAGCTATAAATGTCTTTTTATTATTATTGATGATCGTTATTGATATATTTATTATTATTACTACACAATGATCAATTTATATATGGCCAATACTTGACTATTTTAATTATATAGAATTTGAAATAAGAGGGCAACTCAACCATATTTAAAAAGACACTAAGGGATGATTGGTTTTGCTTTAATAATATAGAGTATTGAGAAAAGCAATGTTATGTTTACCAAAATAAGAGTGAGAGTAAAAGGGGAAGCAAATCATTTTATAATAAAAAGATGGTAAATTATAAAAGTTGGAAATATAAAAAGAAATTACTTTGTCTACGGAGATTTTGAGAATTAATTGTGAAAAAAATACCATTTTAGTATGTGTAATTCTTTACTATAATAACCTTGACATATTAAAGATTTATGAAAAACTATTATGCATTTATAATCTTTTTGGTCAAACTAATAATCAAATAAGAGGATAATTCAGCCATATTGAAAAAGATATTAAATTATGGTTGGTTTTGCTTTAATAAAAGAGAAATATAAATCAAATTTTTTATTAAAACAATAAAAAATTTATCAAAAAATTCAAAAATGAACAAAAAATTTTTATTTTCAATTACTTTTCATAATGACCCTATAAACCAATTAACCTTTTTTTATTTAAACAATTAAAATATATCAAAACATTTTAATAATGAAAAAAATAATATTCAATTACTTTTTATAATGATCATTTATAACTTAAAACTATAGCAAGAGTATTAAGAAAAGCAAGGTCAAGTTTATTGAAATAAGTGAGAGAATGAAAAGGGATGCAAATAATTCCATAATAAAAAGATTGTGAATTATGTAAGTTGGGATGACAAAAGGAAATTACTTTTTCGGTTGAGGTTTTGGGGATTAATTATAGCAAAATACCATTTTAGTTTGTATAATTATTTACCATAATAACCTTGACAAATTGAACATTCATTAGAAACTATTAAACATTTAGAGGCATTTTTGGTAAATTTAGAAATTAACTAAGAGGGTAATTTAGTTATATTGAAAAAGATAACAAAAAATGGTTAGTTTCACTTTAATAATATAGATAATTAGACACAATACAAATTGTTACTAACATATAGCAAGTCTTGCATGTTTTATCTTCCTATAGTATTAACATGCGACAAATTGAGTTTTCAAGGAATATGGTAATATATGATAAAAATATATTTATATGAAAAAGTAAAAAGTAGTGAAAAACAAATGAGAACTTATTCCAAAAAAATAAAACCATACAATTAACAATTTCTTGAGAGTGATTAGACATTGCTAATAAAATATATTGTTGTTTGCAATATATTGTGAAATAATTTATACAATAAATGAAAAAAAAATTATTAAAGAGTTTACATTGATAGAATAATGAATGAACTCGCATTATAGAAATTTTCATTAATAAATTAAGATTGCAAAATAATTCATTAAACATCTTTTATAAGTTTCATCATATTTTCTATGCCTATCATCATCATAATTGTTAGAGTTGTGCAAGTTGAGCATGCCATGCGAATCAGCCAGCTTAACCGGTAAAAAAAAAAAAGAAAGAAAAGTAGGTTGTGCCAAAAGAATTTTAACCTACTTAAATGCAGGTAATTTTGACTCGCCCTGCTTCACCTACGGGTTAATGCAAGTCAACTCACTATAGGGTAGGTTGACTCACGAACTCGCTATAAAATGAAAAATAAGAAAAAAACCTAAAACACACACCTATGATCTTGAAATGCACAACTTTATGATGATCACCACTTAACATGAAGAAACAGTATTGCTTTCTATCCCTGTATCTATCATTCCTTGTATAATTTTTTTTTTTTTTTTTGCTAGATCATTTCCTGTAAATTATAACTATATAAATAAATTCTTTGCTTATTGTCTTGTTAAGTAGCTATTGTCTTTGAGTTTTGGTCGGTTAAGATTAGGTTTCACGTAACTATATGAGCTTATAAGACAAAGAACAATGAGGGGCATTGGGGGGTTATTTGACATGGCTACTCCAATGCTTAAGTTAGATCAGTGTGTAAGGAGAGTGGAAGTACTCAAATGGAAAGAGTAGGCTCTAGTATGTGAAATATCAAGTGATTAACCTTGTATTTATAGAGGAGTGGAGTATGTAGTTAAAGAGAAGTTAGTAGGCAAAAGCTTTGTCTACAAGCAATGGGTAGAGGAGTTGGTTATTAACTCAAGCCTTCAATCTTATCTATAGTCTTTTGGCAATGAGTAATTGTTGTAGTTGGGAAGGCTATATTATGATGGGTTGAGCCTAATATTGAAGGTAGGGAGGCTGAATTCGGAGAAGTATAGCATAGGCCATGAGCTTAACCAAATTAGTACAAGCTTGAGGGACCTATGTCAAAAAAGGCCTTATTAATACTTGCACCTTCCTACCCCATAATCTCATTGCCATTGTAGAGGCAAGGAAAGGGGATAAATGGGTTCTTTAGGTGTATGGTCAATTTGGTCCTAAGATGCTAACTTTGGCCAAGTGTTATGGTCATCATGTTGTCATGCTAATGTAGTGGTGATAAGAGTTCGAGTTAGCGAAAGGCCAAAGCAAAGACATCCAAAAATGGTCTAACCTTAAGGTGGGACATAGGAGGTCTAAACTCCTTGGTTATTCAGGGGTATCAAGACGTTAGTCCTTCATCTGGTTAGGGTAAAGGTGACGCAAGAGGAGAACTAGGCTAACCATTGTTCAAGAGGCTCCTATCTATTTATGCTGAGGGATAGTGTTGTTGAAGTGCTAAAGAAGTTCTCTTGATGATGCGAAAGTTGAAGGGGCCTTAGGAACACTTCTTATGAAAGTAACTTTTTGAATTCTTACTTTATTGTATACTTTCATAGCGTAGTTAATGTGACGTAACAGGTGTCCTATCTTGTAGACTTGCATGCAGCTGTATGCGTTTTGTCTTTTGAATGTTGCCGTCCGATCAAAAGTGTCTCCACATGTTTGCATCGTAACATTTTAGGGGATTTGTGCTTATACGAATCTTTATAACTGTAGATTCGATTTCCAAAGTGATGGGCCTATAAATACCATAGTTTCTTGGATAGATCACTCTTTTGCAACTTCTCTTGCTTTCTTACTACAATCTAAGCAACTTCTTTTTGCCAACAAATCTTAACTTTCTTTAAAGTCTTGTATGGTTCTTTACTTTTTCAACATCAAGATGTTAACTAATAGTAGAGCAAACACAGGTGAGATTCCTTTTGATGCATCCAAGTACAATCTAACCATCGACTCTAAAGCCATAAGGAGTAACCCTCTCCAAGGAGGGGAGGATGAAGTGTCATTGCTAGTACAATTGGATGATAGTTTAAGAATGGCGGTTGAGGCATTGGATAGAACAAGACTCATCAATGCCATCCTTAGGGACTTTTATCTAGACAATCCCTTACCTTGAAGCCATGGACTTATATATTAAGCTTAGAATAGACAAAGGTCTAGGTGGTTGAATTAGTAAGAGCAAGCCTTCTACCATTAACTGGGTCTTAGCGAACTTCATGATTGGACTGACTCCAAGTTAGGCAATACAACTGTCAACAAGGGAAGAGAAGGTGCCTTTACTTTTGGGGAGGCGCTTTGTGGTGTTTGAAAAGTATTCGAAGTATGGGTAGCACCTCCTCTTAAGTGAGTTTGAGAAGTAACTCTTTAACTACTATAACGACCCAACCGAAACTCTTCCTACCGAGGTATTGTTTACTTTAGCATAGAAAGTTGTACAGTTTTGTTCTATGGTGCAACAACTTCTCAAGAGGTTACTCATCCTAGGATTACTCTAGCCCAAGTACACTTAACTTCAAAGTTTCAACGTACTCTGAGCTGCTACATTAAAAGGCGCTCTAATGATTAGAATTCCGTCACCTAACATGTAAGGGGTATTACAAGTACCACTAATGTTGTCTGGTGTAAGTCCCTCCCAATAGGTAAAGGGTATTGGAGGCATTCTAGGGGTTGTATGAGTACCTAGTGATATAGGCCATTCCAGAACTATTTAACCACTTTTACTTGTGGAAGAGTTTAAATGGATAAACGTACCCCCAAAACCATTTGAGGTGGAAATTGTTCATAGGTCTGGTAGATTTCATAAAGGGCTGATAAGATGAGTTCATGCTGATAAAGTTGCTTGAAGAAGTAAACTTTTGGATACGGTAAACTATACTGGTCCAAAATGGGGGTTAGAAGGAGCTTAGACCCAATAACGCTGAGGCCTTAAGAGAAACATCGACCTTCATGGCCTTGAGGCACAACCAAGAGATAAATGCTAGGGAGATAGTAGAGAGATAATTTAGGTATCCAATATTCGAGCTCTTCCCTAGCATGAAGAAGGCTATGGTGAAGAAGTGGATGAAAGATATAAGTTCCTTTTTCACAAACAACTTCTTCCATTGTGCTAGCGTAAATTTGTACTTTGTCCGATGTCCTTTTGAGGAGAAGGAAAGGATCTTCCTTACTCGTACTAGTTGCAACATAATTGATAAATGATTGTATTGTATTTATCTTAATATTAACAATTTTTGTTTATTTCTTTGAAAGCGAGAAATTAGTTGAGGAGATACCCTATTTTTCAGCATCCAAGCTATTGAGGGGGCATCCTGGCAGAGCACAACCACTAACCAAGACTGCTATCCCTAAGGGTAAAGTTAAGGGGCTGAAGTTAGGGGCAGGGGAGATGAGTAGGATTGAATTGATTGCTTTTCCCTAAGGGATTCCTCTTATTGGTCCCCTTACAAAGCTATTGGTTATTGAGCTTATGATATAAGTCCTTCCCTCCATCAATTTAACCCCTACCTTTATGCCCATAACAGTAATAGATGACTCTACCGGCATCAACGAGCCAAACGTAGTGATGCTTCTCCCATTTGGCAATGGTAAGGAGGGGGTAGCTAAAGCCTGTGCCTCAATTGAGTTAACAAGGCAAAAGGGGAAGGCCTTAGATACTATAAGGGATAAGGTCCCCAAGGTGAAGAAAATGAAGAAGGGGAAGAGGCTTATTAGTTGGTCGAATGTATACAACTGGCCCTCAGGTCATCCTTATGGATGCGCTGATGACCTCGAGGATGTCTTTTATGAAGTCCTAAATAAGTTCCAGTGTCTGAAGATAACAGTGGATTCATTCAAGGACATGCTATGAGTCTCAAAATGAAGAGCTATGTTTATGGGGGAGTGAATCAAGACCAAAAAGGCTAAGGGAAAGCTCCTGAGGTTGAAGTGGTAGATTTACGGTAATGATATTATGTTGTGCCACTAGGTTCTCAGCCTCCAGGCCCTAATGGGATCATACAACCCTAGTGACTGGCCCATCCTCGAAGACCTGTCGAAGATGGAAAGGGATGCTCCTATGGAGATGGCAAGTCACTCGAGCTTACTTATTCGATAAGTAAGTCTATATCTCTTTAAATTGATATCCTTCCTTGTTGACACTACTTTGGTCATAGTTTATGTGTTTCTTTGCAATACCATAGCCAGGTATTGCTCTAACTTAATAACTACAACATGTTGCTGAATGAGATAAAGGGACATTGTAGGATGGTGTTTAGCCTACAAAAGGGCCTAAGAGAGGCAAAGTCCTCCTTTAGCAAATTCTATGAAAAAATTAGCAAGGCCAACTGGTCCTTATGCCAGTCTTATGTGTAGATGATTATGCTTAAGGCAAAGCTGTAAGAGATAGAGCTGGGTTAGGCCGATGCAAAGAAGATCGCTAAGTGGGCCGATGAACTTATGACTTAGCTAGAGGATAAGTAGAAGACCAAGGCTCAACTCTCTAAAAAACTAGGTGAGGAGAGGAAGGCCAAGGAAGAGCTTAAAAAGGAAAATGCTAAGTTAAAGACGTCGGTCTCTAGTCTAAAAACTGAGTTGGTGATGAAGGCGTTTGAATGTAACAGCGCTAAAATAACTTTGCCAGAGTTGGCCGATCAAAATGTTGGGTTAGAGCACAAGATCTAGGAACTCCAAAAAGATAACATAAAGATAAAGGAGATCATCTCTAAATTGGAGATCAAGGAAGTTTCCATTGAGGCCATCGCTGACATGGCCATCAAGGATTTCTATAAGACGAACCAATGGTTGGAGGAGTAAAAGAACATCTCTATTGAGTGCGCCTGAATTATCTAAAATGAGGTGCTTTCCCATCATCCTGAGATTAACCTTAGCTTCTTAAGTTGGCTAGATGCTCTAAATCATTAGGAGAAGAAGGTAACCTAAACAAGAGAAGGAGAAGCTGTTCAAGCAACTTACGCAGTCTAAGGCACCCCTCTTGCTGCTGAGGTTGGTTAATACACTTCTCCATCCACTTTTGCCTTGATAGCTTAGTAGGAGGTCACTCTTGGGAGTGCTTCCCAAGATAATCAAGGTCTGGGTGATCCTCCTATTAACCTAAGCCAGCAGATCTTGACCCTTCCCTCTATAACCTTAGGCCAGTCTTCTCAAGAGCAAAGGCCATCAGTAGATCAACCCTCCAAATGGATTGAAGCATTAGATTTTTTAAAGCTTTTGGAGTTTGTTGATCTAAGACAATAAGCAATTGTCCTCCTTCCCTTCTTTTTGTACAACAGGTTGGGATATCGACCTTCATTCTATAAATCCCCTTTTTATCAATGGAATTTGAATTTTTGCATTCAATGTACTCATTTCTCTTTCCGTACTTCAACTCTTATCAATACTTTTCGCTTTTTTGTTTGGCAACATAGCCTGACACTTAGTTATTTGTAGGTTTGTGCCTAGCTATTCAATCATAGAGTTGGTGGCATTTTGACCTACCTGGATAGTGGGAGTTTCTTAATTATCCAAGGGGTATTTCTCTTTACTAAGGTTACTCAAGGGGATCAGGTTAGTGGTATTCCAATCTGCCAAAATAGTGGAAGTTCCTCAATTGTGCAATGGGTGTTTCCCCTTACTAAAGTTACTGAGGGGGTCAACTTAATGGTGTTCCAACCTACCTAAGTAGTGGGAGTTTCTTAATTATACAAGGGGTGTTTCCCTTTGTTGAGGTTACCCAAGGAGGTTAGGTCGATGGCATTCTGACCTGCTTAGGTAATCGAAGTTCCTTAATTGTGTAAGGGGTATTTCTCCTTGTTGAGGTTACTTGAGGGGGTCAGGTCAATGGTGTTTTAAACTACCCAAGTAATGGGCCCGTCCACCCTTTAAGGGCTTAAACTTAGTATGAGAGTAAAGGAGAGAAGAAAGTAAAAAAGTAGATGATACTCATGAAGAATGAAACTTTTATTGATATTTAAAAAAAGGATTTACAAGAAAATTGTACATTAGTTAAAATATGGTTGAAGTTTATGGGTACTCCAAGTGCGTAGGATAAGCTTGCCATCTAATCTTTCTAATTTATGTGCTCCATTCCCTAAGCTCTCTCTTACTTTAATCGAGTCTTCCCAGTTAAGGGGCGACTTGCCTTGCCCTTTCCGTAAACCTGTGGCTTCTAGCTTCCTGCAGACTAGGTTGCTAACCTTGAACTCTTGATGATGGACCTTTTGATTGTAGTATTTGGTTGCTTGGTGCTGATAAGCAATTACTCGAGCTATGTTGAGGTCTCTGATCTCTTCTATAGTGTCGACGCTGGCCTATAGTAGGGACCCATTGATGATAATGTTGAAACTTTGAGTCTATATGTTGGGAAGCTCTAGCTCTATGGGGAAGATTGCCTCCGACCTGAATGTTAGGTGAAAAGGGGTTTCATCCATAGAGGTGTTATAGGTGGTTCAATATCGCCACAAGATATTGGGTAGCTTGTCTGCCTAGGCCCCTTAAGCTTGGTTCACCCTCTTCTTTAAGCTCTTGAGAATGACCCAATTAGCTACTTCAACTTGACCATTTAATTAAGGGTAGGCAATTGACATGAAGTGTAGCATGATGTGGTGCTTAGCGTAAAATTCTCTGAACTTAGGGTTATCAAACTAATGCCTATTATCCATGATGAAGGCATAAGGGACCTTAAACCTGAAGAGGATATTATTCTGAACGAATCACTCAACTCTCCTCTCGGTGATCTTCGCTATAGCTTTGGCTTCAACCCATTTGGTAAAGTAGTCGACGACCATAATAATGTACTGACGTCCATAATAATGTACTACCGACCTCCCGAGACCTTAAGGAAGGCACAAAGGATGTCGATGCCCCACTAGGCAAACGGCTACGAACTGGTCAGGGGCTAGAGATTGTTGTTGAAGGTATAACTAATTGGTGAGTACTTCTAATATTGGGGGAACTTCTGAGCTACGGCCTTAGTATCCTACCTTATGGGAAGCTAGTAGTATTCGAGCAACAAAGCTCGAATTTAAAGGGTTTGGGATAGGATGTGGTTGTTGTATACTCTAGTAGGCAGCTCTTCCATGATGTATAGGCCTTCGTCTGCTCAGAGGCTTTTGAGTAGGGGAAGGTTAACTCTCCTCCAATACAGGACACTGTCAATTAACGTATAGTTGGTGGCTTGGTATCTCAGCTCGGCTTTGATGGTGCTATTGTAAATTCTAAGACCTTTGTTGAGCATGGAGTTACTTTCTAAAGATCTTTTTGTCCTTTACCTCAGGCTTCTGTATCCTTGTGGAGGCAAGCTTAGACAGACAATTTGCAACCTAGTTTTCAATTTAGGGGATCTTTGTGATGGTCTAAGAAGGAAACTCACTAAGGAGACTCCTCACTTTCTCCAAGTATCTTGCCATGGTGTTGTCCTTGGCCTTATATTCACCTCGGACTTACTAGACAACAAGCATCGAGTTGGAGAAAACTTGTAAATGCTTAGCTCCAATCTCCTTAGCTAGCTTGAGACTGACTATCAGCGCCTCGTATTTGGATTCATTATTGTTGGTGTTGAACTTAAACTTGAAGACGTAGTAAATTGTGATCTTGTGTGGTCTAGTTAGTACGAAACTTACACTTGTACCCTTCAAGTGGATGATCAATCAAGGTGGAGAGTCCACACTAGCTGGTCATCCCCTAATGGTGCTTCCTCCTCTCTCGTGTACTTAACCATGAAGTTTGCTAGTACTTATGCCTTGTAGGCCATCCGGGGTTGATATTGGATTTTGCACGTACTCAGCTCCATTACATACTTCACCATCTGTCTAGATGCATCTGACTTTTATAGTAGTATACATAATGACTAGTTTGTAAGTATGATAATCTGGTGTGCTAAGAAGTAAGGCTTGAACCAACATACTAAGATGACAACGGCCAAGGCGAATTTTTTTACTTTAGTATACTTGACCTCAAGCCTTTATAATATGTAGCTGACGTAGTATACAAGCATGCATTCTCTCCTTTCTACTTTGACTAGTACTAAGGAGAGTGCTCAATTGCTAATGGCCAGGTACTAATACAAGTCCTCCCTTAGAATAAGCTTGGAGAGGACTGGAGGGTGTACAAAGAAGTCCTTTAGCTGCTTGAAGGTTGTCGTACATTGAGGAGTCCATTTAAAACCCTTAAGTTTCTTGAGGATTTTGAAGAACTTAGTGCATTTATCTGCGCTCTTGAAGAAAAATCTGCTTAATATGGCCACCATGCTGGTGAGCTTCTATACATCTTGGACCGAGAAAAGAGGCTTCATATACTTGAGAGCTTGTATCTTTTTAGGTTGGCTTCAATTCCCCTTTAAGTGATTAGGAAGCCAAGGAATTTGCTGGAGTCGACCCTAAACATGCATTTTTGGGGGTTTAGCTTCATGTTGTGTTTTCTCATCTAGTTGAAGGCTTCTTACAACTCCTTGACATGATTGCTTGGTTACTTGCTCTAGACTATCATGTTGTTGATGTATACCTCCATGTTCTGCCTGAGTTGTAGCTTGAACAACTTTGTCATTATACGCTGATATGTTGCCCTAGCATTTTTTAGGTCGAAAGGCATAACCGTATAGCAATATATGCCGAAGTTGGTGACAAAAGAGGTATAGACTTTGTCCTGCAGGTCCATCTTGATCTGATTATAGCTTAAGAAGGCATCCATGAAGCTGAGCAAGGCATTTACTAAAGTAGAGTTAACTAACTGGTCGATCCTAAGGAAAGGTAAACAATCTTTTGGGCAGGCTTTGTTGAGGTCAGTATAATCAATACACATGTACCACTTCTTAAACTTCTTCATGACTAGCACTATGTTTGCCACTTAGGTCGAATACTTCTCATCTTTCATGAAGCTGGCCTTAAGCAGCTTCTATACTTCTTCCTCTATTACGACTTGCTTTTCTAGTGCAAAATGCCTCTTCTTTTGTTTGATAGGTGTAGACACCTAATTTTTGCCTCTCCATAGTCTTAGTTTTTATTTTTTTACAAAAAGGGGTCCTAATATAAAAAGGTAATAAAAAGTAACAAATAATGAAAATACCAAAAAAAAAAAAGAAAAGGAAAAATTATAAAGATTTCATAGATTTTTAAGAAGTAATTTATATTAGGAATAATTAGTTTAATGTTAGTGTTAATTTTAGCTTAGTTAAAAATTTTAGTTTAGGGATTCAGATAGTTTAAATATAATTTAATTATAATGAATGTCAAGACACAGACTAACAGCCTAATGGATAAATAACGGAGTACTTAGGTGGATTTAGTTGGAGGTTATGGGTTCAAGTCTCAACAGGCTTTTTATTTTTCTATCTTCTATCTTTGCAAAAGAATCATATGTAATTAAATCATATGGGTTTAGCTAAATCAAATTTGAATCTAGTTTAATCGGATATAATAGGATTTGATTTGGGCTTTATAAAAGAAAAAAACCACAACGGCAAAAAATTCAAAAATCTGCTTCAGATCCTTGTAGCAGCGGCGTACGCTCTCCACCGACCAGCCATTAACCAAAATACGACATAGGACCAGCACTTCACACGACACACTCAACACTATTACACCAATACTGAAGCACGCCAAGCACGGAATTAGATCTGCAAGCCAACGTTTTTTTTCACATGCCTGCATACGCCCAATCGCACGCAGCAGCCCAGTCCGAGCACCCAGTTTTTGCTGCCACGTTACTGTCTGACTCCGTCGGTTTTTGCCCAACACATCCACGCCGACCTGTTGTCAAGCTGCAAACTACACACTCCAGCGGTTAACGAACAAACGATGCTCACCAAAATACTACACTTCGCTGCATCGCTTCGCGCGCCGCTATAATGAATTGCACTTGCAGTTAGTTATCGTATACTGTTGGGTCCATAAATAGTAGGCACAATCTCCAGCGAAGCAAATCATCACTGTTGCCGATTCTGATTAAAGGGTAATCACACGCCGGACAAGTTTACGTACTGAAGTCGTTTATCCTCTACTGCCAAACAAAGCAATCAGGTGCAGCTTGTTTTAGTTTATATTGTTATTATGTTATACTATTTTATCATGTCTTTAGTTAGTTAATGTAATATATATGAGTACATTAATTCTAGGATTTTTTTTTTTTTATTATTGGTTATATGATCTTAATAATTTAGTTAGTTACACAATTGCTAATAATAAACTTAGGCATGGACATGTATATAAATATAAATATGTATATATATATCTTAGTTTAAGAAACCCTTTAATGTTAGTTTTTATTCATGTCTCAATTAGAAAAAATTAAGTCTTAAAAAGAAAAATTAATAGGAAACCATTTTTTAGAAAAATATAAAAAAGAAGAAGAAATAGTGACGTTTTAGAGAGTTTTCAAAATACTCACATGTTAGGACCCTTTTAAATTTTTTTAAATAAGTTGAATAAATTGATAATAACGTAAACTCGGTTAGTTTTCAAAAATTAAAATAAATCAACACACTAAAGATTTTTTTTTTTTTTGAAAGAACTACGATCGTCTGATCCTGGCTAGTGGGTATGTAGGCACCTTCGGGGCGACGATAAAATATGTAATTTTTCTAAATTAAAAAATCATTTTGATGTTGATAAAATAAAAAAAATCTTTAATTGACTTCTTTTCTATGGTTAGACATCTTTTCTATGATTAGACATCTTTTCCATAGTTTAGATGTCTTTTTCATAGTTTAGTTGTCTTTTGTTATGGTTAGACATTTTTTCTATAGTTTAGATGTATTTTCCATAGTTTAGATGTTTTTTTTTATAGTGTAGATGTTTTTTCCATAGTTTAGATATCTTTTTAATAGTTTAGGTTTCTTTGTTATGATTCAGACATCTTTTCTATAATTAAGGCATCTTTTCTATGATTAGGAAATTTTTTTTTCTTTCTTTCTTTTTTAATATTTTAAGCATCTTTTCCATATAAAAGTTTCATCATATAGAGCATTTTTCCATATAAAAGTTTCATCATATAGAGCATTGCATATTTCATAACATCTTTAGGGTTTCTCTTGAAAATAAAAAATTATCACTTAGTTGTTTTTAAAATAAAAATCTTAATTTGGCGCTTTTCAAAAATTAGGTTTTTAGGTTTTTTTTTTTTTATAATTAGGAATAAAAATTAGGCTTTTAGGGATTTTTCTTAATAAAAATAAAATGGTTAATAAAAACCCAAATTCAACCAATCATTTTTTATAAAAAGAACTAATACATTAAAGTTTTCGGAAAAAACTACGATCATCTGATCCCGGCTAGCGGGTACGTAGGCACCTTCGGGGCGACGATAAAATTTGTAGAAACTTAAGTTCTTTTTTCTTTTGATTTTATTTATTTATTTATTTTTAAATATTATAATTAGAAAAATAATCCTAATTTCGGTAAATAGATGGTGGTACCCGTTAGGGTTTAATAGGTTAGCTCCTGAATTCGAAACCCTCTGGTTTTTTGTTAAAATTAAAATCAAAGATCGGTAGCTAAACCGTAATCAATCTACCCAATTGATTACGGTTTCTTTTTCTTTTCCCGACTTCGGTTGGGTGGCGACTTCAAAAATTATTTTTAATAAAAAACCGGAATTTCTCAATTTCTATAGTTGAGGATTAATATTAAATGGGTAAAGGTTTAGTATTAATCAAGAAATGAGAAATTAATATTATAAACAGAAAACCGAAAAATCGGGCTCGACAGTTTGGCAACTCCACTGGGGATCGCTAAAGGGCTAGCCATTAAAAGTTGCTGAAAATCGGATTATTTTTCAAAAAAAATGAAATAATAATAATAAAAAAAGAACTTAGGTATGTTGTTTGATGTATTTTTTTATTTTATTTATTTGTTTTTTTTACTAACATTTTTTTGTTGTAGCAGTTTATTTAAGGGGGAATTTTAGGGGGTTGTACTTTTACTTTGTTTTTTTGCATCATAAATGCATAATAGATACGGTTAGAACCAGGTCGTTTTAGGACCTTAGGAGGGTGGCCATTATGTAAGCTTCGGATGTTGTGGGGCAACCACCTTCCGAGGCCGATCAGGTTACCTCACTCAAGTTCAAATGCGACCACAGAATCGTTGCTTTGAAAAAACATAGTTGTTGCAGAACTTGAGAACCTTTAGCACCTACCCTTTTGCATTACACAAAACTTTTTTTCAAAAAGTACAAGTACTTATGATGTGGCAAACCTAAATTGATAAAGACAGTTGTGAAGTTATGATGGTAATTGTAATCTTCCATTGTAAATAATTTGTAATAATTTTATGTAAAGTTTAGAATATGTTGTAATTGTAACTTTAATTTTGATTTTGATTAGCCATGGCTATATCTAGTCAAGGGTCTTTTGAAGACATTCATGTCCACCTACCGCATTGGCCTCAAAAACTGCTTTACACGTAGTTTCGACTTTTCAGCCCAGATAAACAAGAGTTTATTAAGAATAAGATTGGGCCTATCCTCTCTTTACAGAAGATCCCCGTGAACATCACACTAGTGCGAGCCTTCGTACATCTATAGGAGCCCGAATCTATCGCTTTTTGTTTAGGCCCACATCATTTGAGCTCAACCCTCACGGAGTATAGTAAAAACAAAAAAAATAAAATAAAAAAATAAAACAAAAGAATCAAACTTGCAAAATAATAGTTATCATTGTGCCTAGTATTTTACCCACTAGAAATATTTATTCTTTTAGGTAAATTCAACATTTTGCAAATAGCCTTCTCCATTTAGAATAAATAAGATTTAGATATTTTCTTTGTTTAGTCTTTTATTCTTTAGAATTCCTCATTTGTAAATAGACTCTCAATAATGTTGTGTAGGCTTGTACATATTTCCATGAAAGCAATCTTCCGTAATCATCCATTCACAATTCCATCACTCGGTCTTTGTATGGAAACCAAAAACTAAATCTTGAACATAAACCCTTTCAACTACAAACCAAAAACTCCATATTCAGTTCAAAATCACACTTTAAATCTTGAACATAAACCCTTTCTATCCACTCGATTCTTAAACACAAGACCTTCTCACCCACAATACCTCCCTATTCAAAGCTCTTCCAATTTTGCAGAATAATTTATCTAAGATAAAAATTATCCTTGAATTGTTATTACTGAGGTAAGCACAAATCAGTTTTATCCTTCTCTCCTAATTAATGACCCTAACCTTCGAATTGCCCCACTGTGGGGGTGGTTCTTGACAGGGTTTACATTTGAAATGAACTCTAGATCAGTCCAACGGGATTATCAAAGGATAATCGTGTTTGGGATTTGAAAATGAATGCCTAACTTCATTTTGATCAGCATATTAAGTTCAAAATGGACCTCCTTTAAGGAATGAGTCCAAAATATCCTCACCATGATGTCTCTTAACTCTCAAAGTGTTTAAGGGTTAGTGTATAGGATATAGCTTGCCTCTTTTTATTCAAAACTTTTTAAAAGTGAGTTACCAATTCCTTACATAAGGATGGATTGACCTTAAGGTGATGACGGACCTTACTTCCCAATTCTTTGGAACATGCCCCAGTTGTGAAATTTCAAAGACTAAATGCCCCATGCCCCAGACTTATAGGTCTTAATGCGCTTGAGCTTCCATATGTGATTTTAGGTTAGGTTCTTTAGAGTTCAAATGGGCTGGAACTGACAGCTTTTGAAGTGGAAGGGACTAATGAATTTCCCTTTTTGTTTGTATCGGGGATTAAGCTTAGGATAGTGTTTCATGGCTTTGTGTTTTGATTCGGTTCATGGTTGGACTCGATAACTCATGGGCTTTGAGTTGGTTGAATCATCTTGATGGGCTAGGGTTTGGGTTTAGTTGGTTATTTTCTCGGGCCAAGTAGATCTGTTTAGGTTAGCTGCCTTAATGGGCTAAGTGATTGTGTTTGTCCTGAGTCTCATAAGGATCTATATCCGTTAGCAAATTTCTTTCTTTTCTTTTCTTTTCTTTCCTTTCCTTCTTTTTTCTTTCTTTTCTCTTTCTTTCTTTTTTCTTTTTTTCTTTTGTTTTTTTAAAGATAGAGAGGAAAAGTTAGGGCTTTTGTGTTACAAAGACCGAGTGATGGAATTGTGAATGGATGATTACGGAAGATTGCTTTCATGGAAATATATACAAGCCTACACAACATTATTGAGAGTCTATTTACAAATGAGGAATTCTGAAGGATAAAAGACTAAACAAAGAAAATATCTAAATCTTATTTATTCCAAATGGAGAAGGCTATTTGTAAAATGTTGAATTTACCTAAAAGAATAAATATTTCTGGTGGGTAAAATACTAGGCACAATGATAACTATTATTTTGCAAGTTTGATTCTTTTGTTTTATTTTTTTTTTTTTTTATTTTTTGTTTTTACTATACTCCGTGAGGGTTGAGCTCAAATGATGTGGGCCCAAACAAAAAGCGATAGATTCAGAAATCACACTTTAAATCCTGAACATAAACCCTTTCTATCCACTCGATTCTTAAACACAAGACCTTCTCACCCACAATACCTCTCTACTCAAAGCTCTTCCAATTTTGCAGAATAATTTATCTAAGATAAAAATTATTTTTGAAACTGGGGCAAGCACACATCTAGTTCATTCCTAGGGGTTCTTATCTTGTACCCTCCGGGTTGGACGAAAGCACTTTTTTCAAAATAGGCTCTCTCAATTAACTTCTTTTGAAATCATTTGACCAAAAGCCCAATTTACAATACTAAACCTAAAAAGACCTAACAGATTGATCAGAACGTATCATTTACAAATTGGATTATAATTTTTGGGATAGTAATCAAGAGTGAAATCTAGACTGAGAGTTCGTAAGGAAGTCTTCTTCGACTAAACTAATCGTGAGTTACCTTTTCCTTACAAAATGAATGTTTAAAGCCTATCCAAGAGGCTCATTGTCCATGTTACAAACTAGGGTGGATATGAGATACCCTACATGATTATAGCGTTTAAATTTTAAATAGGAATTTGTATCCGTTAGCAAACTTTCAAGGAAAAAGAAGAAAAAAATAAAATGAAAAGACATGAAAAAGAGAGAGAAAGTGGAGGCTTGTTACAAGTTTTTCCATTCATTTTCCAATCCATTTCATCCATAGTGGCCAAATTTTCAATTCATATTATAAACAGTTTTCACTAAATTCCTCGTTTGTAAATTTCTCAAATCAAAAGTTTTTTTTTTTTTCAAAGTTGGCTATGTTCCTCAGTTTACTTTTAACTTTCAATAGAGCTTAAGCGAGTCCGAAAGCTGCTTACCCTTTATCTGTTTTCTCAAGGATATAGTGAGCTCATAAGAACACTGTTCCTATCCATATCTTCTTTAACGCTTCAGTCAGCTTATGGAGCACTATCCAGATTCATATTCTCATTTAAGGACTTAGCCAGCTCATAGAGCGCAATCCTTATTCAAGTTTTCTTCATATTTTTAGGTTTTAGCCAGCTTAAGATGCGCTTTGACCGCTTTGGTTAGTCAGCTCATTAAGGGCATGACTACGTTTTCTTCATCTTTCAGGGATTTAGCAAGCTCATAGAGCGCTATCCCAATTCAAAGTTTTCTTCATTCTTTAAGTCTTAGCCAGCTCATGGGGCGCTTTGACCGCCTTGGAGAGTCAGCTCATTAAGCGCACGATCCAAGTTTTTCTTCATTATCTTTAGGTCTTAGCCAGCTCAAGGGGCGCTTTGACCGCCTTGGTGAGTCAACTCATTAAAAGCACGATCTAAGTTTCCTTCATTTTTAGGTCTTAGCCAGCTCAAGGAGCGCTTTGACCGTCTTAGTGAGTCAGCTCATTAAGGGCACGATCCAAGTTTTCTTCATTATCTTTAGGTCTTAGTCAACTAAAGGGGCGCTTTGACCGTCTTGGTGAGTCAGCTCATTAAGGGTACGATCCAAGTTTTTCTTCATATTTTTTAGGCCTTAGCCAGCTTAAGGGGCGCTTTGACAGCCTTGGAGAGTCAGCTCATTAAGGGTACGATCCAAGTTTTTCTTCATATTTTTAGGTCTTAGCTAGCTCAAGGGGCGCTTTGACCGCTTTGGAGAGTCAGCTCATTAAGGGCACGATCCAAGTTTACTTTAAATTTTTAGGTCTTAGCTAGCTTAAAGGGCGCTTTGACCGCCTTGGAGAGTCAGCTCATTAAGGGCACGATCCAAGTCTTCTTCAAATTTTTAGGTCTTAGCCAGCTTAGGGGGTGCTTTGACCGCCTTGGAGAGTCAGCTCATTAAGGGCACGATCTAAGTCTTCTTTATTTTTAGGTCTTAGCCAGCTCAAGGGGCGCTTTGATCGCCTTGGAGAGTCAGCTCATTAAGGGTACGATCCAAGTCTTCGTCATATTTTTAGGTCTTAGCCAGCTCAAGGGGCGCTTTGACCGCCTTGGTGAGTTAGCTCATTAAGGGCACAATCCAAGTCTTCTTCATATTTTTAGGTCTTAGCCAGCTCAAGGGGCGCTTTAACCACCTTGGTTAGTCAGCTCATTAAGGGCACGATCCAAGTTTTCTTTAGATATTTTTAGGTCTTAGCCAGCTCAAAGGGCGCTTTGACTGCCTTGGAGAGTCAGCTTGGAGAGTCAACTCATTAAGGGCACAATCCAAGTCTTCTTCATATTTTTAGGTCTTAGCCAGCTCAAGGGGCGCTTTAACCACCTTGGTTAGTCAGCTCATTAAGGGCACGATCCAAGTTTTCTTTAGATATTTTTAGGTCTTAGCCAGCTCAAAGGGCGCTTTGACTGCCTTGGAGAGTCAGCTTGGAGAGTCAACTCATTAAGGGCACAATCCAAGTCTTCTTCATATTTTTAGGTCTTAGCCAGCTCAAGGGGCGCTTTAACCACCTTGGTTAGTCAGCTCATTAAGGGCACGATCCAAGTTTTCTTTAGATATTTTTAGGTCTTAGCCAGCTCAAAGGGCGCTTTGACTGCCTTGGAGAGTCAGCTTGGAGAGTCAACTCATTAAGGGCACAATCCAAGTCTTCTTCATATTTTTAGGTCTTAGCCAGCTCATGGGGCGCTTTGACCGCCTTAGAGAGTCAGCTCATTAAGGGCACGATCCAAGTCTTCTTCAAATTTTTAGGTTTTAACCAGCTCAAGGGGCGCTTTGATCGCCTTGGAGATTCAGCTCATTAAGGGCACGATCCAAGTCTTCTTCATATTTTTAGGTCTTAGCCAGCTCATGGGGCACTTTGACCGCTTTGGAGAGTCAGCTCATTAAGGGCACGATCCAAGTCTTCTTCATATTTTTAGGTCTTAGCCAGCTCGTGGGGCGCTTTGACCGCCTTGGAGAGTCAGCTCATTAAGGGCACGATCCAAGTCTTCTTCATATTTTTAGGTCTTAGCCAGCTCGTGGGGCGCTTTGACCGCCTTGGAGAGTCAGCTCATTAAGGGCACGATCCAAGTCTTCTTCATATTTTTAGGTCTTAGCCAACTCGTAGGGCGCTTTGACCGCCTTTGAGAGTCAGCTCATTAAGGGCATGATCCAAGTCTTCTTCATATTTTTATGTCTTAACCAGCTTGTGGGGCGCTTTGACCGCCTTGGTAAGTCAGCTCATCAAGGGCACGACTAAGATTCTCGTCATTCTTTTTAGAGATTTTTGCCAATTCACAAAGGCACTTCCCATTGTCGTTCTAAACCTCGTCAAGTGACTTAACACTCCTTAGGATAGAGTCATCCTGAGGCAAAAACGGTGTCTCTTTTGTTTTTGTGACAAAGTTTTGCTCAAACTTCACCATAAAAAGAGGTAGCTGTATATACCTAATTTTTGCCCCTCCATAGTCTTAGTTTTTATTTTTTTACAAAAAAGGGTCCTAATATAAAAAGATAATAAAAAGTAAAAAATAATGAAAATACCAAAAAAAAAAAAAGAAAAGAAAAGGAAAAATTATAAAGATTTCGTAGATTTTTAGGAAGTAATTTATATTAGGAATAATTAGTTTAATGTTAGTGTTAATTTTAGCTTAGTTAAAAATTTTAGTTTAGGGATTCAGATAGTTTAAATATAATTTAATTGTAATGAATGTCAAGACACAGACCAATAGCCTAACGGATAAGTAGTGGAGTACTTGGGTGGATTTAGTTAAAGTTTACAGGTTTAAGTCTCAGCAGGCACCTATGTTTTTATTTTTCTATCTTTGCAAAAGAATCATATCTAATTAAATCATATCTAATTAAATCATATGGGTTTAGCTAAATCAGATTTGAATCTAGTTTAATCAGATATAATAGGATTCGATTTGGGCTTTATAAAAGAGAAAAACCACAACGGGAAGGGAATAATCAGCTTCATCAAAAAATTCAAAAATCTGCTTCATCCAAGGAATAGCACAGCCGCAACCCAATGAACAGCAGCAGATCCTCGCAGCAACGGCGTACGCTCTCCACCGACCAGCTATTAACCAAAACACGACACCGACCAACCATTAACCAAAACATGACACAGGACCAGCACTTTACACGACACACTCAACACTACTACACCAATACTGAAGCACACCAAGCACGGAATCAGATCTACAAGCCAACGTTTTTTTTCACATGCCTGCATACGCCCAATCGCACGTAGCAGCCCAGTCCGAGCGCCTAGTTTTTGCTGCCACGTTATTGTTCGACTCCGTCGGTTTCTGCCTAACACATCCACGCCGACCTGTTGTCAAGCTGCAAACTACACACTCCAGCGGTTAACGAATGAACGATGCTCACCACAATACTGCACTTCGCTGCATCGCTTCACGCGCCGCTACAACGAATTGCACTTGCAGTTAGTTATCTCATACTGTTAGGTCCACAAATAGTAGGCATAATCTTCGGCAAAGCAAGTCATTACTGTTGTCGATTCCGATTAAAGGGTAATCACACGCCGGACAAGTTTACGTACCAAAGTCCTTTATCCTCTATTGCCAAACAAAGCAATTAGGTGCAGCTTATTTTAGTTTATATTGTTATTATGTTATATTATATTATCATGTCTTTAGTTAGTTAATGTAATATATATGAGTATATTAATTCTAGGATTTTTTTTTATTAGTGGTTATATGATCTTAATAATTTAGTTAGTTACACAATTGCTAATAATAAACTTAGGCATGGACATGTATATAAATATAAATATGTATATATATATATCTTAGTTTAAGAAACCCTTTAATGTTAGTTTTTATTCATGTCTCAATTAGAAAAAAATTACGTCTTAAAAAGAAAAATTAATAGGAAACCTTTTCTTAGAAAAATATAAAAAAGAAGAGGAAATAGTGACGTTTTAGAGAGTTTTCAAAATACTCACGTGTTAGGACCCTTTTAAATTTTTTTAAATAAATTGAATAAATTGATAATAACGTAAACTCGGTTAGTTTTCAAAAATTAAAATAAATCAATACACTAAAGATTTTCTTTTTTTTAAAAGAACTACGATCGTCTGATCCTGGCTAGCGGGTACGTAGGCACCTTCGGGGCGACGATAAAATATGTAATTTTTCTAAATCAAAAAATCATTTTGATGTTGATAAAATAAAAAAAATCTTTAATTGACTTCTTTTCTATGGTTAGACATCTTTTCTATAGTTTAGATGTCTTTTTCATAATTTAGATATCTTTTCCATAGTTTAGATATCTTTTCCATAGTTTAGATGTTTTTTGTTATAGTTTAGATGTCTTTTCCATAATTTAGATTTTTTTTTATATTTTAGATGTCTTTTCCATAATTTAGATGTCTTTTTCATAGTTTAGGTTTCTTTGTTATGATTCAGACATCTTTTCTATGATTCAGATATCTTTTCTATGATTAAGGCATCTTTTCTATGATTAGGAATTTTTTTTTCTTTCTTTCTTTCTTTCTTTCTTTCTATTTTAATGTTTTAAGCATCTTTTCTATATAAAAGTTTCATCATGTAGAACATTGCATATTTCTCTTAAAAATAAAAAATTATCACTTAGTTGTTTTTAAAATAAAAATCTTAATTTGGCGCTTTTCAAAAATTAGGTTTCTAGAGATTTTTCTTAATAAAAATAAAATGGTTAATAAAAACCTAAATTCAACCAATCATTTTTTATAAAAAGAACTAATACATTAAAGTTTTCGGAAAGAACTACGATCGTCTCATCCCGGTTAGCGGGTATGTAGGCACCTTCGGGGCGATGATAAAATTTGTAAAATCTTAAGTTCTTTTTTCTTTTGATTTTATTTATTTATTTATTTTTAAATATTGTAATTAGAAAAATAATCCTAATTTTGGTAAATAGATGGTGGCACCCGTTAGGGTTTAATAGGTTAGCCCCCAAATTCGGAACCCTCTGGTTCTTTGTTAAAATTGAAATCAAAGACCAGTAGCTAAATCGTAATCAATCTACCCAATTGATTACGGTTTCTTTTTCTTTTCCCGACTTCGGTCGGGTAGCAACACCAAAAATTTTTTTTAATAAAAAACCGGAATTTCTCAATTTCTTTAGTCGATGATTAATATTAAATGGGTAAAGATTTAGTATTAATCAAGAAATGAGAAATTAATATTATAAACAGAAAACCGAAAAATCAAGCTCGACAATAGGCTACGCATTGGAGTCAATGTTGAGGCTGTAGGTTATTAAGTCGAGGGAGATCCCAAGCATGGTAACACTAACTAAGCAAACCTATCCAAATTAGCCCACATAAGGGTAACCATCTACTCCTTCACCTCAAAAGGGGTCTCAATCCCGACCTTGGTGGTCTAGTTGGGTAAGGTGTCAATTTGCACCTCTTGTATTTTTTCACCTGGCTTACCTCTTTCAGTTGACATCTTCTACAAACTGGTCTCCAGAGCAAAGATACCATTTGCTCTAACGGCCATAACATAAAGCTCCTAGGGGAGCTTTTGGTTACACCTGCAAATTCCCACTTTAGTAGAGGTTGGGAACTTAGCCATCAAATGGAGGGACAAGGTAATGACTCCAAAAGCATTTAAGCTTGGTCATCCCAAAAGAGCATTTTAAGGGGATGGGCAGTTAACTATGACTAACTCCACTGGTCATTGCACAATGTTATTGTCATCACTAAGCTCCACGTCAAGAGTGATGATTCCCTTGGCTCAAACAATTCTCTCATTAAAGTCGATGAGATTATGGTGGTAGGGCTTCATTTTAATGGGCAACTTGCTCCTCATCCTTTCATGTATGCATGAAGAGGATCTTGGTAGAGCTGCCAGTGTCCACCATAATCTTAAAGATCTCAAAATTCACCATTCTTGCCCCAATAACAAGGCCATTTACTCATACCCTACCCCCTACCTCAAGTCCTTGTTTGAGAAAGAGATCAAAGTATCAATCTTTTACCTCTTTTCTCTAAGAGCCAACACCTCGAATAGGACATTAACAAAGCTGTTGGTGCTTAGCTAGCTCCTTAGGTGTGGCTCCCCAATGATTATGTTAATCGTGTTGCTGAAG
Source organism: Lumnitzera littorea (assembly GCA_024138015.1). Classification (NCBI taxonomy): domain Eukaryota; kingdom Viridiplantae; phylum Streptophyta; class Magnoliopsida; order Myrtales; family Combretaceae; genus Lumnitzera; species Lumnitzera littorea. The sequence continues at coordinate 25,291,215 of JAMXBB010000005.1, read as the reverse complement.
GTTTGGTCATTGCAACGATCTTCATTCTACTATACTCGAGCTCCCTTGGCTCACCGCCTCTAAAGAGCCCTATCTTCATCATCGTCGAAATGGTAGTCATTCCTCTATTGGGCTACATATTCATTAAAGAAGCATTACTAAATAACATATTCAATTATGTTATTTAGCTGGAAGCACTCCTCCATGGTATGGTTGCGGTTGTTGTAGAACTAGTAATACTTGTTCGAGTTTTAACAACTAGGGTTCCCCTTCATCTTAGGGGGTTTCTATAGCAAACCTCTATTCTACACCTTAGCAAAGACTTAGGTGATCGATTGATTTAAAGGGGTACGTTGTATATAGATAGGAGGAGGAAGTAGGTTCTACTTGGCTTGACGCTTACTATTGCCTAAGCCTTCCCCCTCAACTTTGCTTGATGCCTTGTTACCAACGCAATCCTTTATAAACAATCTTTTCTTGTCCTTATTTTCACCCAAACTCTCTCTATCGACATCACGCTTGTGTAAATGTTGTCCTCTTAGTCCATATATTTCTAAGCCTTATTCTAAAATTCAACTGTCATACCCCAAACCAAGGAATCTTAACAACCTCGCCCTGTAAACTAACATACACTAGAAGTTAACTACCTTAGCTGCTAACGTAGATGTAGCTCACACAAAGCATTCACTATTCCATTACTTAGAAGTTTCCCATTCAGTACCTAGTAGGAATCACCTTATGTTGTAGCTTTTCAAAATAGCTACTGAAAATGGTTTTATTACTTTAAATGTTTGAGAAAAATTAACTTTTATAAATCATATGAAGGATGAAACCTTGAATTTTTAAAAAATTTCAAGAACTATTTTGTTATGAAAAGATAAAGTGTACTAAAATTTTACTAAAATTCATAGGCTTATAAAACATGAAATAAATCTCATTAGCTGAAAACTAGAGTTCACTTGAGGAGACCCTGTTAGTTTTCCTAAAAGTTAGTACAGTCAATGAACCAAGTAGAAATTTAGTTAGGTAATCTTAAATCTCACTCATCGACCTCATTCTTTAATCTTTTGGAACTTGAGGTAGCATTGGTATATCTATTGGGAAACTTGCAAAATAACTATAGGGGAATAAGCGACAACTTGCTTAGTAAGTGGGATGGAGGTAATAGCACACATTTAACACAAAGCAACCAGGGTTATCAAGGAAGTTTAGTTAGATGTAATGCAAGACAAGTAAATGTCATCGTACGACGTTAACCGGTCATCATGAGATTAGAGAAATTGTGCCCATTTTAATCTGTTTTTTCAGAAGTTTGATGCTGTACACTCGCAAATCAAAACTAAACTAAGGCTTATGTAATGGAGAATACACTTTACCTGAGACTACCTTTGAATCATAAACCTCAACCTTATCGCAATCTTCTCTCTTGTCACTTAGTTCGACTAAGGGTAGAGAGATGAACATTGCCGTTATCCTCATTGAAGGATCAATGTTTAGCTTGAGAATCCTAATTGTTTTCCTTAGTGGGTTGCTATGCAATTCTAATTAGTAGTTCAATTGAGTTTGTGTTAAATTGCTTTTAGGTGATCAAGCAATCTAAAACAATCTAAAGCAAATAATATCATGAAGTAATCAACGCATAAGTCTAACACTCAAAATAGCACAACAATATTCAAGCACACTCGCTGCATGCACACTAGTAACTAACTTATAACTACATATAAGACATATACTAAGGTCTCCAAGTATTCTTAAACAATACTTCAAAGTATGGTGAAACATTTATTCAACTTACTTGGATACTAATGCTCATTCTTTTTGTACATAGCTCTTGTCTTCCTTTATTATCCTTAAAATTTAACATAACACATTTAGTTTCTATCCAATATATAACATATGTGTTTATTATAGACATTAAAGTACGTTTTCAACTATGTTAGGTGAGTTTTTCTGAGGTGTTTATTTGATTTTAGTTAAGTGGGATATACTTTGACCAAATTCTAACTCGGTACAAATTGTTGCCCAGTAGTTTCTGTCCTAGGTTCTAACTTTAATAAATTCTTATAAGTTATAATCAGGTGACTTTTTGATCTACTCCCTAATAATCTAATATTTAGTACTAATCATTTTCAAATTTCCACTTGCTCTTACATTTAGTGTCTTCTATTGAACTACTTTTTAACTGAGTTTCTGATTTAGGTTCTAACCCAGCCTTATGATATAACTATTATTCAAGTGACTCCTAACTCATATTTTGACTTGGATAAAGGTACAGAATTCATATACAAATCACTAGCTTACCTACTAATTAGACTGTTGGTGTGATCGAGGATATTTAATACTAAACTACATTCAAACCTAGTTTTTAATAAAATTTTTGACCTATCATCCAAAATTAGATTCTTATACAAGAAGTTTATAACTTATAGTTTATTCTCTAGAGATAATGTAGAGTCTAAGGATGGCTACTTTCTAATTTGGAACTAATTTTTAGTGTGTTCACCATATTCACACTACGTTACATTCTAATTGACTTTTTGACATAATCTCTGACTTTACTACTACTAGTACATTCAACCGCTTCACATATACTCCACTTATCGTAAAATTCAGAAAGTCCTATCTTACAAATACAATAAATATCAATAAAGTACCATAATCTTTTATTCCCATTCCTCCTATATTATCTACTAATCCACAATTTCATAAAAAACTTGAAGAATTAACCTTAAACCAACAATTATTCATTTTCACCAAAAATCATCATTCATGAACTCATATTAAACCACTTTTAGCTATTATATGTGAGGAAATTTAGGGTACACCATAGTTTTAGAAAATTTTATTAATCTCCTTTAGCAAAATACCTTATTTAGTGCACTGTTTACACAAAAACAAAATTTTTTAAAAAATTCGACAACTTAATTTTAAAAATTTGACCACACAACATCAAAATATAACATCTTAGGAGTATATTAATAAAATTTCTAGTCAAAACTGCATGAATTGGTCTTTCAAAAATCTGATTCAAAATTATTGTGCAGGACATTTTTCTTAAGGACCTTATATATATAGTCAAAACTAAAAAAATCTAATTAAATATTTGAATTCCTCATAAAAAAATATGTAAGGAAACCAAATTTCAAAAATTTAAGTAAACGTTTGCTATTTTTTCCTAATTTTTGAGAAAATCAGAGATAATTCACGACTCACTAGAACTCGATGCTCTAGCCACCATAGAGAGGGGAGGTGTGTCGGCCAAAACCACCGTCGGTCACTCCTTCAAGTTTTTGCCTTATTTCACTTCCAATTGGTTATCTTCTTTAAGATCACGTAGAACCTTCAATTTACTCACTAAATTTTTTAATTTTTGTTCTTTACTCTATCTCTCTATTTCCTTGCTTTCAACATTTTCCCTAGACTTGCATTTATCAAAACTTTGTTCCAAATAACAACTAGGGTTTTTATAATTCAACTAAGAGTTGCTTTGTTTTGTTTCCTTATCTTATTCACAAGTGTAAAGGACATGATTAGGTGTCAAAATTGGAATTCTTATCTCCATGCATTCCTACTTTCATTGCCACACCACCTAACATATTTCCACATATCTTGATTTTTTTTTTTATAATTTTTCTATATTCTTCTTTATTTATTCGATAATATCATTGCATTTTGGGGTGTTTTTTACAATTATAGGTACATATATTTATAATAATTATATCCAATATATATATATGTCTTTTATATATTATTTTATATACAATATTAATTATATTATTTTTATAATTTATCTCTAAGTGTTCGTTAATTTTTCAAGATCTAATTTTGCCCGTTACTAATAATATAGGAAATTGCTACCATTTTAGCTATATTTTTAATATCTTATTATATTTTTAAATTGTGAGCTTACAAGAATTTCTAAATTAATATTTCTAAGCCTTTTGTAAGTTTCTAGCCTAATCATATTACTTTCATAAATGCCCTAAATTGACTATTGAACCTAGTTACACTAATGCAGGTCTCTCATCGGCCAAGGTCTTCGACTTAGTCTTTGCAAGCGAGTGGAAAAAGTCTCCTATAGGTCTTATGCCAAGCTACGTGGCATGTATTGCTACTCCCTTATCCAACTGAGGGAAATTGACTATGGCATTATTAAACTAGGTCACATATTCCCACAGAGTCTCCCCTTCGCTCTACTTTATCATGTACAAAGATGAAGTGTCCTTTGATGGGAGTTTGCTAGCCTTGAAATGGAGACTAAATCTCTATGCTAGCTCATCGAAGGAGTCAATGGAGTTCTCGAGTAAGTAGTTAAACCACATTCGAGTTACTTTCCTCAGAGTTCCTAGGAAAGCCTTATACATGATGGCATCCCTATGACCATGGAGGTTCATGAGGGTGTGAAAGTGGATAAGGTGATCATCAAGATCACTAGTGATATTGTATAAGTCTAACGTAAGAACCTTGTTGTTTGAAGGCAACACTTCATCTTGGATAACCCTAGTAAAGGGGGTTTTATTGTTGGCGACCAGCCTAATGTTGTCATCTGCCTTGCTCCCCTACTGCTTGAAGAGTCTTCTTATCATCATGTGAAGTTCGATGAAGTCGACATTATCTGCTGGGTGAGCACGACGCGCTGTAGAGTGTACTAGTACTCCATAGATGTCGACCACTTGCTCATTGCCAGCAAGGGCACTATCGCAAGTGGCCGCAAACGCACTTGCCGTTCTTACACTAAGGAATCAAGTAGTTCATCCTTGACATTTTCCTATTGTTGCTCTTGGTTGTTGTACCTAGTGTGGGCATCAAAAGCTTCAAGTGGATGGGTCTATGTACTTTGCCTGTCGACTTCCTCAAGGCAAGAGTGGAGTAACCTATTTTGGGTAGCAAATTCCTCAAGTAGGCGCTCCAAGCACTCTATGCGCCATTTAAGCGTCTCCTTAGCTGAGAGCTAGTCATTCGTAGGTTAGTTATTCACCAATCGGTTGTTCTCAGGGTTATTGATGTGAGACATGCTGACAATTGAAGGTGGTGTTTGGGAGAGTATTTAGTGTGTATTTAGGTAGGAAATTGGATTTGTTTCATGCAAATAGCACCAAATGTCGTCTTTGGGTTTTGACCTGTAGAGATTTAGTTGAGACCGAGCTTTGTGTAACTGTGTAAGTCTATAAAACAAAGAACAGTGAGATTATCAGGGGGTTGTCCGATGTAGCCACTTTAATGCTTAAGTTAAATTGGTATGTAAGGAGAGTAAAAGTACTCAAATGTAAAGAGTAAGCTTTAATATGCAAAATATTAAGTGATTTACCGTTGAGTGATAGCTTATATTTATAGAGGAGTGGAGTCGACAGTTGAAGAAGAGTTAGTAGGTAGAAGCCTCATCCACAAGTAATGGGTAATGGGGCCACAATGTCTGACATAGTTCGCAAATGTAGGAGATGGTTGTTGACTCGATCCTTTGGCCTTATCCACAGTCTTCTGGTAGTGGGTGATCGTATAGTTAGGTAAGTTGTGTTTTGTGCTTGGGTTGAGCTTGATATTGAAGGTGGGGAGGCTAAATCTGGAGAAGTAAAACTTAAGCCATGAGCTCAACTAGGTTAGCATAAGTTTAAGGAGCTCATATCCAAAAGGCCCTATCAATAACAGTAATAAAGCATTAAGTCCTTTTGCTAATGTTGGGGTGTTTAAATAATATCCTCTTTCTATTTTATTGCCATCCTTGTATAGGCATATGGCCAATCCATTTGATTTATGCTTTAAAATAAAAAATTAAAAAACTTAAACACATATACCTGTGATCTTGAAATGCACAACTTTTTTATGATCAGTACTTTAACATGAAGAAGCAATAATGCTTTCCATTCCCCATATTTGTCATTCCTTGTATAATGGCTTTTTTTTTTTTTTTTTTGGTAAATCATTTCATATAAATTATAACTATATAAATAAATTCTTTGCTTATTATCTTGTTATGTAGCAATAAAGCATTAAGTCCTTATGCTAATGTTGGTGTGCTTAAATAATGCTAATGTGTTTAAATAATATCCTATATCAACAATGTCTTTTTTTATGCTAAGGAATATATTCGCTTCACACAACATCCTATGGTAGTCCATTTTCAAATTTATCTTTTAAAGTCACCATATACACTTTAACTTTGTGCATTTTCTTATTCATACACCCATCTATTTTCTAATTTATCATTTAGAGTCACCATGTACACCACAATTTTGTGCATTTTTTCATTTATAAACTCAAACTTTGAATTTATTAAATTATACACTTAATTTAAACTTTGCTTGTCCTTACATACACCTCCGTTATCCCACTTTAACTTTATCAATTGAGTCACGATCTTAACTTTAAGGACATGTTAACTACAACATGCTAATAAGCCATATTACATTATATAGAAGAAATAAATTAAGACCCAAGTAATGTAGGACTAGCTTATTAAGGGTCCTGGAGAACAACAATTATGCAATTTAGCATGCACACATTAGTTAACTTGATTTGACTTTTCCTTATTTGATTGGACCTCCAAATTAAGAAAAAAAAAAAAAACCAATCTTCAATCTATCCCTAAAGTTCTTTTTAATCATGCAAAAGTCTTTTTAAAAATTAATCTACACTTGTTCAAAAATTGAAGCAAAGTAGGCCCATCCAACTAAAGTAAATAAAAACACAGTAGATAAGCCATCTTTGCTTTGATTTTTTAGTGTAACTTTTAGAAATACTTTTTCATAGCTAGAAAGAACTCTTGGGATAAATTAAGAATTGAGTGTTTTTTTCTTAATTTAAAGATTGAATCAAATAAGAAAAGTTGAGTCAAGTTGAGCAATGTGTGCATGCTAAACTGCACAATTGTAGTTCTCCAAGGCCCTTGACAAGCAAGTCTTACATTGCTTAGGTCTCAATTTGTTTCTTCTATGTACTATAACATGGTTCATTAATACATGGAAGTAAACACATCCCTTGAACTGAAGGCCCTTCAACTGTTGACATAAAAAAACTATTGTACATAGTCATTGACATGGATAAACTGAATGCTAATTAAGAAATTAAAAAAACATAAAAGTCATGTGTCAAAGATTTATTGGTTGCTTAGACCAACTCAGCTAATGAAGTTACAGTAAAATAACGAATGTGCATGCCATGATAAATAAAGTTTAAATCAAGTATATAAGTTAACAAGTTCAAAGTTTAGATGTATAATTATATAAAAAAATAAGGGTAAAGGTTATGGTTTATAAGGTGACATTATTTGGAAAAAAATATGTTTTTGAAGAATCTTTAACTAAAAGAGGAGTTTTAACTTAACATAATAGAAGATATATAAAATAAATGATAATGGAGGAGTTTTAACTTAACATAATAGAAGATATATAAAATAAATGATAATGGAGTTATTAGTGCTTACTCAAAATAATTATTATAACTACATTTTTTGGTTAAATTCCATAAAGAACATTAGATAAAATCCTTCTTAATTTATTTCAATGTATTTGATATGGTATTAAAGGACATATAAGTAACTTTCATAGAGAAAAAGTGAGTGAAGTCCAAAGCTCCTTATATTTACTTGATAATATAGATAAAATGAAACCTTAAATTGATCTCGCAGATCAGACTCGAACATGCTCCGGGAAGTAGTTTATCAAATGGGTCTCTACATGATTTAGATGATAGATTCAAATTCAGAAACGCTTATAAAAGATCTAAAGATTTGAGTCCTTTATTAATCTTGTCAAATTTTATTTTTATAATTTTTTCTATCTTCGTGTCATATCGTCCTCGCATTGACAGTTTACTCCCTAATGGCAATGGCAATTCACATGGAGTCGTAGAGAGAACATGTAACATCAGGGCAAAGAAACGAACGGTCGAGTGTTAATTGAGGGATAAGGTTGGCTTTTCATACACGTATTGGTAAATATAGAAATATCGTAGCACCAAAAGACCAGGATATTGCCTTTCCAAAAGATATAGAGGTTTCAGGAAATTTTGTGAGGTGAAGAACATGGCTACCGTACGTAGAAAAAGAAATTATATAAATAAAAATTAGATGAATTTAATTGTATAAATATTATTATTATATCGTATTTTCAAAATATGATTTTACAATTATAAAAGATATTATATATTTGAGATGCAATTATATAGTATAGAAAATATATTATATATTAAATATACGACTTTTGAGCATAGAATATAAGGTATTTAAGCCTCTTCGTCGATGAGTAATTTTCCAATCGACCAATTGATAGGTTAATTAGAGAAGAGTTTACCTTAAACCTACTAATCAGTTACTATGAGAAAACTACTTATCAATCATTAGTGTAATTGAAGCACCAATATCGTATGTATAACATGCCATATATATACTAACATAAAATTATATACTACTTATGTTGCATTCTATAAGGGCAACAAATATAGAAAATTTACATGAGATATAATGTTAGTATTTATAGAATTTTTTTATATAGTTGATATTTATGTAATATTTATTTAAATGGATCAGTAAACACATAAAAACTTTAAATTTTGTGACAAGTTGCAAAGTTTTTAATAAAATTGCAATCTTATTGAAAAATTCTTTTCTATAATAACGCTAGTAATATAGTTATTGCGACTTTAACCAATATGACATGTTATATAAGGTTATTTTTTTATTGCTGAATATTATTTGTAAATTAATTTTTTATTCGTAAAACTTATTGATCTATGTTAAGCTATTTTAATAAAATGGATTATATAGATTAAATTTTAATAAATGGATAATTTTAATTTATCAACATTACAATAATATTATTTTATTAATGTTACCGTAAAAAACTTTTATTTGAAAAATTTGAATTTCAAAATGATTACCGTTCTTGTTTAAAAAAAAAAAAAAAAGGTTGGTAAACATCCTCAACATAGTGATGTTATCTGTTCTTATCTATTGGTTACTTTTTTCCTCTCCCTTTTTTTTTTTTTTTTAATGCAAGATTTTGGGGCTATTTCTGATTCTTCTAGCGATTCCCTTGTCTATCACCGAAAGAAAAACAATTCAGTTGTCAACTAAAAGGAGCTAAGCCTATCTAGTCAACAATGTCCCATCAAAAGACAACTAATGGAACACATTCATCTTCTGGAGTCTTACCGTCCAGTAGATTTTCGTCAAAGACGGCTTAAGGACTGAATAAGTCAGTCCAACCCAAGTAGTATGTCTACATAGACAATGACCAACGATACGTGTAAATTGTTTTGGAGCATACCTTGAATATTTTTGGGCAATGAAAGTATACCTTGAATTGTTAAAAACAAAATTAAACAAAAAAAAAAAGAAATTGTGTTGCGTCTATAATGAAATTTCCTGCAGGAAAGAGTTAAAAGGAGCGGATAGCTAAGAAATATTAAAAGAAAGTGATCTCATAAATTCGAGGTGATATATATATATATATATATATATATGTTAATTAAGAGAGAAAATGGATGATGAGATAATTCTCAATAAATACACATATAAGGAAGGAAATAATTCTTAATGGAGACAGAGAAGTGGACATCCCTAATAATTAACGGATTCATAACTTTCCCTTAGATGTCCGTTGTATAGAGATTATGATCCATTAAAATCTTATTGGAGAAAAATTCAGTGGGAAAAAACCCTAGTGAAGGAAAAGAATATATATTTTAAGATCATTAGAGACCTTTATAAGAAAAACTTAGTGGAAAAAATATTGATAGAGAGAACAGGAGTACAATGCATATCTTTAGTCCCCTAATGGTAGTCTCCTTTGAGGTCTTTATGACCTAATCTTTCATATCAACTTTTCAAATGTTGCATTGGGAAGGGCTTTGGTAGATATCTTACATTCTCACTTAGCCTAATTTGTTGCATGCTAATATCATCACCATTTTCTTAAAAATCAATAGAGGTGAAATATTATTTGTTCTATCTCCTTTTCTATAAGGTTCCTTTAGATAAGCTATACAAGCAATATCATCCTTATACGGTGTTCTTAGGATTTCCTTCTTAAGATATATGTGGAAAATTTTCCCTCATGCAAGGAAAAGTTTGCTTAAGACTAATAAAGGGAAAGGGCTTATTTTACTAATACTGATTGAAGATACTATCGATTGCATATATTATTTAATTAGCTCTTTCAACCTTTGTTAACTTTCTTAAATGTATGAGTTGGATTTAAGTAACAAGAACATAGGATCCTCAAATATGCTGAGTTATGGATCTTAATTAGATATGTTTACGGCTTGCTTCATAAACGGCCGAAATATCTATATGGTTAGAAGAAGTGGCAACCATAATATGTTTGTAGAACGTCATGGAATAGCTATTCCTTCACATATAAATCAGTATCTAGTTTAAGATTAGACTTTGTGTCAATCACATAAGTATTTTATATCTGCATAATTAGCTAAATTTGATTTTGATAAATTTGAATAATATAATCCCATGTCCATTATCCCTTAAAGATATCTAAGAATGTGTTTAATTCAATTCAAGTATCGTTGAGTTGGTGAAGAACTATATTTTGGTAACATATTCACAACAAATGATATATCAGGACATGTATGATAAGATATATTAATGCTCCAATAGCACTGAGATATGGTACTTTAGGACCAAGAATTTCTTCATCGTCTTTACAAGGTTGAAATATGTCCTTATTTATATTGAGTGACCTTACAATCATTGGTGTACTTAATGCAAGGGCTTTATTTATATAAAAATGTTTCAGTACTTTTTCTATATAATTTGATTAATGAATAAGAATTCCATTTTCTAAGTGCTCAATTTTAAAATCCAAACAAAACTTTATCTTTCCATGGTCTTTTATTTCATATCCTTTAAGTAACCCATAGTTTTTGACAACTCTTTAGAAGTTTCAATAATATTCAAGCCATTGACATAAACAACAATTATAACAAATTCAGATACTTGTCTTTTTATAAAGCTTATGGGCATGATTTTTATAACCTTCTTTCAACAATTATTTACTAAGATGGTTATATCACATGCATCTAAATTACTTTAATCCATATAAAGCTTTATTCACCTTATTGAATAGTTCTTCCTAAGCTCCAATTTATGTGCCTTAGACAACTTAAATCCTTTAGGGATTTTCACATATATATTTATATTTATATATACATGTATTTATGTATGTATTACTATCAAGTGATCTATATAAATAAGTCGTAACCATATCTAAGACTATTAGATGCACCTTATGCCTTTTACGTATTTCCATACTTATTAAAAATCACAATATTATTGCATCCACCATAGGTAAATCAATATCGGGTTTTTGGATAAATCTTTGGGTAACAAGACTTGCTTTATATTATATAATCTCATTTTTTCTCATTTTGCTTTCGTAAAATGACAATTTATATCCCATTAGTCTTATACCATTTGATGTTTAGACTAGAGGTCCATAAACTTCATCTTTTGCGATTAGTAAACCTTACTATAAATAAATCTCCTATCAATGGTTCTAAATATTTAATTATAAATGGAGATTTAGAGCTAACATATATTCCCAATTTCCTTTGAGATCTTATCTTTGTGTGTTATGGTAGAGAAATTGGAACATAAATAACAAAACCAAATATTCTTAGATGAGAAATATTTGGCACTTGACCATAAGTTAGTTGTATAGAGGAAATGTATGATAACATGTTGGACTAATATGTGTAAGTGTTGCTACATGTAAAATAGCATGTCCTAAGCAAAAGTAGGAAGTTCAGACCTTATAAGTAATGGTCTTTTATCAATGTTTCATAAATGAGTTCAGTGAGACTATTTTGTAAATTATCATGAGCAATAGGATGTACAACACTTATTCCAATAGATATGCAACAATCCTTGAAAGCCTAAGATGTAAACTCGTTAGTATTATATATAAAAATTGACTTAATTGGATGATTAGTAAAATGTGCTCACGAATGAATCATTTATGCTAATAATGTAGCAAATGCCAAATTATAAGCTGAGAATAAATATAATATATATATATATATATGTGACTATCTAGTTGATGAATTAATTAAAACTTTAAAATATTTAAATGGTCCATATGGTGGATGTATAGTTTCACATATCACCATGGATTTATTCTACAAATGAAGAGGATTCAAAACCAATTTTCTCACTTATAATTAATTTCCCTTAGAAGTAAGCAACACATGAGAATTCATTAAATGGACGTCCATGTGAAATCTTTGGTTTTTTAATGGATGTCTATGTGAAATCTCAATAATTTTTCATGTCATTAAATAGATGTCCATGTGAAATCTTCTGGTTTTTCTTCAATGGATGTCCATGTAAAATTTCAATACTTTTTCATATCATTAAATGGATGACCATGTGAAATCTTCTAGTATTTCTTCAATAGATATCCATGTAAAATCTCAATAATGACTACATTAAATGGATGTCCATGTTTAATCTTTTGGTATTTGAACTGATGTCCATGTGAAATCTAAATAATTTTTTGTATCATTATTGAATTGAGATGACCCAACTAATCATACCAAATTGTAAAATATCTAAATGGTCCATATGGTAGATGTATAGGTTCACGTATCACCATGGATTCATTCTAAAAATGAAGATGACTTAGCACCAATTTTCTCTAGTGATGGCCTTATAATTAATTTCCCTTAGAAACAAGCAACACATGAGAATTCATTCAATGGATGTCCATGTGAAATCTCAATAATTTTTCGTATCATTAAATTGATGTCCATGTGAAATCTTTTGGTTTTTCAATGGATGTCCATGTAAAATCAATGCTCCATAAATGAGTTTAGTAAAACCATTTTGTAAATTATCATCAGCAACGGAATGTACAACACTTATTCTAATATATATGGTCCATATATATATATGTATGTATGTGACTATCTAGTTGATGCATCAATTAAAACTTTAAAATATTTAAATGGTCCATATGGTGGATGTATCGGTTCACATATCACCATGGATTCATTCTAAAAATGAAGAGGATTCAAAACCAATTTTCTCTAGTGATGGCTTTATAATTAATTTCCCTCAACACATGAGAATTCATTAAATGGATGTCCAAGTGAAATCTTCTAGTTTTTCAATAGATGTCCATATCATTAAATGGATGTCCATGTGAAATCTTTTGGTTTTTCAATGGATGTCCATTTCAAATCTCAATAATGACTACATTAAATGGATGTCCATGTTTAATCTTCCGGTTTTTCAATGGATGTCCATGTGAAATCTCAATAATTTTTCATATCATTATTGAATTGAGATGACCCAACTAATCATACCAACCTATAAAATCACTAATAAACTTTTGGTTTACTACAAAATGGGATTTAATCATTCTAATATTTGTATAGTATAATCCTAAGGTTAAAGTGGGTAGTTTTTCTAATATGCATTTCTTAGCTAAAATAAAATATGTAAGGGAAACATAGTCATTATTTTTCTTATCTACTATTTCAATATGATATCCATTCAAATAAATATCTTTAAATCTTAATAAACTTCTTTGAGATTCTAAGGATAGTTATTAATCTTGTTCTTTTAGGTAATAAGATATTAGCTATTTTGAAGCCTTTAATTATTTTTTGTATTACTGAATACAGTATTAATGTTAGCCTCTCCAGTCATCAATTGAGAAAAATGTTTCTAATCTTTTAATGTGGAGTGTGTAGTAGCATCATTTCTAAACAAATCCTTGCTTCACCAATCTTAGATTTAATCTTATGGATATGTAATCTTCATATATAAATAAAATAAATAAGATGCTCACAATAGACAAACATCAAATATAAATTTACTACTATAACTTATTAAAGAAACATAACATAAGAAAAAAGAACATAAAGTAACAAAACTATACTATGGTAGAAATAAGTAAACAAATATGAAAATTCATCCTTGAACATTCCCATTTCTAATCATGTAATGGATTCCACCTTTAGGGTAGGCAAGAAAATCAGCAACACCTAAAGGTGTAGAATTAATTTGCTCATTATTGAAATCATTTTGAACAAATTTTGTTTACAGATTCTTTGTTTTATATTTTAGCAAGTTTTCATAAAGTTAACATGATAGAAATCAACTTCTCGAACCACTCACATGTAGCCAAGCTAAAGGAATACAAGGACTCACACAAAGAATATTAGCTCGGTACCCCATTTAGGACGAGGATTCCTATTCTGATCTCCATCTTCTATACTACTGCCGACCTCAGCATCGAGTTTTTGTAAGTTCCAGCATAGTTTCCGAGCTGCTAAGCAATCATGTTGAATTATCTGGTATGCATGTCGACCAACTGAGCAGCTATATCTATTATTGAGCTCATACTATGATTTAGATAACTCCCAAGCCAACCAGCATCAAGCCTTTGTTTGAGTCGAGTTGCTGAGATACCTAACCAAGAAAGCCTCAGAGTGTTCCTCAAAGCTTGAGCTCTGATTTGAACCTAACTAAGTCAGCTCTAACCGATGACCTACTTCTAGACTTTTCCAAATAAGACCTTACAACTATTAAGTGACCTCAACACTCATTTCAACTTAATCAACTACATAACCAGCCTCTAATTGCTTCTTAACACGTGTCTTCTAGCACATTAGTCTAGAATAATTTCTTACTTTTTCCATACAAAATATTCTTTTTTTTTTGTTACCTTGTTTAGTATGTTGTATATATTCTATTTGTAAATTACCCTTTTATATTTTCCATGCGTGCCTTATAACTCTAGTAAGGCTAATATATAAACCCCATTACTTGTATGCAGACACATTATTGCATTATTGAATATTACCAATTTTTTTCTTGAGTAACCCAAGTGTTTCCATTCTATCTTAACTCTTATCTATTTCTTTTAATAAGGAGTAGTGGCAAGTGATCCTATATTTCAAACCAGTGAGTCACATCTGGTGAATCGTAAGTCGATTAGGATCAATTAATGCTTCATATATTATTAGTAGCTGCCCAAATTTGCTAAACCCTTTTATTTTCTTTTAGTTCCACTAATTGTGGTGCTTCTCTATGTGAATGAACTCAGAGATGTATCAGCTTCGTTGAAATTAGAGCATAGTTTCAAGAATGAGCGTGTGAAGTTGCAACGAAGTTTTAGTTTGTGTTTGTTGTTAGTGGTTGTTGTGTTTCTTTTGTAGCTCTTGTAGTGTATTCAAATGAAGTAAGTTTTGAAATTATGAGTTGTGAAGTGAAGGTTTGTGGGATGGTAAGTGTCATTCCTATTGTTACTTTGTTTTACTCCATTTTCCACTATGAAAACAAAGCAAGTTCCTTTTTGTTGTATTCAGGTGAGTATTGGTTGTTGAAGTTGTTAATGTATGTTAGTAAGGTTTTGAGTAATAAGAAGACGTGTTTGTCATGTAATGTGGTGTTAACATGTTAGAGAAGTATTACACTATGTTGGATTTGAGTATTTAAGGTATTATTAGTGACCAAAATAGTGGTGCTCATGTTGGTCAAGATCAAAATGGTAGTAACATTCATGGGTTAGTTGATGATAAGCATAACAGACTCACTAATTTTGTTAAAAATCTAGTTACTATGATACAAGTCAATAGATAGCAATCATAGGGTGTACCACATCATAATCTACCTAAGAATGTTCTTAAGAGACGATATGGCTAAGGTGGTCGAGCTAATTGTCTAGTTTAACCCCATCGAGCTGGAGGAGCTACAAACCAAGTTGCTCGACAACTATTGGAGTTAAAAGGGATTAAGGAGGATGATGAGGAAGTAGATGCAGAAGAGTATGGAGAGGAGAAAGAAGAGGTTGAATATTACCGAGCACAAGAGTGAAGACATCAAGCTCCTCGAGGACTAGACAATGTCAAGGTTTAGATCTCATCTTTTAGTGGAAGTAGAAATGCAAATCAATATTTAGAGTGGGAAGAGAAAGTAGAGAAAGTGTTTGACTGTTATGGATATGCTAATGCTGTTAAAGTGTAACTTATTGCACTTGAATTTTTTTATATATCTTACCATGTGATGGAAGAATCTGAATGTGGCTAAAGCAAGAGATGAGAGACGAGGTATACAGACTTAGGAAGAGATAAAGAAATTGCTAAAGAGAAGATTTGTGTTCGAGACCTACTTGCAGGACATGTTTGCAAAGTTGTAGAAACTTTGCCAAAGAAGTCAATCTATCGATGACTATATAAGAGAATTTCAAATGCTAATGATTCGAGATGACATAGATGAACTCAAAGCTCATACGGTATCAAGGTTCATTTCTAAACTTAAATATGAGATCCATAATGTTATAGAAGTACATAGGTTCTATACGTTAGAAGACGCCCATTATGGTAGCTTAGAGGGTTGAAAAGCAAAGAAGAAATGCTCCAAGTCGACATTTTCTCAAGCTCTTGCTCCACACCGACTTGCTCATGTTAAGCTGAGAAGACCTTCCCGAATTAAGGAAAGATATGACTAACTTGATAATAGCTAAGCAGGCCAGTAGGGTCAAGTAGGCTAACGAGGCTGAGTTGGGGATAGGTTGATTTTAAGGACATATGAGAAGGGACAGACATTCAGATGGAAGACCAGCGAGGTGAAGTGCTTTAAACGCTTAGGTTTTGGACACATGGCTGCTGAGTGTTCGAACTGATATGCCACAGTGCTCTGAGGAGATGTAGTTAATAGCAATGAGGAGAGTAAGCCAGAGGAGGAGAAGAATGCTGGAAAAGTTGAAGCCAAGGAGGAAGAAGAGACCTATGTCTATACCGATTAGGGAGAAGTAATGACCTTAGTATTGAGATAAGTGTTGAGTTCCTTACTAAGCTTTGAAGAAGATTAGAGAGAGAATTTATTCCATACAAGGTGTATTATTAAGGGACAGTTGTGCACTATCATTGTAAATGGAGGAAGCTATACCAACGTTGTTATATAGTCCTTTGTACAAAGGTTAGGATTGCCGACCTCTAAGCACCCCCAACCTTACAAGCTATACTAACTTCATGATAAGAGTGCTCTACACAACATAGAACAAGTATCTATGCCTTTTAGTGATGGGAATGTATATAGGGATGAAGTAGTATGTAATGTCATCCTCATGGGAGCTTCATATCTGTTACTTGGACGACCTTGGTTGTTTGACTGACGTGTTATTCACGATAGATATAAGAACACCTATGCCTTTGTCAAGGATTAGAAGAAGATTATGTTGTAACCCACGATACCCGCCTAAGTGAATGAGACCCATAATCAGCTAACCTGAGTTAACAAGAAGAAAGTCTTAATGATGAGCCAAAAAGAGCTTCAAGCTATTGAGAAGGCCAATGAGCCTATGTTCCTAATCAGAAGATTGTTAGAAATGAGAAATCTAAAAGATGTTCCTAATGAGATGTAAAGATTAATTGATGAATTTTTTTACTTGTTCCTTAAAGAGTTACTTAAGGGACTACCCCTAGTTCGAAGCATAAAACATTGTATTGATTTATAGCCAGGCATAACCTTACCAAACCGACCTGCCTATAGAATGAATCCTAAGCAAACTGTTAAGTTGAAAAGGCAAGTGGATGAATTAATAAAGAGAGGTTATGTGAGGGAGAGCATGAGTCCTTGTGCTGTTTCAGTACTACACATCCCAAAGAAAGATGGTTCATGGTACATGTGCATCGACGGTTGAGCAATCTACCAAATTACAGTTAAGTATGAATATCTAATATCGAGGCTCGATGACATGTTAGATATGTTACACGGTGCTCGAATATTCACGAAGATTGATATGCAAAGTAGTTACTACTAAATTCTCATGAGGCTTGGTGATGAATGAAATATTACTTTCAAGATAAGGCATAGTCTCTATAAATGGTTGGTTATGCCATTTGGACTTACAAATACACTGAGTATATTTATGCAGCTTATGAATCATGTGATGCGTCTACTGACCAAAAGATATGTGGTCATGTACTTCGATGATATATTAGTATACAGTACTGACCTAAACAACTGTATTCAACATCTCCCTCGAGCTATTTTTGTCATTTTATGAGCAGAGAAGTTATATGAGAACCTAAAAAAGTATATGTTCTGCTAAAGTGAAGTTGTCATTCTTGGGTATATAGTATCTAGAGAAGGAATCTAAGTAGTTAGGGAAAAACTCCAAGTATTTTCAAAATACGTTTTAAAAATCAAGTTTTTCTTAACTCCTAATCGAGGGTTAGCATTAAACGGGTTAAAGTTTAATATTAATTGGGTTAAGGAAATATTTTAAAAAACCAAAAAAACAAAAAACCAAGCTCAATAATCACAACAAAATATTAGCTATAGGATAAGTATGACACCAATGACCTTTCATAGCACATCACTAACAAACATTTCTTTTCATTCCTTTTAATAGTATCACTTTTTTTTTTCCCTTTGTATTTCTTTGTTATTTATCCACTTTTGGTGGTTCAATGTGCTCTTGAAATGATGATTAATATAACCACTATGATTGTGATGAAAATGATGACTCCTCCACGCCTATGAGTAAGATGATAACCATAATTTTTAAATAATGTTGCATTTACTTCTAGGAATGGAGTAGATCCTGTTTGTTAAAATTCATTATTTTTCATCAAAAACTCATTACTTTGCTCAATTACCAAAGAAATGAAATTAGTTTAGAATATTTTTTAAAGCCCTTTTTCACGACATTGCTACTATAGGAGCACAGTTGAGGCCTTTTCGTACCTTTAAAAGTGGAGAATGTTTTTCAAGCATATCTTCATCTGTAATATTTTATCAACATAATTTTAGTTGAGAATTAACTCTTACCATAACAAAATTATAATCACACATAGATTTAAATCATGGAGTCATAGGTGCATCTAATTATATCGAGCTTTTGGAAGGATCAATATCTTTTGATGGTCATATCTTTTTGTCAAACTTTTCCAAAGATTAGTATGATCATTTACTATAAGAAATTCAATTTTTTAATTCTTCATGAAGATAGTAGCGAAGAAAAATCATGGCTTTTGCCTTTTCTTGAGTGGATGCTTTATTCGATTCTTTGATTATCTCTCCAAAACTTAGAGCATCTTAATAGATCTAGGCATCTAATATTTATGATAGATAATTCTCTAGTAATATCAAGAGCTATAAACTCAACTATTACACGGTTTGTTACGGTGAAAACTAAAAGTATAAAATGACTATTAGGAAAATTTTATAGCAAATATTTGGTTAAGCAAATTAATTTTTTTTATTCACAAGTTTTATGAAAATGGTAAGTGTAGCGCATACTTAGTCGTAAGGGATACAATCAAATAAAGAATTATAGAAAAAAAAAATCTACACTAAGTGGATGAAAAAGGATTAGACAACTCTAACTTGTGGAGAGATTAGAGACTTGAATGATTAAAATCTCGTGATGATAATGTATTATGAAATTTCTTACAAGAAAGAGCCGAAGAGTAGAGAGATAAAGAAATATCATAAGAGATAATCTTATTGAAGTGATCTTATGAGATATATCTAAGTGATATATAAATGTAAATATAAGCTATGGAAAAAAAAAATTACTATATATGAAAGGGGATAATTCTCAATAAATGACAAAGATCGTACCATTACTCCTATTGTGGGATTGAGCCTCATCACATTGCACTCAAAACAAAACAACCACTTCTATAATGGTGATTTGACCCCATAACCGGAACCATTACTCCATAGCATATTGTCGCCTGAAGCAAAACCATGTATTTCTTCCAGAGAATCCTCTTAAAGATTCTTTAACCACAAAGAATTCAATTTAGATGTCCAAAACACCTTACACTAACGTATTGCTGTCTTTAGTATGATATGCTACATGGTTTTGCCCTTAATGCACTTACTTGCTAGGATACTATTGATAAATGTGTAAAATTGCATATTTATTCCCACTTAAAGCACATATTTATACAGGTTATTTGCACTTTTATGATGAATTTTACATAAAAATGAGAAAAATATGCATTTTTTTGATTAATTGCATCAGATCTACAAATAAAGGATCAAAAGTTAGTGCATCAAGAGCGCAATTTTGCCCCAAATCTTCATGGAAGTGTTGAATTTGTTAGTGCTGCAATGCTACTCAATTATCCTTTATTTTCTTCTAAATTTAAGACTGTTAGCATTCAAAGGGATGTGAGTTGCTGTCTTTCTTGCCAAAATGATGTTAATACCATTACAAGCAACTCCTCAGCGCAAGCAATCTTATTGCAGATAAACCATTTCTAGACATGTACAACGGTTTGAAAGCTTAGTTGTAAAGTTTTTCAGCTAAATATTCTAAGCTCCATTCATTTTGCAGCAACACAAAGCTACTCTTCGAGGACCAGAACAGAATTGTAAAAGAACACAAGCATGATCCATGCAGCAACTTTAACACCTTGGTAGAGCAGTTCATTATAAGCTGCAATTTTTAGAATTTAACAACTAGATAATTAAGGGGTGCAGCATATGCAAATTCAATTCAATTTCAAACCGACCAAGCACCTGAGTCAAGCTCCACAACAGCAAATGGCATTCCAAACAACTAACCACACAGCCACTTGAGTGCCAGCATGTAGCAAGCCATGCTCTAACCAAACAGAGCAACCAAACCAAGAGCACTTGTTAACAGCACCTTGGGAGTGCCAACAATTTCTAAACAGCAGTCCAATTAAATCAAGCGGTCGGTTGGATTGAGCCTCAAGAGAATTATCCACATTTTTTTGGCTTGTAAGATGAAGAGGACTCCTTTTTCACGTTATGCAATAACACTAGGTGCCTACAATTATAATTCCAAACTCAGCTCAGGGAAGAACATTTGCATCTCATTATTCTTGAGCTGAACTTGTAGAACTTTCAGTCATTATATTTTATTGCAGGATATGCAATTGCTTTGGCAGTAGCGGCTATAAGCAATATCCAAGTACCAGCTTGGTGTCGATTGCGATAGCAGCCTCGGTCATTTGAATAGTACCCATTAACTTCATCGTCATAGATTTTTGTTTGCAGGCCGTGTATTGCAATTTGCCACAGAGCATTCGATTTGCACAGTAACTAAAGAATTCCACGAACCAACCAAGCATATAGCAGGCCAAGAACTCCAAGTGACAACAGATCGCTTTGAACAACAAACCAGACACCAACAGCAGCTCTTTCCATAATCGTTAAAATCACAACTAAAAAATGTGATTCTACAAGTTTATGATTTTAGAATGTTTTTCTTAGTTAAAATTGACATAAAATCTTTTATAAGCAGATTTTTCATAAAACTATGAACTTTGATATATAATTTTACTAATTTACGATTTTATCGGTTTTATATGATTCTATGATTTCAAATAAATAGTAAACAACTATCTCTTTCAGTGATTATGAGACAGAGTAGACATGTTGAAGAGTCAAAATCCGAGCAGGCCCTTTAACCTAAGTTAAACTCCATTTCACCAGGCAACAGTCTGAGCAATTCTAATGCCAGTAGCAGCTCCATTCAAGTAACAAAAACTGCAACACTCCAGAGCCAAGACCAAGCAAGATCCGATGCTTAAAATTGCAGCAGCTCGTCGAGTATTGTCTAAGTTACTGTCCACTTGCGTCGAGCTTCCAACTGAGCAGCAACTACACGCTCGTACAGTAGCTTAAGCCCTCGAACAACTTGAGCTCCTGGCCATACGAATAGCAACTCGTACAACTCCATCAGGCCGAAACAGAGCATCAAAATCTGCACGCCACAGCAGCCACCGAGCGAAGTCCGACACGCACAACTTCAACTGAGAGCCATCAACATGCAGAAGGCCGTGGATTGTAAGTTGCAGCAGCAAAAGTTCACCAAGCCGAGAGTAGCAACAGCTCGTGCAGCTACAGTCGTGTTACACAACACAACTGCAGCAGGCTGAGAAGCTCTTCAAAGCACAGCAGCTCACTTCTCCTTGCAACTGTGAGCATCCGACTACACGCATAGAGACCGAACAGCACACTAATTTGCAGGCCACGGCATTCAACTAAGTAGCCACCAAGTAGCCAAACTAGGGATGCAATTAAGTGGGTTGTTAAAGGGTATGCGACCCTCCAAATCTAATAAAAACCCTCTAAGGTATTACCCTATTGGTTTTAGTATAGAGTTTTATGACATGATTTAAAATCCTATCAGGTTTAGAATCGAGTTTTGAGATTACAAAAAAACTCGATAGAAAACCTGACTTGATAAAAAAAAAAACATATTAATAAAAATATTAACTTTTAACTTACACATAATACATATCTAATACATGTTTTATTGTATAACATATTTAATTCTTAGTTTTTAGTATTATATGATTCAATAAATATAATCTTGATCTTACTTAACTTCATATCTTCTATTATCTTCTTAATCTTATATAAACCTTAAAAAATGTTCTTATGGGGTTTTTTGAATTCTATAAGAACTTGCCCCTATAGGGTCAAGAACTTGCTAGGGTCAGCTTAGGTTTTGGGAATATGAAGTAAAACCATGTAGGGTTTCTATAAGGTTAGGGTTTTTTGTAGGGTTAGGGTTTTGGGAAATGTCAAACCATATAGGGGTAGGTTCAAGTTTTATAAAACCCGTCTTAGTTACATCCTTAAGCCTACTGAGCATCACCAAGCAACCAGCTCTTGAATAATAACCCTTAGCCTTTGCTTGAGTTGAAACTAAATTAACAACAACTCCAACACTTCAATTAAGTCAAGAGAAGTTAAGAGCATTAAGAGCCAAAACATGTGAAAGAGAAATTGAGTTAATTTACATGCCCATGTCAACTATTTATTTTTTTATTTTTTATTTTTGGGAAGTAAGCAACAGCTAGACTCTAATTTTAATAGGCTGATGTCAATGTAAGAGCCTACACAGGGAAAGAAAAAAGGAACCAAAATGGCAAATAGGAATATTCAGAGATGTAAATGTTTATTAAGATCAACATGGTACTAGAATTTCCTAACACAATGCCATAAGCCTACATTAGCTTATATATTGGGTTACAACTAAAGCTACCTAAATTGAGAAAGAAGAATCAAATTACAAGAGGGATGGAGCTTTGACAAGTGGAAGAGCCCATTAGGTTTAAAAGGAGAGGAGTTTTAGATAGAAGAG
The DNA here is from genome assembly GCA_024138015.1 of Lumnitzera littorea. Lineage (NCBI taxonomy): Eukaryota > Viridiplantae > Streptophyta > Magnoliopsida > Myrtales > Combretaceae > Lumnitzera > Lumnitzera littorea. The sequence goes on along the minus strand of JAMXBB010000005.1, from coordinate 25,268,134 downwards.
AGGGGGTAGGCTGGGTGGGGGAAGGGGGTGTGGTAGGGTGTTAGGTTTAGAATAGAAGAGGTAGCTTATAAGGGAATTAGAATACACAGTAGCTTAGTTGGATAGAAATGTTAGCTTAGGATAAAATCAATTATGAATAGAAGTTTTTCTTTTGTATTTCATAGTATGTTATTTTTAATTTGAGGATACTAAAACCCTTTATTCTAGCATACTAAAGGCCATTATAGGTTCCAAATGTGTCAAGATGTGTCGATTTTACATTGGAAATTGGATTAAAACATACATATTAAGGTGTTTTCATTTCTTTGTTATTTCAATTGTTCTACTTCTTGATTCATTTAGGTATTGTCATGAGAATTTATGTTTAATATATGTTAGGTTTTGCATTGATAGGTTTAATGAACTGATGTATTTTATGAATTGTTCTTATATTGATTTTAAGTATTTGTGTATTTTGTTATTATGTTCATTGTTTATTTAATTAGTGCCTGACTAACATTATTTAGGTAAATAGTGTTAGAAGATACTCGAGAGGATTCCGATAACTCGTGATGAATATAACTTGAATTTTTTAAAACACTCGTCTTAAGAATATGTTGGTTTTAATTATACTCATGAACTTACACACTTAATACAATTTAAAATATAATTCAATTCATGAGAACGTGATTAAATCATATTTCTAACTAGAATAGTAATTTTAGAATGAGAGCATTACTATTTACTCAATGATTATAAATAAGTCACCTTGATGGGACAATTTATGTTATAATTGGAACTCTACTACTTTAGGAGGTAGGTAAGTTCTAATGAGTTTAGCTAAATTTCATTTAGTCAATTTCGAATATTGCAATAATTCAAATGAGAATAGATTTGCAAATCCCAAATTAATTTTCACATCTCTTAGGCACGGGATCCTTATAGTGTCACTAGGACATTCAATTTGGTGTTCACTTTGTTAATTAGTTTTTACTTTATTTTAGTTCAATTCTCAATAGCTTAGCTTAGGGAAAATCTCAATTGGTTTAATACTTTAATACTTAGCACTTAGCACTTAGAACTTAGTTTCTTATGAAATACGACCTTGACTTACTTTCTATATTGGTTACATAATCCAATATACTTATTAGTTTTCACTCGCTTCAATGTAATTGTCAAGTGTGAGGTTAAAAACCTAGTGACCCAGTTACCCATCATAGGAGGGAGCACACTTACGCTTTAAGTTTTAATGAACTCTAGGCCATTACACTAAAGACATCTTAGTAATCAGAGTTCCATTACCTTACATTTAAGGGATAATATACTATAACCTCACCCCTTAAAACTTACGTCATTATCAATTTTGTTACATAAGTTTAGGACCACATTAGGTAGAGAGGACATTAAAGGTGCTCCCTTATAGAATCAAGAATTGTCTTAATACCATTGCACTTTACCTTACGTGGTACTTAGTTCTCTCACTTCAGGTTGGTAAACTGCTCTAATACTACTTATAAAAATCCATTATAACTTTGTATAACTTGGTATTATCCACTTTAGTATAATATGTCGCATGGTTTTGCCCTTGTGACTACTTACTAAGAGGTCACCATCCTATGAGTACTCCCTATTAAGCATACTTAATTTTTGGTTTTAATGAACTCTAAACCATTATGTCAAAAGGCACCTCAATAATTAAAATTCATCACCTTATATTTGATGGGTATTATAACTTCTATATGGTAGTACAATGAGGTCTAAGAGGGTTCATACAATGCTATATGTAAACAATGTCATAGGGATTATTATGTATATGTAGGGTCTATCTACATTATTATTTATGGTCTTGTTTGTATGGCTCTAGGAGAAGATTGATGCTAAGGGTTCATGTAATGTTTTTGGATGACTTGAGAACTGGTGGTGAAGCGTAATTTCAACACTCATTAAAGAGGGATTTATATTCTTTATATTGGTTATTAAAAGTCCTTATGCGATATTACATAGTATATGTTTGCCCATGCATAGTATATGGGTGATAAGTTGCTTGAGATTACGTAGGTATGTCACATTAAGAGACATTACTATCCCATAAAGCTATAGTATTTGCTTATCCTTCTATACATTCATCCATATTGCAAATCCCTTCTATTACAATATTATTGAAGGAGTCTCTTCAATGAATTCCTCTAATCATTAGGCTAGGCTTTGAATTTTGGCTCTTGAGTGGAGTTAGATGGGTACCCTACTTAGATTTTCCTTTTTACTTATGTAGTTTATTGCTTTTGTAGAATTATGAAAGACAAAGTTATGTGTTGGAAACTTGAAGTTCATTTACAAAGTTTTACTAATTTGTCACTATAAGTTTAATACCATGTTGTTGTGATTTGTAGTTATGATTAATAAGTAGTTATTAGATTTTGGACATATGGGCGAATTCTTATCCGCACGAGAGTACTTATGGTAGGTTCTTTTGATAAAGGTACCCTATGGAGTACACCAACTTTTTTTAGTATTAGATTTTTTATTGCTTAGACTTAAGTTGATGATTAAGAACCTTATAAGAAAATTTACAACATAGTGTATAAAGTTAGTTGGCAACCTTGAGTAAGTATGGATAGACAATAGTTAGCTATCAAAATTACAAAATCATAAGTTTTTTCTTTTAATTTTCTTTGAACTTAGGACTTCACTTGGCAATTAAAATCTTCTTACAATATAAACCTTACAAAATACTTTGATAATTTTTTTAAGACTATAAGGATAGTATAGACTGTGAATAGTGGGCATTCAATATGCTAGAAAGTAAGGACCCAATATCTTATAGGATTTGTCTCCAAAACCTCCATAGGAAATTTGACCACATCTATAAGTCTAAGATAACTTATTAGGTTATGGAGCAATAAAGCATGGGTTTGTCAAATAAGTAGGTTATGACTTTGGATAGGATCAATAAGTACTTAGAATGAGACTAGCGATATCTTCCATGTCGCTTTTAAAAAGATTGTTACCAGGTTAATTTAGGGAATATGGAGGCCCCAGAGATTACGCTAGTGACACATTTTGACCTCTAGAGATGTATATGTGTAGAGATCCAGATGTGGCTTAACACAGCAGCACCAACCAAAAAGTTTTAATTTTGAACCTCATCTTACTCTTGATTTAGGTCTTAAGATAGATCAAAATTGATGAAAGTATAGCTATAAAGGCCAACATTAAGGAAATTATAGCAATTATAGAGTTTGATTACCCTTAGGTTGGAGAGGATCCACTTAAAGATGGGGATAAAATTAGTACAAATACCTAAATTTTCATACTTTTTCATTTTTATATTTAAACTTTAAATTCGTTACTTTTAAAATGAGATAAATTAGTATCTTTATTATAACGACTGTTATTATAAAATAGTATAAATAATATAAGTATATCAACTTTCATTTTATTTCCATTTTAGTACTTAAACTTTATTTTTTATTTCATTTTGGTACTTCAATTTTTTAAAGTAAAACAAATAAACATTCTTTATGACGATCATTATAACGGAAATACTAATTTATATCATTTAAAAAGTTAGGATACTAAAATAAATAAATTTAAAGTTTAAGTATTAAAATAAAAAATATATATAAAAGTTTAGGTACTTTTAATAGTTTTATCCCTTTAAGGATCTCGAAGAGATAAACATTATTGAGGTTAGTGATGATGAGGCACCCTAAGATGAGGTTATAGGGGTAGCACCACTTGCTTCTAAGGTAATGAAGATGTCCTCAAACAATAATATTGATGATAGGGTAAAAGGTAGTTCTATAGAATTCTTGTTCGACACTAACTTAGATAATACCATACTAATGGGGAGCTTTAGTCTAAAGTTATAGCTTAAGAGTAACTCGAAGGAGGATCCCAAGTACTAGAGTGTTGTGATGATACTAAAGGAGAACATACAATCTAATGATGATCCAATGGATGATGATACTGATGAAGATAATGTAAGCCCCAAAGTTCAGCCAAGTAACCGTAGGATTGAACTTAGAACTCAAGGTTTAGGGCGATCGGTTAAAAGATCCGATCAAACCAAAATTATAAACTATTTAACAAGATATCAGTAAAAATGACCCTGTAAACTTAAATTTAAGAAAATAAGTAGTAAAATAGGAGACTATAAAATTTTCAAATTTTAAGCATAATAACTGCTAATTACCAAAAAGGCAAAAAGTGTAATATAATAACTAATAAATTATTAGAGACAGATTATATGTATACTAAAAATTTTAGAATGACCAAAATAATATTTAAGAATATTTATTTACACTATATATGAATATACATGTAAGTATAAATACGCGTAATTACTTAAAATACGCGAAATGTGCTAAAATAATACTAAATGCTTAAAGAAAATTTATAATTAATTAAGGAAAAATTAAGAAAAATCAGGAAAAATCATGAATCATCCAGAATTGGGTCGTGGCAGCTGGGAAAAATAAGAAAAAATTCGGCCAATTAAATTAAGACAACATAAAAGCCAAAAATCAAGGGATAAGGCAATTGTCTTGTCTCATTTAATGCACAATAAATTCCACAAAGCCCTATAAATAGCAGGAAAAATTACAGAGCACATTTGGACAGATACAAATCAGAGAAAATTAGAGAGAGTTGAAAATTCGAGAGAAAATCCAGAAAATAAAAAAAATAAGAAAAACTGTGCAGTTAAGGGTTTTAAAAGGAACCCACACCAGACGAGGAGCTGGAAGATGACGGCCACCACCACCACACGGTGGTGGCAGCGCCCAGGCCGGCCAACAAGGCCACGGCGGCCCGCGGTGGCCGGAGCCACCCAAATCGGTGAGTCCGATTTCCAGCCCGAATCTTGTAAATTTTTGTAAAAATAGTAAATATAATTAGAAAATTATGAATTTTGTTATTCTGGGATATTTCTATATGTAGTTTGTAGGAAAAATATTATTTTGATGAAATTATATCCCGTAATATATGGCCCTTAAGAAATCGTGCAAAACCGAGCACATTTCGATTTAGAAATAAATGATCTTAGGAGTGTAGTTTCAAGCCCAAAATTTTTGTGTAGATTACTCAGATGATATAGAACAGTGCTATGAAGCCCTTTTTCAAAAATTAATTTTCGAAATTTTTAGATAATTTTTAAGTCCTAAAATGAGGCATAAAATGGGTAATTTAGGATTAATTAAGTAATTAAATTATTAATTTCTGACTTAGTGAATAAGTAGATGTTTTAGGGTGTTAAGATCTGATGGATTATGATACTTATAGCATTTAGGGTGTTAGATGTAATTATTAGGTTAATTATGTAATAAATGAGTAATAGGAAAAAAATAGTTAATTTTGTAAATTAGGGAAATTTGGAGTAAAATCTGATTTAGGATGGATTTAGACATTTTGAAATAATAATTGGTGTTTAGAGATGGTAATTAGGGTAATAGAAATATTAGAAATGCATTATGTGCATAATATGCAATAATGCATAATGTGTAATTATTGAAAATATAATAAATAGAAAATATTATAATAAAAATTGATATTTTGAGAATAATAAAAATGCACAATAAATCTGATAGGAAACTTGAATTTATAGAATTATATGAAAAATGTAAAAATTTGTCACATTAGGAGTGAATTCGGTACACTGATATGGATTTAAGTGTACCGAGTAAAATAAACACTGACAAAGGGTAATGATGGTATTTAGGTTATCGGGAAATAATGTGATTTATTTCACATTATGGGTTGAAACTAATTTCTAGGGTTGGAATATAAAACGCTACTTAAAAATCGAACCAAAACCTAATTTAGAAATTGATGCGGAAACCGAGACCGAACCCAAACCTAAACCTAAACCTAGAATAATTATAAAAGACTTAATACCTAGATAATTAGGCATATTAAACCGTAAACAAAACCTAACAATAAGCATTCTCGGATAAAACGAACCTATAACAATTATATGAAAAGCTGAAACCACGTTCGTGTTATAGGGATAACCGGCGATGGCCTGAGCAGATCGGACCTCGAGTGAGCGAGCGAGGAGTCGAGGTAAGTTGGGATTAATACGTTGCTGTATTTTTGGAGGCTTAAGATTATGCTTGGTTGTGTTTGTTAGATAGTTGAATGTATGCATATGCTTGATTATGGGTGATGCCATGATTCTGTTTGTTGCTCTGGTACATATTGTATGAATTGTATGTAATGATTGATCACCCTAAACTGGACCTAATCAAATATACGACCAGTAATCATAATCGAGCATGCATGGCAACCCGTTAGGGGATTTAGGACTCTCCGGCCAAATACCGACCCCTTCGGAAGGGATAGCGCAGGATTGCAAAATGGTCCCTTCTTCATCCTCAGTCGAACTAAGTGACAGGAGAGGAGGTCGCGGCGGGGATGAAGACAGTGGTTCGAAGGTAGTCGCGGGAGGAGCAAGGTCTCCATTACACAAGCCTGGGTTTGGTCGTGAGCTGTTGCATTAACGGTAACTCCTCAACCCGGATTAGAGCGGGCGCAATTTTTCTAATCTCACGACGGGCCGGACAACGTCGTGCGATGGCATTTGCTTGCACATGCATTGCATCTAATAAGTGATTGAAAACCTTGTTGTGTTTCTGGTATAGTTTTAAGTCCTCCGTCCCTACTTACTGAGCTGTGGTTGCTCACATCCCTATAGACGTCGTGCAGGTGCTGGCTAAGAAGCGGCAACAACTACTCTGAAGCTAGCAACTGCTGGATCCTGGGGAGTGAGGAAAAACATTGAAGAATAAACACATATTTTAAGGTTTAAGTTTTTACTTTAGAACTTTTCATTTCCGAATGATGTAACAACTAGGAATTATATTACGGAGAAATATTGTAAACCTTAATTGCAATAACTGTATTATAATATATATAAATTTCCTCACTTTCTTCGATAAATGATTTATTTAAATGACAAACTGTTTCCTTCAAAGCGGGTTAGTCGTGGACGCCTGGTGTAGATCAGGTCTAAGATAGCGGTTGTAAGGCCAACTTCTATCTTAGGATGGTTTACACGGCGGGGGCTGTTACGACTCTGCCGCTTCGGGGCGTGACAGATAATAAGGAGGAGGAGGAGGAGGATTACTTAGATGTTATTGTTGATGGGTAAATTTGGATCATAGACTCCCAAAGCCTATTTGGACCTCTAAAAACCATGAACCGACTAACCTCAGCCCACAACTTGTCTAAGGCAACCAAAATCTTGACCCTAGAAGATTGGTCATGGTCAGACCAACCTCGGCTAAACCCAAACCTTAGCTTGGTCAAGTTAAGACCTCAGTCCTTGTATTATAGCTAAATTAGTGGCATCCATGCCAGAGGAACTTTAGACCTCGATAGTCCATCCAGGAGGCTTAAACCTCAGGCACCGAGGAACACCATGGCTTCATCACTTGCCTACTTGGGAACGTATCTACTTGGAAGATACACTTGCCTAATTAGGTAAGATATATATTTATCTAAGATTCTCTCCATGAAGCCTATAAATAGGGTAAACCCAATAGGTAAGGCACTTTATGTACACATACACAAACCATCTTACTATTATTTTCTTCTTATTCTATAGATTTGCTAACTTAAGCATTCAAGTGGTCACATCATATAACACTCCAACATCTACTGATTGTGTTTTCCCTTACAGATTTAGGCCTATTTCTTAAGACCAAGGCAAAATCTTTATCAGTGAAATTAAGACGACAATAGATATATTTAAAGGACTTGGGATGTTATGTATCAATCCCAACCTAAGCAGATAGGAAAAGATGCTTAAGTAGAATATACCTAGTCCATGTATGTTAGTTTTTCACCTTTTCTCTTAATTGACACATGTGTACCAAGAATCTCAAAATGAGAAATGTTTAGTAATGAATGAAAAGGAGAAAATATTTTTATTATGAATTGGTTACCTTTTACTTACACTCACATGTGAACTAATAAAATGAATATTAATTATAAATAATAATCCTTAACAGAATTGAAGGTCAAGGTAGAAGGATAACAGTCCGTTCTCATTACCATAGCAAATCAAAGCCTACTGCTAGCATTCCACTACCTAAGCAACAAGTGCATAATTAATTAGAACCACCTGTACTGTAGGAGGCAACTCAATATGCACTTATGAAAGTCCTTAAGGAGACTGAACAACAATAATCAAATGGAAAAGTTTCTACAATCTATGTATCTCATGGTACAACAACAAGCCCTAATGCTACGCTGCTTGACCTTCGAAATGCAACAATAGCCTTTACAAAGCCTCCACTTCCACTACCAACACAAGTTCAATGACCTTTTATTAGGAAGCTGAGGATGTTGATGTTACGAAAGGAGGGCCGAAATCTTAGAGGATCATGTTTCTCAACTCTATATGGTCTAACCATTTCTTTGAAGGAAGTGTGAAGAAACTTGAGGAAGCTAGTGATTAGCTCAGCAAGGTTGAGCTGTCTTTTATAGTTTACGAGGTTCTTAAGTACCAGCGCTTAGCCTATAGGACTTAAGCTAAGGGCCCAAAAGTGGTGGAACACTCTTGAGATTATGAGAGACAAATCTATCTCACTAAGTTGCAGTTTTTTGCTTATCCCTCTACACATTTATCCATATTATAGATCCCCTCGATCATAGCATTGCTAGGAGAATCTCTTCACTTAGTTCTTTTGATCTTTATGTTGGATTAGGTATTTGAGCCCTTGAGGAGAGTTAGATGGCTACCATGTTCGAATGTTCCTTTAACTTAAGAAGATAATTACTTTTATAGACCTATGAAAGACAAAGTTATATATTGAAAACTTCTTATTTGTAAAGTTTTAGTAATTATTGTGTTAAATCCTAGATATAAAGTAGTGCACAAATGAAGCTGAGCAAACTTAGGTTCAAGAAGACAATAATGTTGAAACACACATTTTGTTATTTCTTAATTTTGTAACTTTATTTTATTTTTGACAAGTGATATTGCATACATGTATTGCTTGTATATAAAGACCTTTCTCATTTTGTTAGTCAATTAGTTACGAATCATTTTCCATACAAGCTATTATGTCTTCAATCATGGACCTTACACTTCCTCTACAAAGTTCTTTCATCACTTTCACATACTAATAACAATCCATGCTTCAATATGGTATCAGAGCACGAGTAGATGATTTCTTGCCATTGTACTCCATTTCTTGAAGGAATTTATATAGGTTAATCGATTCTTTCTTGCTATTTTATTTGTGATTCATCATATAGTTTCGTGGTTACTCGTTGTTACATATGATTGAATTGAAATGAGTGGAAATCAAGAAAATTCATATAATGATCCTCTTTTCTTGGCTGGATTTGATGGTCGTCCTAGAGCAATCATGAAGAATGTAGTGTTCAATGGAGTGAATTTTAATAGTTAGAGTAGATCTATCAAACTAGCCCTAGGTGTAAAGGCGAAAACAGGATTTATTGATGGAACTATTTCAAAGCTAGAAGGCAATATTGCTAATGAGCAAAGATGGATTCGGTGTGATTTCATGATTAGATGTTAGATTATAAATTCTATGAGTAAGGAATTATATGAAAGTTTTACCTATGCTTCATAAGCTAAAGAACTATTAGGTGAAATATGTGAGAGATTAAGATTATTGAATGGTCCATTATTATATCAAATTCAATTAGAAAGTGTGAATTTAAAGCAAGGTAATTCTAGTGTTATTGCCTATTACAACAACCTTAAGAAGTTGTGCGATGAAGTTAGTAATATGGCATTGTTTTCGAGCTGTACTTATGGTGCTATGTCTAATTGTTAGTGTGATTTGATAACAAAATTGATAGACTTAGATAATAAAACGAGATTAGTTCGATTCTTCATGAGGCTAGCTGATGTTTATAAAAATATTAGAAGCTAAATTCTTTCCATGGATCCCCTCCCTCCCAACTATTAATAAAGCATACTATTTGGTATATCAAGTTGAAAAGCAGAAACAAGTAACCAGTAGTAATGTTTTGGTTGAAGATTCAACTGCCTTTATAACAAAAACACAAAAGAAATTTGTTGCTAAAGATAGAAAAGACAAGAAAGGTAAAGGAAATAGTAAAGTTACTTATGTTTACTATAAAAGAGCAAGTCACACAATAGAACATCATTTTGAAATCGTTGGTTATCTAGAGTGGTTTAAATGGGAAAGAGAGAAAAGAGGAAATCGAGCTATAGCTCATGTATTCCAGGGTGCTTCATCTATGGATGATACTCCTTTAGAAACATTGTGATGGAGGTGTTATGCAGAATAATGAAAATGTAGCTTTAAGAGAGTCACAACTTGTTTTTAAAGTTTGTTAAGAGGTTCTTCATGCCTTAAAGGATCATAATATGGGTGACACATCACCACAACATGCTACTATAATAACTGTTGTAGGTAGTAGCCTTATTTTTGCTTCTTTTAATTCTAGTGATGTTAGATAATTCTCTTGGATTGTTGATTTAGGAGCTTTAGATCACATAACACCATATTCACACCATTTATTACACAAATGCACATTACCTACACCCATTTTCATTAAGTTGATAGATGGCAAATCCTTTCCAATTCAAATTGTTGGAAACATTAGACTTACTAAGCAAATCACTTTAACAAGTGTTCTCCTTGTTCCAGTTTTTTGTTACAACTTAATATTAGTCAATAAGTTACTTAAACATATTAACCTTGCTACTGTATTTGATTCACATCATTGTGAATTTTAGAACCCCAAGACTAAAGCCATTGTAGCTTCAGTAATTTGCTTTTGCAAACTGTATGTGTTAAACTTAAAGCCATTTTCAATTGATTATAATTCGTTCCTTGTTTTGCTGGTACTTCTTGTGTAAAGAATTCTAGTACTAGTGTTTCAATTGATTTGTTTCATTAGAGGATAGGCCATTTGTCTGCTTCAAAGCTTCAACATCTATCAAACATTAAACACATTGGGTTGTCTAAATTTTTGTGTAACACTTGCTTACAAGCAAAATTTCATCGTTTACCTTTTCCTATTAGTCAATCTAGTTCTTTGAATGCTTTTAATCTACTACATGTTAGGGACTCTATAATACTTGTTCTATTTTTTGTGCTAGATTTTTCCTTACTATAGTTGATGATAGAACTAAAGCAACACAAACTTACTTGATGACTCTCAAAAATCACAAGTTGCTTCTTTGCTATTAGATTTTATAGCCTATATTCAAACTCAATTTCACACAACACCTAAAAACATTAGATCAGACAATAAGGGAGAGTTTTTAACCTATAAAACCAAAAGCTTGCTTACTAAACACGGGATTATACACTAAAGGAGTGTTGTGTTTACACTACAACAAAACAGAATGGTTGAGAGGAAACATAGACATTTGTTGGATACAGCAAGATCATTGCATATTTATGCTAACCTTCCAAAGAAATTTTGGGGAGAGTCTTTGCTTATTGCAGCCCATCTCATTAATCTTATGTCTACACACTCTCTTACTTGGAAAACACCTTATGAATTACGTTTTCACTAGACACCATCTTATGATTATCTTTAAGCGTTTGGTTGCTTATGTCATGCAGCTATTTTACCTAAACCAACCAATAAATTTGACACCAAAAGTAGACATTGTATCTTTGTAAGATACTCTTCAGGTCAAAAGGGTTATAAGCTGTTTGACTTATATACTTAGAAGCTACTTGTTAGTTGTGATGTTTTCTTTCTTAAAGATGTTTTTCCCTTCAAAAACACTAATAAGTCACCTTACTTTCTATTGATACTTCTTTCCCGATTCTGGATGAGATGTTTCCTTCTTCTACAACTACTAATTCTCATAAAGAATCTACTTTCCATGGTGATTCATCCATTAATCCAAATATTGACTTGGACATTAACTTAAACACTATCCCAAACATAGCTTCATAATCTTCTCCTACCTTGCGTTGCTTTATACATGAGAGGCATCCACCACTATGGCTTCAAGATTTTATCCATACTGTTCATACTAACTCCTAAGCTTCTAAAACAGCATTCACCACATCTTCTTCTTGTTACACACTGTTTGATCATCATACTTTTTTCCCATCTCCCTTATGATTATGTAATGTCCTTAGCCCATGTTTTTACAATTCAATAGCCTAGGGATTATCATGAAGCAAAGGTTGATCCTACGTGGGTAGAGGCAATGAATCAAGAACTCTTTGCTTTAGAATCAAACAATACGTAGGAGCTTATAACTTTACCTCTTGGTAAATAACCTATTGGTTCTAAATGGGTATATAAAATTAAATACAAACAAGATGGAACCATTAAACAATAGAAAGCTAGACTAGTAGCTAAGGGTTACCCGTAAGTAGAAGGCATTGAATATACACACACTTTCTCTCTAGTTGCTAAGTTAACATTAGTCTATGTTTTACTTATTGTCTTATCTGTTAAAGGTTGGTATGAGCATCAGTTGGATGTGAATAATGCTTTTCTTCATGGCTTCATAGATGAAGAAATTTACATAAAACCACCTGATGGATATACAGTAACTTCTAATGGTCAAGTATGTAAGCTTGTTAAGTCCCTTTATGGAGCTTTTAGATAATGGAACAAAGAATGTTTGAAGCTTATTGAATTGCTTGTTTTTATCAAATCCAAGTCAAATTATTCTTTGTTCACTTGGCAAAATGCTAATGGTTTCATTGCTTTGCTAGTTTATGTTTATGATGTGCTCATTACTAGGGACTCTTTGAATGGAATTACAAATGTTAAAGCTACTATACATGTTGCTTTCACCATTAAAGATATTAAGGAAATTCATTTTTCCTTAGAACAGAGATATGCCAATTGTCTTTAGGTTTTATCTTAAGTCAAAGAAAGTTTTCTTTGGATGTGTTGTTGGATGTAGGACTTACAGGTGCAAAATCAACATCTACTCCTTTTTCTCCTGGTTTGCAACTTAATAATTAGAGTGGGGAACTACTTCTAGATCCAAGTGGGGCGATTGTTATACATGACTTTGACTTACCCTGATCCTTCCTTTTGTGAGAACAATTGAGTCAATTTGTGTTTGCTCCAAGAACCTCTCATTTGAAGGTAGCTATTCATGTTCTTAAGTACATTAAAGGTTATATTGATAAGGGACTATTTTACTCTTCAACTAGTTCCTTAACAATGGTAGGTTATAGTGATGTTTATTGGGGTTTAAGTCTTTTGGACCACAAATCTATTTTAAGATTTGTCGAGCCTAATTTTTTTCAGTTTTTATGATTTTCCTTAACCAAATCAATATTAAACCTTAACCTGTTTAATATTGATTCTTGATTAAGAGTTAAAGAAAACTTGGTTTTTAATCGTATTTTGAAAAAAGTACTTAAAGTCATTACCCGACCAAAGTTAGGAAAAAAAGAACATTGAGTACACCAATTTAACCTAACTACAAACCTACTTCAAAAAACCAAAAAAAAAAAAAAAAAAGAAAAGGTTTCAAAAACCAATGACTAAAGGTGTGGGAGCTATTTTATTAAACCCTTAACGATACCACTTTTTTAACTTTCAAAATTTAGGTTTACCTTTCAATATACTCTTGAGATTTCAAATTCAAAAACAACAAATCATATTATATGCAACTAAACTAATTAAATTGAACAATTATTTATAAAAGATGGAAAAAGAAAACTTTTCATATTTTAAGTCATTATGTAATTGCTATGAATGCTTACATACCCGCTATTCAAGATCAAATTTCTATAGTTTATTTATGAAAACTTTAATATGTTGGATTAATTTTAATTTTGAAAAAAATGTTGAGTTTATGTTTTAATTTAGTTTAGGTTTATTTAAGAAAAATTCTAAGGGTCCTAATTATGGTAATTTAGTCCTTTTCGGAAAATTCTACGAGAAGTCCTAGTTTTGAAAGAATGGTTAATTCATTATATATATATATATATATATATATATATATATTTAAGATAATTTTTCTAATTGATGAAACTCATTTATTTACCAGTTTTTTTATTTTTATTTTTATTCTTTATTATTTTCTAATCGAAACATAAATAAATAACTGAATAATAGAGTTTTCTTTTTTTCTCGCTTTTTCTTTTTGTTCTTTTCTTTTTCTGATTTTTTATAATTACAATTACATTAAGTTTATAGAAAATAAATAAATAAAAGAATACACAAAACTGAAAAAAATAAAATAAGAGAGAGTCAAATCAAATAGGGGACGTAGGTCAGGTCAAATCGATCAAGTTAGATCCGAAGCTCCACAAGTCGGGTTGTACTTTGGAGAAGAAGAAGAATCTACTACTAAGTTGGTTGTCACATCTTGATTCATGGGGTATTTTAAAGGGGGAATTCGACTTTCATGTGAAAGTCATGGGTGAAAATGAGGTTAGTGGTTGCGCCTTTCTATTTGGTAGTGGTTTAGGTGGTGTTTGAAAAATGGTCGACGGTGGTGGTGTTGGTTGTTTCACATGATGGTGGCTAGGCGTGAAAAGGGAGTTGGGTCTCATGTTTTTAGGTGTAGCCAATGTGATAATGACATTGGTTTCGAATGGGAGTAGCCGAAAGTGGTGGTTTGTATGGTAGTCGTCGGTGGTAAAACCCTAAGTAGGTAATTCTTGTACTAGGAGGTACAACTTAAGATAGGTGTTTCTGGGAAGCCCAAGGCTTGGGGATGTTGGCTATGGTAGTTATTTCTCTAGAAAACAACTACGAGCATAGCAATTCTAAAGAGAGAAACAGTAGCCGTGGGTTAGGGTTTGAAGAGAGAGAAAGCTTTGATTTGTGTTTGTATAGAGTGTCTCAATTGTTTTTAGTTGATTGTAAAGCTTTCTCGAGACCCCATTTATACTTGTCGATGCTCAATCAATCATGGCAAGCATAAAAAACACATAAAATCCTAGAAATCAAAGTAAATGGGTTTCAATTCTTCTTTGAATTCAGTGTAAATATCCTAATTTAATGGTCGAAAAGCATTGCTAAAACTTCATTCTTACTAATAGAAGTGATTGGAAGATTTAAAATTCATTACAAAGCTTGAATCATCGAATTTAAGTGAGGAGGAAAATCTGTACATTCTGACTTTTCTCGATTTTTCAAGCTTGATTTGGAAGCTCAAATGAACTAATATTAACATGTTTTTTGTCTCAATTCAAAGTAGGCGACGTGGAAAATGAGAATCATCCATTAATTGGTGTTTTTATGCATGGAAATTATGCGAAAAATGAGGCCAAAGTGAGGTTGCAAAGTGGTTTTGTTGGGAAAAAGGAAGGAAAAAGAAAGAAAAGGTTAGAGAGAGAAAGAGCTGCTGACATGGTATTACGTCAATCGAACAACACAATCATGTCGTGCCACATGTTAAACACATGGTAGAAGCAATGTGTCATGTGCCATGTGTTGAACACGTAGTACGACATGTATCATGAAGGTGCTGACGTAGCGCTATGTTAATTGTGGCTGGACGAGGCAGTGCCACATGTCTATAATGGATAAGTAGCCTAATGATATCCCGACATTTGGTGACATATTTGTGAGATTCAAACTCAAGACCTTCAAGCCATATAAAATATTAAGTTAGAGTATGAAATCATCAGGTTGTTGTCCTATGTTTTGTTCATATATGTAATCAAATTGCATATATGAAATAGGTTAGCTTAAGCTAGATATAACTCTAAACTCAAGTCCAATCACTCTTCTCCTTTGATTATTTTGGGCCCTAAAAAAATACTAAGGCTAAATTTTTTTAAAAAATCCTATTCTATTTAAACTATTTATTCTTTTTATTATTTTGTTTTTCTATTTTTTTTTGTATTTTTCCTAAATTTTCTAATTTTTGTGAATTTTTTCTAAATTTTTTATTTTTTATTTTTGTGTGATTTCCTTAAATTAAAAGCCTTTTTCCTATTAAAAATATAGGGAGAAGTAAAAATGGGGTGTCTATAGGATTTTGTATCTTTCTTGGCACATCATTGGTTTCATGGAAAACAAAAAAGCAATTGATTGTGTCTACATCATCGGCAAAGGCTGAGTATTACAACTTTGCTACTATAATTAAGGAACTCTTGTGGCTTTCATTTTTACTGCATGATTTGAGCATTTCCTCTTCATTACCTATCAGTCTTTTTATTGATAGTAGGCCTACACTAAAGATAGTAGAAAACCCATGTTTTCATGCTCGAAAAAAGCATGTTGAGGTTGATGTACACTTCATCTGAGATCACATCAACTCTAGTTTCCTTCATATAGATTTTGTACCTTTCAAGCAACAATTGGTTGATCCTCTGACCAAGATAGTAGCTAATTCTCACCTAGCTTTTTTCTTTTTCAAGTACGGCCTTTTACCATAGACAACTTGAGAGGGAGGAGGGGGTTAGGGTTGGGTTGGGTGGGTGTAGAAATACACACTGTTATTTATTAGTTTTGTAACTTTATTTTATTTTTGACAGATGATATTGCACTCGTATATTGCTTGTATATAAAGACCTTTCTCATTCTATTTGTCAGTTAATTACAAATCATTTTTCACACAAGCTATTCCATCTTCAGTCGTGGACTTTAAACTTCCTCTACAAAGTTCTTCCATCACTTTCACATATCAATAACAATCCATGCTTCGATAAGAAAATGGTAGGGCAAGATTGATACCTAACGAAGATCCAATCAACAACAGACTTGATCTTCTACCTGCCAACAAGAGATGGTGAAGCACAAGTCTTTCTACTGCAATTTTCGTTAGCTAAACTTTCCATTGCCTTAAAAGAGTATAGAAGCAGCATAAGTTGGCTGAACTATAACATGGAAATATCTCGAGGAAAGATACCATATACAGAGATTCTTTTTCTTAAAACATGGAGCATGTGCATCAGTTAAGGTGACTTTGGGGTTTATCTTCCAGTAAATGATGCAAGTTCCATCTCTCAAGGTAGCTGGACATTTCCAGAAATATTCTCCTGATGAAGCCATATGACTTGACTTTCCCTTAAACTATGTTGCTAGCACAACTCTTATGATGAATGATCAAAGATATCATTCCTCTGAATGCTCCTGAAAAGAGAAATGCCTTTTAACTTTGCTCTTCTCAGGTCTACAGGTTTCCTAGAACTATTTCTTCTGCTTATGAATTGATTGGCCTAGATGGCTTCAAGGTATATCATGTTTTAAAGAGTGAAACAGAAAATTTACAAACCCTTTTTTATATTTACGAGCCGATAGTCTTTGCATCAGAATGCTGTTCTTGAGATTTTATGCTGGTATTATGCTATACTAGTAAGCTGTAAGGTTAGGGACAGTATTGAAGTGAACACCACAGATATCCTATATAGTAGATGGGATTCAATGGTTATGATCTTCGTCCTATATTTCAGTTTTGGAACTGTGAGTTGAATGCCAATCGTCGATCTATGCTTCTGCAGGCTAAAAGTTTTGGCAGCTGCATGCTGCAGCTGAAAGCACTTTGAATGAAGCAAATCTTTAGTTGGAAGATTAGCTTAAATGAAGATACAAATTAGGGCGAAAAGATGGATTCTTCCTTGTATAACTAATTTTAATGTTGAGGATGCAGTACAATATTTTAAGCAAAACTATATCACAATAACTCTAAATTTCAAGATTTCATATGACATGTGAATTCTACTCTTAACACTGTTACTAATTTGAAACCATCTTATCCCAAATATATATTCAACATCTATTAAGTTTGGAATGCAGAGAATGACTCTTTCCAATCACCGGGTATAAGGATGAAGGATGAAGGATTTCAGAAAACTCTGTCCCCAAGTGCTGATCAGAATTGCCTATGCCAACAATCACATCGTTATCTATTTTTGTGTCTAAATTTAGAGCACAGACTTTGTTGGCCGAACAACGGTGTGTATCAGCATAGCGCTGTTGTTGCAATGCCAACTCCAAGTTGCTAAGTACCTCCCCCATTGATGGTCTCTCAGGTCCTTTATCAGCCAAACACCACTTCGCCACATTCGTGAAAGTCCTAAAGCATCCTGGATCTATCTTTCCTATAAGGAAAGGATCAATTACTCGTCCCATGTACCTTCCTGATGACATTTAAGAGCCAATGCGGCTAAACTGATTGCTTCATCTTCATGTTCTTCTATTGGTAATATGGCTGGTTTCCCACATAGCACCTCAAAGAGAACCACCCCAAAGGAATAAACATCGGACTTTTCCGTAAGTTTCATGCGACGGCAGTACTCAGGATCCAGATATCCAATGCTTCCTTTCACCATGGTGCTTACATGTGTATGTGATTGGTTGATCATGTCAGGCCCAAATTTTGATAAACTGAAATCAGACAACTTGGCTTCCCACTCATTGTCCAATAATATGTTTGTGCTTTTCACATCGCGGTGGATGATTGCTTGCTTTGATCCTGTGTGAAGGTAATGCAATCCTCTCGCTGCACCAATGCAGATTTTGAGCCTTTGAAACCAAGGAAGTGGAGGATTTTGGGACTTGTAGAGATGGCTGCGTAAGGTACCATGCTGCATAAAATTGTATACAAGTATCATTTCTTTGCCTTCTATGCAGTAACCAATCAGGGATACAAGATGGCGATGACGCAGCTTGGAGAGCATTGATATTTCTGTCTGGAACTCATGTAAACCTTGGTGTGAATTAGGATTTGCACGCTTTATTGCAACAGGAGCGTCATCCTTCTCAAAGAAGCCCTTGTAAACCTTTCCAAATACACCTATCCCTACGAGAGAAGAGTCTGAAAAATTATTGGTCGCCAACTTCATGGTTGCGAGCGAGAACCGCCGGCAACCATCTGATTCTTGACCCGGACTGCTTAACTTTACTTTAAGGTAAAGGAACCAAATTTGAAAACAGCTGACGGGTTTGTATAAGAAAAGGCAGCTGAATAACATGAATGCTAACACCCCATATGAAAAACCCATGACGATCTTCGTAAATGTCCTGGTAGGGACAGTGACTTCACGGGAAGTTGGTGTTCCGAAAGGTAAGATCCCTGCAAGATTGCCCCTAGGGTCAGGTAATTTGAAAATTTCTAATCCACTTAAAATTGCAGGGGCATAACTTGCGGCTGATTCAGCGTCAACATGCAGGGATATCAGCAGGGACTCTGTAGTCTGATCATGTCTGGAGCTCTCAACAATATAGTCTTTATAAACAGGTATGCCAGTCCCACTACTCCAGCTAATGACATCCGCACGATCTTCAGCCATTCTGTTATCAATGTAGATCCGAAAATACCTTCCATTAACCTGGATAGCATCTTCTCTAATCTCGCAGAAGTGAAACCTGATGAGATAATAGAATCCTGATTCTACAAGGAATGACCAGCTTATATTTCTCAGTGTAGTAACATCACCAGCAGACGAAACCTGCACACCCGATAGCACTCTAGCTGTAGAATACACCTCTTCGGGTGCTGTATATGCAGGTACCTGAGAAGAGTACTTGATCTCAACTTCAGATCCAATCACTGTTTCAATTCCTGCATAATCACTGAAGTACACATTATCATCTATCCATGAGCGAGACATGCTGGTGTTATGTTCTGGAGAAATAGAGGGACCACCAACATTTACCCTGTACACAGTCTGTAGTGCCATTCGGTCGCCAGCATAGGATTGCAAAGGCCACCTTCCGACAAGAGGAAGGTGAGTATTGCGGATATAAAGATATAAGGGGATAGAAACAACCTCAATCTTGTTCACAAAAGCATAGGCACCAGGATTATTCGGGGAGGGTGTAAATGTAATATTTAACACGGGATCATCCATTTTCACAATGAACTCCCGGATGATGTAGTCTTCAGTTAAAGGGTAGGTCGCATAAGAATAGTTAGAGGTTTGAAGGAGAGTATAATTTCCGAGCCTGATGGTAAATCTTGCTGATGATTTGAAATCTGGAGGCCGAGTGAAGTAAAGACGAACAAAGTTAGCACCGGAAGAGAGAGGGAATTGTTGAGTAAATTTTCTTTGAAAGATGCAAGTGCATGTGCCAATTTAATCTGTGATGCTAGTCTCTCCCAGGTAGGTTTTGATTTCTTTGCCTCTAGGAGGGCATTTTATGAGGACTCCATCTGCTTGAACTTCATCTAAGTAGTTGCAGTCGAAGGTAGTTTCAACGGCCATGTATGCTGGCTTAACTACTACTAATGCAAATACGAGGAAAATGCACCATGCCTTCATCAAGGGATGGCAATCGGGTTTTTGCGGATTAGGCAAGTTGCTAATCACACGATCCCTTTTCATGGATGAGACTCAAACTTAGGAGATCAGTAATACAATTTATATGATTCTTAACGGTAGAGTAGGTTTTTGTTCAAAGTCCTACTCTTGCATGGTTTCACAAACTTGGGAGAAAGCAATACAAATTATATTATTGATGACAATACACATGGAGTTGTAAACAGAATGTGTAACGTCAAGTGGGCCAGCGGAACGAAAGGCTGAGTTTTATTTGGGGGATAAGGTTGTTTGTTCGTACACATGTGGATAAATCTAGAAATACCGTAACAAAATCGCTTTTATTAATATCATTTTTACAAAATCTATAGGAGTTGGGAAAATTTAAGACAAGTTACATGATTAGAAAAACTACCAAAATGAAGAAAATTGTGAAATTTAATAGATAATAAGAGCAATATTTTCCGATATATTCACCATAATGGGGTCTTATGAAGTTTTAAATGCAATTTTAGCAGAAATTTACGAAATTTAGGAAAACCATGAATTAAAGAGATAGCCTGGCTTTCATTGTCCTAAAAGTTCCTTATCTTCTAATAATGCATTCCTCGCTGAAAACTCGACTAGCCTCGATTTGTCAATTTATGAAGGCAAACTGATCATAGAGAAAGACCCGGCCTCATCTAATCAAATGGACTCATGGAAGAACCATACATTGGTTGCAACAGCATGTGTGAGCTAATGAATATGTGACTGGTACAAGTTGTTTCCAAGAACTAGCATGAATTATGAATATAATGAGTTCCATCATTATATGTTTATTGATTTTTTTTCTCGTGGCGCGTTACTCCTATAAGTCGTTTCTAACCTTGTTGTTTTCCGTGCATGATTTCGATTCCATATCCATCGGAATATTATATTTGATCCATGGTTAAGCTAGTCCACACAAAAGAAAGCGAAAAACAAAAATTTTCTTGTAGGGAAGGACAATTTAAGAAAATACTGAGAACTAGACATCAAGGAAACGATGTAGGGCCACTTGCTTTCTCCCGGATCGGTCAAAGTCAAGCAATCTTGTCTTGTAGTTCTTAAGACTAATAACATAAGCAAAGTCTTCCACTTGCGACGGCTCTCGTTGTTTGAAGATACACAGCTAGATGTTCTCGTTCCTATTTTTTTCTAGAATCTACTCTCAGGATCTTATACTCACCCTACAACTTGAGAAATACTAGTTACAAATTTTTGGATACACTAAAATTCTTTATCAGTACCATTAACGTAATAAAATAAAATATTTTTAACTCAATATATACTCAAATTTCAAGCTAACTTACCTACATCGAAAGTAAAAAATTTGAAACATATTATATCATTCGTTCATTTGCCGCATCCTATTTTCTTTTTAAAATACTATTATAAGATAAATAGATTAACTGATGAGTTGGAATTATTTGAAGCTTAGTCTTTGTTGTTATATTTTGTTTTTCATTCGATGTTCTTATGCTAGTAAAAATACTTCAATGAATTTGGTCTAGTCATTTATTTTAAACAAGTGGATTTAAACCTTATTGTATATTGTAATTTTGTGATTACATTTCCTAATATATTGTTTGGGGTCATATTGTCATATTTATGATTTATGCCCTCATGAGAAATATATGATTGAAAAACATTATATTGTTGGCAATTATCACATTAACGAATGCACTAGTTATGAATATATAAAAAAATGAATAAGTTACCGGATAACTTACCTCCAAAAATTTATCTTACAAAAATATAATAAAAAATTCATAAATTTCACAAAATATCATATACCTTATAAGTTTTTCAAGATGCAATTTCCTTGATGATTCCTACACATTTGAGAGTAGGTTTCGATTCCAAATTAGAAATATATACTTGCTAATTACTCGATAAGATACTAGGAAGGTCTAAGACCTTATCCACACCATATTTACTAACTCTTAGTTATGAGACATTGCTGCTTTTTAAGAAAATTTAAGATTTTTATAACAAATTTATAAGGAAATATCTAAAAGAGTAGTGCATAAGTTATGGAAGTAAAGGAAAACTGGTAGACGCTACTACACTGGCATTACGGATGCTCTAAAAATGATAAATAATTAAATAAATAAATTATATATGAGATTGTTTAAAAAAAAAATCAAATTTTCTCAGTCTAATAGTTACCCTTCAAGGAGAGTGGTAAAGGATTCTACATAACCATCGAAAATAGCACATCTCTAACTATAATCATTTTCTTTTTTTTTTAATTTATTTGACTAATATGTTGATTATGTGATGGAAGTCACAAAAACACTCTTGCACTTTAGTTTTGTCGAATACTAACATATGCTAAGTCTGTGTTAGAGATGCATAAAGAAAAATGTAAGGATTATATAAACAATATATAGGATCCTTTAAAATAAGGACAATATAGATTTTTACATAAAGCAAATATCAAACAATAGTTGGTATATGTTAGTGTAGGATCATGCTAATATACCATCCTACTTACTATAACTAATTCTTTATTTTTTTTATTTTATTTGAATAATATGTTTTAATGTGTAAGATAGCAAAATGAGATTGCATTTTAATATTATAGAGGATATATGATACAATTATAAAAATACATAGAAATTATTATCCTTTTCTAAAGCCATATTGTCAATGGATATATGAGTTTCTAAGGCAATCTTCAATTCTTGAGGAATTTCAAATAGACCGTGTAACCCATCATCAAGTATTGAAAACCTATATGAATTAATGTATTAAAGTTTTCAATGGCCAAATGATTGATTGGATAGTGTTGCTCATTGGACTAGAGTATAACCTTTCAATTAGCAAATAACTATATACACTTACTTTGTGTTGCTTCTTTCCATGGTATTAACATTCTACTACAAATTATACAAGCAAGGAAAACAAAAGCAAGAATAGCAACCAAGCCCCTACCATGGCAACAAAATTAGTTTATCAAACAAGGTTGACTAACCTATTGACAATCGACCTAATATAGTCCAAGTTCAAAACAACTTTCAAGTTTGCTAAAGGATTATCAAGAAAATACAAGTCTTCCTTCCAATCTATTTCTATACCAGCCAGATGATCAATAGCCAAGCAACATTTGCATACAGTTATGCTTTAGCAACTCTATTTTATAACTGAGATTCTCAACGTGCATAAAAATATTAAGGGGTTAAGAAAATTAGGATTAACTTCCTTAAACTACAATAGGTGAACAACTTCGGTAGAATAATATTCAATGACAATATTTTACAATTTTAGTTCATAGGCTATATTGAGACCCTAAAATAGACTATATAGTTCTATTTTAAGGGGAATAGCAAAAGCTAATTTCTAATGATGATCCTAACATCCCTCTATGAAGATAGGTCCAAAACATGTTGAATTCTCTTAATGCTAGGGTCAAAAAAGGTGAAGCTGAGCATCGTTAAGGCAAAGAAGCAACAAGATGAATCCTAGACCTATATGGAGTTTGAGGAGGGATTCTAGAATGAGCTACAAGGAGCTTTAAACTAAGCCATGGAGGAGTTTAATGATGCGATTGGGCTATCAAAGAGAAGGGGAGATCCTTGAGACATAAGTTAATGCACTTGAAGCCAATAAAAGGATTATAAAGCTAAGATTGATGCTACTATCATGGCCAAGCACTAGAAGATTGAAGATCTTAGAAATTAGTCAACGACATACCGAGTAACCATTGCTAATAAGATGACTATTCAAATGGCCCTGAGGGTACATTTACCCAATCGAAATATTTCAAGGGTACTTAATCGGCTTTAGATATAAACAAATATCTATAAGGTCTAAAGTGGTACTTCAATGAAGTGGGTATCATGGAGGACCCTCATAAGGCATGTACTATTGCTTTATATCTAAAGGATTTGCAATAGTATGACGTTGTAGGAGACTCAATGATATCAACACTTGGACTAACTTTGTCTAAGAGCTCACGGGCTAGTTCTTTCCGCAAATGCCACTATATTTGCTAAGATCAAGTTACACCATTTAACACGGGTGAAATTAAGCAATATGTTCAAGAATTCTTGGAATTAATGTTAGAGATTTTCGATCTTAACCCAAATGATGCCTATGTCATATTCCTTAATAAGCTTAAGCCATAGACAAGATGAAGTTGGAGAGTAGGGGTTAAAGATGTTTCTAAGCCATAACATTTTCTAAGGACTTGGCAAAATTCAAGAAGGTAGAACCTAAAATCTTTGTTAGCAAAGTAAGGAGCGGAGTAGAGAAAGAGAAGACTAGTAGTTCCATAAAAGGAAAGGTGAAGTATTACTTTTGTAATGGGCTTTGTTGCACTCGAAAGTGCCAAAGAAGGAAAAGTGATTACTTTAGTCGCTCATGATGAGTTAGATGATGGAGATGAGGCCTTAGCTTGACTCATTGCATAATCTCAATGCCATGAAATCATAGGTTTGTTAGAAATGTAAGGGATTTATGTATACAAAGGTAATGGCTAGTGGTAGGAAGCTAATGGCCTAATCGACACTACAATATCTCACCTCTTCATGTCAAGGACAATAACATCAAAGTTGGGGTTAAGAGTAGAGAAGACAAAATCTTTTCTAAAAATAATTAACTCAAAGGAGGTCCCTATAAATAAGGTAGACACTACAACATCTCAACTCTTTGTGTCAAGGACAACACATCAAAGTTGGGGTTAAGAGTTGAGAAGACAAAATCTTTTCCAAAAATATTTAACTCAAAGGAGGTCCCTACAAATAGGGTAGATAAAGGAGTAGAGCTCTACATTGGAAGTTAATAAGGAAGGAAACCATCAAATTGGTGCCTATATTGGTAGAAAAGTGACGTAATCATTGTTTTCAGTGTCCCTCAAGCACATTCCCTATGTGTATTAGACAGTCCTAATGCATAGTTTCCATCACTCAAAAAGCAAGTCAAGCCACAAAGTTCCTCTCTGCTATGTATGTAGCAAAGGGACTTAAGAAGAACAAGTAACATAACAACTTTAAGAGTTGAAGAGGAATCTAGGGATGAAGGAGTGATGATGCTACTTTTAGTCGAGGAGTTATTAAAGGAATTTCAAAATATGATGCCTGTAGGTTATCGAGAGGCTTTCCCCAAGAAAAGAACTAGATCACATAATTGAGCTAGAGTTAGGAGTTAAGCCTCCCACCGATATCCCTTATTAAATGTTTCCCTTGAAATTAGAGAAACATAAGTGCCAATTGAAGAAACTAGTAGAGAAGGGTTTCATCCAACCTGCTAAGGTACCCTTTTAGGTCCTTGGTATTGTTCCAAAGAAAGCATGATGGCTCTCAACTTATGTAAAGACTACCTAGCATTGAATAAAGTCGTTTAAAGAATGAATATCTCATCCCCTTGGTATCCGACCTCTTTAACTACTTGGGTAAGGTAATTGTACTTCTCTAAACATGATTTGCTGTTAAGGCATTGCTAAGTCAGATAAGTAAAGGGAGATAAGCCTAAAGATGGCATGTGTCATAAGGATGTTGCTTTCTAGTTATACCCTTTAAACTCACCAATGTGCTTGTAACTTTTTGTACACTTATGAACAAAGCTCTATTACCCTTCCTTGATGGTAGTATACCTAGATGACATTATGTTTTATAGCAATTCAATGAAGGAATAAGTGAGACACCATTTTTGGTGTTCTAGGTCCTTTGGGAAAATGATTCATATGTGAAGACAAGAAGTATGCTTTTGGCAAAGAGGAAGCAGCATTCTAAGGTACATAGTAAGATAAGGCATGATTCACAAAAATGATGAAAAGGTGATTAGAAAAAACATATTAAGCTTGTCGAGCTTAGGGGTTAGTGAATTATTGTGGAAGATCCATTTGGTTTACTCAACAATAGCCACAATTTTGATGGACTGAGCGAAGAAGAATTTTCCTTAGGATTGGAATAGAGGTTAGTAGGAAGCTTTTGAAGTGCTAAAGCTAGTAGTCACTATAGAGCTAATCTTAATGTTCCCTATCTTTGTCATATCTTTTAAGATATACATTGGTGCACCCGATGGCTTTTGAAAGGATAAAGCTTTAAGAGATAGAAAGGTGATACTTAGTATACAGAAACAAGATGAAAGTGGTGGTGCTAGAGGATGGATTTTGAGAATTAATGGAAGTCTAGTGGTTAGTAGCCTTAACTCTTTGAAGAATTAATGACCTTTTTGAAATTTGAATCATCCTTAACCCTGACAAATAGCAAAACATGCTTAAGCTAAATATACCTTATCTATTTATATTAATTTTTCACCCTTTTTAGTTGATTAACATGTATGTAACAAGAACCTTGTAATAAAAAGTCTTTGAAATGAAAGAAACGAAGGAAATATTTTGTCATGAATTGTTTAATTTTACTTACATTTACACTCAATTAACAAAATAAATATTATTGTTAAATAATAAGCCATAACAAAATTGGAGGATGAGGTAAAAGGATAATGGTCTCTGCTTATTGTCACCATGAATCAAAGCCCATTATAGGGCTACTAACAATCCACTACTCAAGCAACAAGTGCATAATATACAAAAACCCCATATTCCATGAAAGGCACCTAGGTATGTGCTAGGAAAGCCTTAAAGTAAGTTTAAGAACAACAACAAAATGGAACAAGTGTTGCAAACCATGCAACTCATGGTGTAACAACAAGTTGTAATGCTACAACGTTTGGCCTTAAACTGTAATAATAGCCTTTAGTATCTTGCTATCTTCACTACCAACACAAATTCAACCACCTCTAGCTAAGGAAGCCAAGGATGCAGATGTCGGGCAAAGCCTAAAATGTCAAGAGATCATGTTGCTCAACTTCATAAAGTCTAACCATTTCTTTAAAGGGAGTGCTAGAGAACTTGAATCACTTAGATCGAGCAGTCTTTTATAGTTTATGAGGTGCCGAAGCACCAATGATGGCCTACAGGACTTACTTACTCAAGCTAAGGGCTAAAATTGGTAGATCAATGCAAAGATTGTGAGAGATACTCCTACCATATTGAGCTATAATTTTTTCTCTCTATTTTATAGATTTATCCATATTAGAGGTTCTTTCTACCACAACACTACTAGGAGAGTCTCTATGGTGAGTACCCTAATCATTGAGTTAGTCTTGGGATTTTAGCTCATGAGAAGCATTAGATAGCGACCTTGTTTAAATTTTCACTTTACTTATGTAGTTCATTTGTCTTATGTACCTATGAAAAACAAAGTTATGTTTTGAAAACCTGAAGTCTATTTATAAATTTTTAGTAACTTATTGTATAATTTTGATACCTTGTGTTATAGTTTGTAATTAGACACTTCATGAGTAGTTGATGGGATTTCAAACACCACGGAAAAAGTCCTTTCTTCTTGAGAAAACTATTAACAAGTTCTCATGATTAGAATATCCTATAGGATATGGCAAACACAAATTACCAACCCTAATGGATCTTTTCTAATTTCCAATGGATTGTTCCAAGATACAAAAATTAAACTAACCACATCAAAGGATATGACATTTCTCACTTTATGCCTTTACACATACTTTGCTATCCGTATCCTTTAGAATATTAAAGGGAAGAGAACATGAGAAAATACTAAGAACTATATACATCAAGTATCGGACTTGAATTGTCAATAAGTCTTCTAAGTCAAGTGACCTTGTCTTGTAGTTCTAATGACTGATAACATTAGCAAAGTCTTTTTGAAGGCTCACGTTGCAAACTTAGTCACCAAACTCTCTTTGGGTTTAGACCTATCATTCAAAGGTTATAGATGGCTGTATATAAATTAAGGAAATAAAGGAAAATTATAATGTTTTAGCAGAATTTTTTTCCCCTCGAAAAAAGAATTATATCATCAATAGCCATTTGAATTTATGAGAACTTTCTCAATTATTAAGAAAAATTACAATCAAAGAGGAGATTTATAAATTATGGGGTTAGAATTATTGAAAGAAAGGGTTTGAGTGGTGGCAGTAAGAGGCTTTAGAGAGAGGATCCTTAGTACCTAAATGAGTATATTACGTACATGAATGTCTTAATCACCTCTTAGAGTCACCTACCAAAGGAAGGAAAAGGCTTTAGAGTTTGCTGATGTGTGCAGCACTCCCCTCGAAAGGATAAATTCTAACTTCGATCTAGTTCATGTAAACCTAATTCTAGACCCAAAGATGTCGGTGTACCCAGTAGATGTTGGATTAGATTGGATTGCATCTTTATCATGCACCTGTTGATTTTATTTTATTTTTCTAGGGATTGGGATGAAGAATTGAGCTTATTCCATCTTATCAACAGAAGTTATTCATATGATATAACTATAGGCTAACATTATGTTTGGTATGTGGGAGTAAACTAGAATGGAATTGTGATCCTAGCTGCCATTCTATTTCTCTATGTTTAGGAGTATATTGGGAAACTACAAAGCAACTCTTAGAATCAATGATTTCAATTTCAAAGAAAAAATTGATTCTACCTTTGAGAGAAGGGAATTGCAATTCCACTCCTACCATATTTATTATTATTAATCGAATTACTTATTTAATTTTTAATTTAATTATGATATCTAATAGTTAATGGTACTTTTGATGATTACTACTATATATATATTTAATTTCATTCCGCTTTATAGATATTTCCAAATATAAAATATAATTTATCATTCCACTCTTCGTTCCATTCTATTTTAGCCGATCTATGTATACCAAATGTGATATAAAAGAATTTTCACGATGTTGGTTTATAATTCAATATGCTTTTTCCAAGTTTCATTAAAACATGTTCAACTTTGTCTTTCAAATTTTGACTAAAATTAGCAGTAATAGCAATGCTAACTTTTCATATTAAATATGTTAACAAATTTTGAAAAAAGCTTTAACGCAAATAATATCAACGCATATCCAGATTTTCTCCATGATTAATGTTAATTTTGAATGTCCACCCGCATCTATAATAGTTAAAATCTACGGCAGAGGAAGAAACTGTTACAGCACAGTGAATAATCTCTCACATGACCTATTGCCTAGGTTGCACCCTTACTTGATAAGTAGATCAACCCTTATGGTGAATTTGCATACCGTGTTTTTTTCTTTTGTAATTTACTACTTGTTACATTTGTTCAACGGGGGAATTTAACCTGTTCTATGCTCAAGTATAGGTGAATTTATTTTCTGTAAGGGCCTTGACTTCATATCTCTACGTCACATTGCATAATTCCGTACATCAAAGCTTGCTGTAATTGAAAGGCTTATGAATTATTACCTTATCTCTTGATCAGAAAGTTGTTTTATATCCCCGATTAGATCAAATTTCAATACATTGAGCCATGTTGGGTTGATTACAAGATATATGATTCTATTATTTCTAATGATTAAAGGATGAAACTCAAAAGATGTGACCCCATGACTTTCTAATCCCTAGAATTGATTCAATTTTTCTCTTTACTGATTTGAGATTATGAAGAATTCAAAGTTGAATGCCATTTGGCATGATTATTATTGAAAACCTGGTTTTTATTCATCGCTTGTGGTACTTATTCAAAACAAAATCAATCCGCTATATCATTACTAATTCCTCATTACTGCTCATCATTTCAAGTGGCATGTCACGGTGATTTTTTTATTTTTCTTCTTAAGAAGCCAAAGTCTTTCGGTTTTCCCTCTAAAGGGGCTAAAAGTTACCATAATGATTAGCTAGGCTTTTCTTTTGACTTTTGTTATTTCTATTATGTCTTGAAATCATAGAGTCGCAATAGTTTTATTATGTAAACCAACATATAATAGTAACTGGCATTATAGTCCCAACTATAGATTTAATTTACACAAGATGTTCATGACTTCTTATTTTGAAGTAAATAGTTCAATTAAAGTTTAAGTTAGAATTTACATAAAAAGTTAGAATTATTATTCATATATAACAAACACAAACAGGATTATCAAGTAATTAATTACATGCAATCCAACAAGCAAATACTATCACACAACGTGGTCCAATCTGTTGTGAAATTAAAACAATTTTACCTGCTTTAATATAGGTTAAGGAGTTTCCGTTAATACAATAGTTTACAATAAAACTTAGGTTTATATAATAGAGACATTACTCCCCTTAAAATTATCCTTCAAACCAATGCCCTCATCTTCATCTCAACCTTATCTTCACCGCAACCTCCTTTCCTATCACTTAGTTCAATTAAAGATAAGAAAAAGACTATTATACTATCTAACATTATCTTTTTTGAAAGTATCGATGTCTAATTGGAGAATCCTAATGGTCTCTTAAAAGGTTGCAATGCATATCTAATTAGGATATTTAGGTTAGTTATGATTAAGTATGGTTTAGGGTGATCAAACAATTTCACACACTATTCCATTCATATCAATCACCAAATACAATACAAAATTCAGTATGAAATCAGACGCTCAAGCATATGCGTACTTAACTACTTACAAACATAGTCAAATACCATCCTAAGTCTTCGAGTACTCTAAAATATGATAAAGTATTAAACCCAACTTACTTTGAATCCTTGGTTGCTTACTTAACCAGTCGTAGGTTGACTTGTCTCCGTATGTTCTATAATATAAATACGCTTTTAGTAGTTATATTTTGATGATATATATACTTTAAGTTATGATTTAACTCAACTTTTCATTTATACGTATTATTCATTATCAATCCATTCTAGTTTAATTTAAGATTCGGTTTCTGAATCCAATCTCAATTTAGGTTCTAAATCAATTCCAATCTACAAATATCATACCTAACTTCTAAAAATAAGTTCTAAATCCTAATATGCAATTATTACATCAGGCTCAAGTATCCTAAATATCACGTTGGTCCTAAATTAGTATTCTATTTTATCCGATACACTTGAATCCTTATTAGTATACTGAATTTACTCTCGATATAAAAAAATTTTACATTTTATAATTACCTAAATTTAAGCTTTGTACTAGATTTAATATGTATTAATATTATTATTATATTAACCATTTTAACCTAATATTTTATATTTACCAAATTTTCCAATTCCATGTAACATCAAAATTACCTATATTTATTACATAATACCCCTAATAATCTTATCTAACTCCCTATATACCACAATTATCATACTACATTGGATATAAACATTTTAAAATCCTTAATTTTATACTAAATTAGTAATTATTTCATTAATCATTAATTAATCCAAAAAATCCTAAAAATCTCTAATTATATACATATTTTAAGAGCCTAAAAATCACTTAAAATTTTTGAAGTTTAATTTCTCAAAAAGAGTTTCATAGTACTATTCTATATCACTTAAGTAGTCTATACAAAAAAAATCAACCTCAAAACTATACCCTTGAGGCTATTTAATTCTAAATCAAAATATGTTCGATTTCTTAAGCACTCTATATTTCTAGATGTAATCAAATCTAATTAATATTTTTCCCTAAATCTATATACAATAAAACATTAGAATAATAAAATTCATAATTTTCTAGATAAAATTAATAATTTTAATAATTTACATAAAATTAATTGGAATTTGGACTCACCTGACTATTGGACTTCCGGCCACTAACGGCGATCCAGTGGGTGTTGGCCAGTCTAAGTGGTGGGTGTAGAGTGGTGGTGATGGCATTGGTGGTAGCAACGGTTCGGTTCTAGTTGGTAGTGGTTCATGGATTCAATCCAATTGTCCCTACTGTATAGATTTTTTGTAAATTTTTTAAAAACCTTAATTCTCTCCCTTTTTCGCTTCTCTCCAATTTTCTAAGATTGTAAATAGATGAAATGAGGTTTTAGTGAAGTTTGGCTATTTATAAAGCTATTGGGGAATTTTAGTGCATTAATTAAAGTTGATATTTGCTTTATCTTCTTCTAAATTGACTTTTTAAGTGTGCCAATTTAATTGGCTAATTTTTTTCTTTCTTCCCTCAGCTGCCACGACCTTGATTTGATTCATCCCCCACTTCTTTGATTTTTTTCTTATTTTTCCTTGATTGTTTCATAACTTTATTTAATTATTTGGCATTTTTCTAGTATTTTTCAAGCATTTTAGGCAATTTCACCTATTTTTACCTATACGTAAATACAAATAAAGTATAAGTAAATACTCTTAAATATTATTTATGTTATTCTATGATTTTTAGTGTGCATATAATTTATTTTTAGCGATTTGTTAGTTATCGAAATTCATTTTATGCATTTTTATTAAAAAACAGATAATATACTTAAAATTTGATATTATAATATTCTATTATTTTATTACTTATTTTCCTAAATTCAATCTTACAAAATCACTTTACTAATATTTCTATTTTTTTTTTTATAATTTAGATTTGATTGAATCCTTTAACTGATCGTCTTAAACTTTATATACTAAATTCAATCCTATAATTACAGGGCTTACATTTCCACTCTCCTTCGAAAAAGTTTTATCCTCAAAGCTTATGTATATCTAGATTGCACTTAAATAATCAAAAGTATTAATCACATACTTTTACTAACCTAGAAGTTAGAAAAGCCGTGGATACTGCTTCATCACTACTGTTTTTGGTTCTCATGTAATCTCCAAGTCCAAACCTTCATTCCATTGGACCTTCATGTACTCCATATCTTGATTCCTTAATTTTTGAACTTAATTATTCAGTATTTTTATAAGTTGCTTCACCACTTAAAAATTCCTCGTTAACTCCATCGGCTTTATTTCCACAATTGTATTTGGGTTCTTAACAAATTTCCTTAGTATAAAAACATGGAATACATCATGGTAACCTGACAAGCTTGGAGGTAGTGCTACTCTATAGGATATATTACTAACCTTCTTTGATACTTCAAACGGACCAATATATCATGGGCTTAACTTTCCCTTTGAGCGAAACCTTCTAAGTTCTTTGAATGAGCTTATCTTAACATAAACATGATCACCAACTTCAAACTCCAATGGCCTTCTTTTCAAATATGCTCAACTCTTATAACGGTCCTGAGCTTCCTTCATTCGTTGCCGAACAATCTTAACCTTCTCACTTGTCTGATTAATCATGTTAGGTCCAATCATTACATACTCTTCATGATCTTAATATAGTAGTGATTTATATTTTCTCCCATATAATACTTCATAAGGTGCCATCTAGATAATCGCATGATAACTATTATTGTAGGCAAACTCTATCAATGGTAATTATCTATCCCAATTACCTCCAAAATCTAACATACAAGCTCGCAACATATCTTCTAGGTTTTGAATCATTCACTTGGATTGTCCATCTGTCTAGGGAAGATAAGTTGTACTAAATTACAACTTTGTATCCAAAGCTCTATGTAAACTCTCTTGGAATTTAGATATAAACTGACTATCTTGATTAGAAACAATACTCTCTAGTACACCTTGTAATTGTATTGTCTCTTGAATATATAACTTAGTCAACTTTTCCATTGAATCACCCATCTAATAAGGTAAGAAGTGTGCATTCTTTATTAATCTATCTATAACTACCTAGATTGAATCATAACTAACTTGAGTTCTTGGTAGTGCTACTATAAAGTCCATAGTAATATGATCTCACTTCCATCTCGGTACTTCCAAAGGTTGTAATGGTCCACTCGGTCTTTGATATTCCGCTTTAACTTGTTGGCACATAATGCATTCTGCCACATATTGTGCCATATCTCTTTTCATTTCATTCCACCAAAACATGAGTTTTAAATCTTAATATGTCTTATTTCCTCCCAGGTGTACAGTATAACTTGTAATGTGTGCTTCATCCATAATTTCCTTTCTTATGTTAGCATATTGTGGCATACATATCCTCATCTAAACTTTAATATACCTCATCCATCCACTTTAAAGTCAAAATCATTTCCTTTGTTCAATTTCTCCTTTAACTTCATCAAATCTTTATCTTCCTCTTGCTTCTGTTTAATTCTCTCCAATAAAGTAGGTTGCAGTTCCAAATTCATTATCTAACTATTAGGTTCACACTAGTTACACCCAATTTTCAACTTTTCAAATTTATACACCAATTCACATTGGGAAGTTAATAGTAATGCAACATGTTCATAATTTTTCCGACTCAAAGCACCTACCACTAGATTGGCCTTTCTAGGATGATAATTTATATCCAGAACATAATCCTTAATAAACTCTAACCATCTCCTTTGTCTTAAGTTTAACTCATTTTGAGTAAAGAAATACTTCAAACTCTTGTGATTAGTATATATCTCACATTGTTATTCATGTAGATAATGTCTCCAAATCTTTAAAGTAAACACCACGGTTGCTAATTCCAAATCATGGGTTAGATAATTCCTTTCATATGGCCTTAACTGTCTTACTGCATATGTAACAACTTTTCCATCCTGCATCAATACACAACCCAATCCATTTCGAGAAGCATCACTATATATACTACAAGGCTTATTTGGATCAAGTAATGTTAATACTGGTGCTATAGCCAGTCGTTTCTTCAACTCCTGAAAACTCAATTCACAATTTTTCGGTTTAACTCGTAATTGATGATATCCTAATTTCAAATCAATTCTAGAAAATACAGTTGCACCTTGTAACTGATCAAATAGATCATCAATGTAGGGTAACAAATACCTATTCTTAATGGTAACCTTATTTAGTTCTCAATAGTCTATACACAATCTCATGGTACCATCTTTCTTCTTCATAAACAATATCGGAGCTCCCCATGGTGAAATACTTAGGCAAATAAATCTCTTGTCTAATAGCTCTTGAAGTTGCTTCTTTAATTCTTAAAGTTCCATAGGTAACATATGATATGGAGCTTTAGAAATAGGTTTACTTCTAGGAATGAGCTCAATAGTGAAGTTTAACTCTCGTTATGGAGCTAAACTCGGTAAATCCTCTAGAAATACATTTGAAAACTCACACACTATTCATATGTCCACTACCTTACGTGCCTCTTCCTTCACTTCCATGGCAAACACCTAACAATATCTCTAGTCTTTGTCTCATACAATTCATCACATATCTCCATTACAGCTAAATTTAATTTGCTTTCACCAGCCTTCCCTTGAAATACTATTTCTCCATCGTTGAGAGTAATAGTTTTAATTTTATATTCCACAATTGCTTTATTCTTAGACAATCAATTTATTCCTACTATTACATCATAACCCTGTAAAGGTAATGTTATAAGACTTATAGGGTATTCCTTCTCCTTAATCTTAATTCTACCATCGGCTACCACTTCTTGAGTTGTTACCTTCTCCCTAGTAAGAGTTCTAACTCTATAGGTTGTGTTAATCTTAACTACACTAATTTCCTGTTCATTTATAAATTTTTTACTCGTAAAGGAATGAGATGCACTAATATCAAATAATTCAAAAGCAGGTTATCCATTTATTAACACTTTCCTTAGAATATACTAATAATATAATTACTAACTAAACTTGTATTTATAAATCTTAAAATGCAAACACCTCAATTTAATTCATACTTAAAGTATCATCAAAATAAATAATCTGAGTACATACCTATCATAAGTCCTTCATCGTTTTCTTCTTCAACTCCCATAATCTCTTTAGTATCATTATGGTAGTACTCCTCCATCTAATTTGCAAAATCCTCATCTTCTTCAACTCCCATATCCTCCAAGGCAAAAACTCAAGCGGGAGCGGTTGTGTTATAAGAACCTTCTATCCTATTAGTTCCTTATCCAAACTAGAGACAATATCTGGAGAAATGTCCCTTTCTACCACATTTGTTACACTTCATAAGTTTTATTTTGGGGCATGCTCACAACATATGGTTCTGATCTCTACATATAAAAACACTTTCCTTTCAACTGAGCACAATTTCTCATAAAATGACTTATGCCATACTTCCAGCATTTGACATTACCATCCTTATCATAAAAAATCAAACCAGGTATTAACTGTACTGGGTTACTAGTTAAAGTTGTTGGTTTCCTTCTCTTTTGTCTAGAACTATTAGTGGCATCAGGATATGATCTCTTAAATGATGGACCGAGTCGATAACCCTTGTTGATCTTTTGACTCCACATTACTTGCATCCTTACATGATTATGTTCCAGTTGCCTCGCCTTATCTACCATTTCATTGTAAACGATAAAACCATAATCTAACAGCTTACAACACATTGTGGGGTCAAACCTAACAAGGAACAAATCCTTCTTTAATTCAATATTATCTCAATACAAATCAGGTGCATGTTGTAACAGTTTATTAAACTCAGTTTCATACTGAGTTACACTCATACCTTTCTTCTTTAGCTCAAACAAATCTCGTACCATCCTATTCTAAATATTAGAGAAAAAATACTATTTCTTGAATTCCTCTTTAAACCTTTGCCAAGTAATATTATTCCCTAATTGTCTCACTTTAGAGTCTCACCATACTCTACCAACTAACTTTAACATGAAAGTACCATAAGATAACTTTTGGGATTCAAGAACTCTAAAAACCTCAAAACTCCATTCAATTTGGGCTAACCAATCGTTAACTAATGCTCACCCAGCCATTTCTTCCTCATAATAACAATTGGATTTTATAAATTCAGGAAGTTTATTTACTTCTTGTGGTCACTCCATCCTTTGTTCAGCCGCTTGGGGTTTCCTGTTTCTTGTATTACCGCTAGTTATGAGATGTTGAATCAACATTCCTTGCTGCCTCATCATCAAATGCATACTAGAAAGTATTTATCCAATAGGTATATTCTTTTGTGGAGGCGGTAGGGGTATATCTTGTCTATTTTGTTCCTTTAGGGGTGATGGTGCTCGTGGTAGAGGGTTTTGATTTCCTTCAGTTCCTTCATTATGACTCTCATTTCTAGCTTCCGCCATACTCACTTAATATTAATAACTTGTGACTCTGCATACATATCTATTTATAAGTTATCCCATTCTTTAGTTTTATAAACTTTTCAGAACTTAGTAAACTCTTGTAATTTGTGCTTATATAAAATAGTAATAACAATATTATTTTAATCAAAGTACATATTAGATTTAACTTCCATTATTAACTTGATTCATCCTTTACATCATTGTAGCTGGTTATAATTTCAAAAACAAGAAGGTACAACTCAATATGCTTAGGAATACATACATAAGATTTACAACTTGATTACATAATTACTTACATAATCTAGTACAGACTTGATTTTTGCAACTGTACAATACAAAAGATTACATCATCTTGGTTACACTAAACTCGATTACATTAGACTCTTTTACAACATACATCTAACTTGATCCAGAAACTATAAAATACATCAAAAGTCAAAATACATTAGTTTCAACCAAAATTGCTACTAGATCATACTAAAGATCTAACTAAGCAAAGACAGTTACCTAACTAAAGTTAGTCCTCATCTAAATAGTCTGTGGTAGTTGCCTAATCAAAGGAATCATGATCCATATGACCTACTACCAAGTGATTCTCTTCCTCTCGATCTGATTTAGAACTTATGGGTATTACTTCTAGACTCTTAGGAAACACAATCGCTTCCTGTACCTCATCATCATCAGACTCAACCACATTTCCATTCCTTACTCTAGCTATCCCAGTATCTGTTATCACCTGCATAACCAAAGCATGAATGTCTACACTAGGTTCGTTCTCATTCTCTATACCTTATTCTTCTTCAGGATCCTCTTCCTCGGTGTCTTCTTCCTCTACATTAGCCTTACCCTCTTGATGATTACTTTATGCATTTGAATGGGCTGCTTCTTGGGGTTCTACAGGAAGTGGGTTTCCTTGTAGTGGTTCTTACATTTCAAGTTCTAGGTTTGGTTCAGGGTTAGGGTCCAGAGGTATCTCTATGCCTACTTCAGTGGGTTTTGGAAATCGAGGAAACTAATCTATGATTCTTTATGGATACTGTCTAAGAATTTATGGAACGTCGGTAAGGATATGAGTGATACTAGCTGGGTAAGGTCTCTCGTCTTCTAACCTAGCAAGGAAATATCTTAAGGGCATCATCAAGGATATAATCCCCTCTCTCTCTAACCATCATTGCTCAAAAGCTACTATAGTAGTATACCTATCATATTAGGGCCCTAAACTCAACTCCATCCATGCCCATTGATCCTTTTAGCTATAACACATCTCATCATG
The DNA here is from genome assembly GCA_024138015.1 of Lumnitzera littorea. NCBI lineage: Eukaryota > Viridiplantae > Streptophyta > Magnoliopsida > Myrtales > Combretaceae > Lumnitzera > Lumnitzera littorea. The sequence goes on along the minus strand of JAMXBB010000005.1, from coordinate 25,229,887 downwards.
AAATTTATTGATAATCTCATCGATTGTCTTAAATATATTCTAATCGGCTAACTTTTGAAGTAACCGCTGCTACTTAACCCTATAGTTGATAGGGGACTCCTCTCTATTCCAACTAAACTGTATCTAACTAAGTATTAACTCCCCCCTTCAACCCTGTAATTAGAGTTAGAATCAATCAACATTTACTACATTAAGCATTATGCTTACTTCCGTTTTAATATGCTTAATATAATCTTTTATCGCCTACTTAATACCACCCACTCTTAATGTTCCTATGACATATATTTTTTTTAAAATTATAACGCTTTAAAGCGAGTTCACTAGAATTATGCTTTGATACCAATTGAGAACTGTTACACCACAAAGCCACAGAGTCGTAATAGTCCTGCCATATAAACCAACCTATGATAGTAACTAACCCTACAATCCCTACCATATATTTAATTTACACAAGGCATTCATGACTTCTTTTGAAGTAAACAATTCAATTAAAGTATAAAAAGTTAGAACCATAATTCATATATATATATATATATTTGAAGAACACTAAACTAAACTTAAAAAGGGGGGTGAATTGAGTTTAGAGGACAAGTTGCAATTCTTTTTTAAATTAAGCACTAAAAGTAATAATGATCATAATCAAGATAATGATAAAACAATAATAAGTGAGGAAATTAAAAGAGATAGGGATGAAAAGATCAAGTCTGGATATAACATGAAGTTCGGACTACCCTCTATTCTCTACAAGCACAAAATGCCTTCAACTAAGGACTTTACACCACTTTATTGATTTTTCAATTCAAGCTCCAAGAGCTACACAAACATAAACTTGATTATACAAGTTTTATACTCACAACTCTCAACACAAATCACAATCTCAACTTACAACACAATAATCTATCTTAAAGATTATTGGTGTAGTGCTTTTAACTCTCAATACTTTACAACTAATAACTCACAAGTACTATACTTCAAATCTCTCTAAATATTGGCAAATTAGGGTACAAGAGACAATGAGAATAACAGACAATAAGAATACAAAAGAACATTGGAATATTGTAGCAAAAGATTAGTTCTCTACTATTCTTGGTTGGGTTGCTGAGCATTTATATCATCCCATTCAATTCTTCCCATTACAATGCATTAAATGCTCCAATGGTTAGTTGAATCAAACTTATCGGCATGCCTGTACCTTGTACTACCGACAAGCTGGTAACAAAATACTTTACTAGCATGAGTACTGATAAGTGAATCAACAAACCGGTTCCTTGATTAGAAGTACTTTCATCTCCTTATTTAGGCTACTTCACAGTTAAGCTGGTAATACCTTAGAATTATCAACTTGGTAGGCCAAATATCTTTTGAAAATACTTTTAACCACCAACAAACAAATACACTTTGCAATATAACTTCAAAATCATTTGATTACCACTCAAAAGATTAAATTTCTTGTAGAGATAATTGATATATTTAATCATCAAGCAAAATTAATTTATTTTATTCAATTACCTCAATATAATCAAATAATAATTAGTTTAATCATCCACTTATTTTGTTCTCTTTAAAAACAATATATTTAAATATATACTTTTTGTTCTGTTCTCGTTACAATCAAATAATGAACTTTAGGTTCAACAATAATTATATCCATGTCTTAAAATCCCAAGAAATTACATATACTACAGTGGTTGGCTAACTTACATCTTACACATCAGTTCATAAACCTAAAAATACTATCAAGACAAAAAAAAAAAAAAAAAACTCAATCATATAGCTATTTAATCTTCACTCCCTATAGCTTCAAAACAGAATTGACCTTAAGATAATTGTATTATGGCATGGTAATTAGAAGTTAGAACCCATAAGAGAATCTATATAGGTATGAGCAATCACAATTTAGTAAGTTAAGTTAGAGACTTATGAAAGTATAACAAATACAAACAAGGTTATGAAGCAATTAATTACATGCAATGCAACAAGCAAATGCCATCATACACATGGTCCGGTTCGTTGTGAAATCAAAGTAATTTCACCCGCTCTGATCCGGGTTAAGGAGTTTCTATTAATGCAACAACTCACAACCAAACCCAAGTTTATACAATGGAGACACTACTCCCCCTAAGACTATCCTTCAAACCAATACCCTCATCCTCATTACGACCTCATCTCCTATCACTTAGTTAGACTAAGAATGAGGAAAAGACTATTATACTATTCAGCGCTATCTTTTTTGAAGGTATCAATGTTTAGTTAAAAAATCCTAATAGTCTCCTAAAGGGTTGTAATGCATGTCCAATTAGGGTATTTAGGTTATTTATGATTAAGTATGGTTTAAGGTGATCAAATAATTTCATATCATTCCATTTACATCAATCACCAAACACAATACAAAATTTAACACAAAATTAGATACTCAAGCACATATGTACATAACTACTTACAAACACAATCAAATACCATCCCAAGTCTCTAAGTACTCTAAAATACGATAAAGTATTAAACCCAACTTACTTAGAATCGTTAGTCGCTTACTTAACTAGTCACAGGTCGACTCGTCTTCGTGTATCCTATAATATAAATATTCTTTTAGTAGTTATATCTTGATGATATATATACTTTAGGTTATGATTTAACTCAACTTTTCATTTATACATATTATTCATTATCAATTCAGTCTAGGTTAGTTTAGGATTTGGTTTTCGAATTCGATCTCAATTTAAGTTCTAAATTAATTCTAATCTACAAGTGTTATACCTAACTTCTAAAAATACATTTCAAATCCTAATGTGAAATTAATTACATTAGGCTTGAGTATCTTAAATATTATGTTTGGTCTTAAATCAGTATTCTATTACATTCGATACACTTAAAACCTTGTTAGTATATGGAATTTACTCTTGATATGAGAAAATTTTACATTTTTTCCTGTAATTACCTAAATTTATGTTTTATACTAAATTTAATATGTATTAATATTATTATTATATTACCCATTTTAACCTAATATTTTATATTTACCATAATTCCAATTCCACATATTGTCAAAATTATCTATATTTGCTACATAATATCCCTAATAATCTCATCTAACTCCCTAAATACCACAATTATCATACCACATCGGATATGAACATCTTAAAATCCTTAATTACATACTAAATTAGTAATTATTTCATTAATCATTAATTACCCAAAAAATCCCTAATTATATGCGTATTTTAAGGCCCTAAAAATCACTTAAAATTTTTAAAATTTAATTTCTAAAAAAGAGTTTCATAGCACTGTTCTATATTACTTAAGTAGTCTATACAGAAAAATCAAGCTCCAACTACCCTCCTAAGGTTATTTAATTCTAAATTGAAACATACTCAGTTTCTTAAGCACCTTATATTTCCAGATATAATTAAATATAACCAATATTTTTCCCTAAATCTATATAAAATAAAACATCAAAATAATAAAATTCATAATTTTTTAGATAAAATTAATAATTTTAATAATTTATACAAAATCAGTTAGAATTTGGACTCACCTAACTGTTGAACTTCCAACCACCAGTAACAGTCTAGGGGGTATCGATTGATCTAAGCAGTAGGTGTGGGGTGTGGTGGTGGTGGTGGTTTGGTTCTAGTTGGTAGTGGTTCATGGGTTTAGTCCAATTGCTCCTACTGTATAGATTTTTTGCAAATTTTTGAAAAACCCTAATTCTCTCCCCTTTTCAGTTCTCTCCAATTTTCTAAGATTGTAAACAGATCAAATGAGCTTTTGGTGAATTTTGGTTATTTATAGAGCTCGTAGGGAATTTTGGTATATTAATTGGAGTTGGCATTTGCTTTATCCTCTTCCAAATTAACATTTTAAGTATGCTAATTTAATTGGCTGATTTTCTTTCTTTCTTCCTTCCCTTAGCTATCATGACCTTGATCTGGATCATTCCCCACTTCTCTTTTTTTTTTCTTATTTTTCCTTGATTTTTTACAATTTTCTTTAATTATGTGGCATTTTTCAAGCATTTTAGGTAATTTCACGTATTTTCACATATACGAAAATATATATGGAGTACAAGTAAATATTTTTAAATATCATTTATGTTATTTTATGATTTTTAGTGTATATATAATTTATCTTTAGCGACTAGTTAGTCATTGAAATTCATTTTATGTATTTCCGATAAATAACAAGTAATATACTTAAAATTTGATATTATAATATTCTATTATTTTATTTTTATTTTCCTGAATTCAAACTTATGGAATCACTTTTACTAATATTTCTATTTTTTTTTTTATAATTTAGGCTCGATTGGATAAAGGATCCGATCGCCCTAAATTTTATATACTAAATTCGATCTTACAATTACAAGGCTTACAATTTCCTTTCTAGTCTACTTTTGAAAGGGTCAATTTATTACACATGAAATTTAAGATTGTATCATGTAATTATATTGATGTCACTAGGTATATGAGATGATGTTCATGAAATGGAAATAATCATGTAAAGTATTAAAATATAGACACATTTGATTGTAAAACCAAGTAGAGTTATTTGAGGAATGCAATCTTCTTTTTATTGTAATTGTAGTAAAAAAGCTTGTACTAGTCAACATATATTACATGTTTGCCATTAACAGCATAATTGCTTTAAGATGCACAAAGTTCGAACCAATCTACTTAAGCTATTTTCCACAAGTACAAATAGAGTATGTACTTATGATGGAATCATAAAATCTAGTTAACTCGTGATTTTGACAACTATGCTTATGGTAGAGCTACCATATGCCATGCTCCAAACTCAAAGGATGTAATAATCCACCATGTATCCTTGTTATCTAGTAGAAACACGCAATTGTATGGTAAAAATTAATGTTACCAAACTCAAACTGAAAAAATTAGCTCAAGAGTGAGAAGGGGTTAAGAGTTGAAAAGGTCAACTAGGCTTAAATTGAGATTAAACCAAGGTTAACAAAAATCTTAAAATATAATTCACATTTATCTATAAAGTAATAAAAATTATTTGCATACATAAAAATTGAATGTTGAGAACTTTTTACCGTTTATTTTTTGTTTTTCTTTGATCTATATTTTTTTTAGCAATTTTTTTTCTAAAACGTACAAGAGAAAATAACATATTTTAACTTGAAAAAACCTAATAGGTTCTTATATGAACCGAGTTGAACTAGCTAGGTTAATTGGCTCGAATAGGAGTCACTATCAATAAGGATCAATGAGATGACTTGAATTGGTTTTATAGAGGGGTTAAATTAAGCTAAGTTGAATTGAGCAGGTCAACCTTAGTTTAATAATACTAGTAAAAATATGCAAAACTTATACTCTATGTCAATTTGCATAAAATTTTTAATACCTAAAATATTCTTAAAACAAAGTCCCAAAGAAAGTGGGTGAATTATAAAACCTAGCAAATAATTACTTTATCAACAAACACATCAATGTCAAAGCACATGTAAAATTTATTAACAAAATGGAATAATAACTAAAAAAAAAAAAACCACACTATTCATTAATAGTTAACTAAGATAGGAGTAGTAAATATAAGCTAAACTAATATTGTGGGCCAAAAGGTCATAAATTGGATCTATTAATCCCAAGTGTCTATATACTAAAAATTGAAAAAAAAAAAAACAAAATCATCTCATTCTCAAAGTACCACCTATATTAGCCAAGAATAAATCAATTTGGGTTTGGATTCTCTTAATCTACCCCTTTAAGATGATGCTACATATAGCAGTTGATGTAAGCCCCACAACCAGCTACTCGAGATTTCGATCGGTTGAAATATTCGATTGAGCCTAAATTATAAAGTAAAACTAGAAATATTAGTAAAAATGACTCTGTAAATTCAAATTTAAGAAAATAAGCAATAAAATAAAAGAATATAAAAATTCCAAATTTTAAGTATATAACTCATTATTTATCGAAAATACGTAAAATGCATTTCGATAATTAACGAATCACTAAAGATAAATTATATGTATATTAAAAATCATAAAATGACCTAAATAATATTTAGGAATATTTATTTGTACTATATATGAATTTACATATAGGTAGAAATACGCGTAATTACTTAAAATACGTGAAATGAGCTAAAATAATACTAAATAATTAAAGAAAATTCATAATTAATTAAGAAAAATCAGGAAAAATATAGAAATAAGGCATGGCAATCTGGAATTGAAGAAACAAAATCAACCAATTAAAATGCAACAATAGAAAGTGGAAAAGAAAGAAGAGATAATGTAGTTGTCTAATCAATTTAATGCACAATAATTTCTCTAAAGCTTTATAAATAGCAAGAAAATTTCAAAAGTTCATTTGGTCAATTTGGAGAGTGAGAAAAATAGGGAGAGGTGAAATTGAGAGAAAAATTAGGGTTAGGAAAAAAAATAAGGAAAATTGTACAATTAGGGCCATAAAAGGGAACCAATACCAAACGAGCAGCTGGGAGTGAACGACCACTACTGCCATACGATGGTGGTAGCGCCTAGACCGATCAATAAGGCCACGGTGGCCAGCAGTAGCTGGAGCCACCCAGACTAGTGAGTTCGATTTCCAACTCGATTTTGTGTAATTTTGTAAAAAATAGTAAATATTCTTAGAAAATTATGAATTTTGTTATTCTGGAATATTTTTGTATGTAGTTTTTAGAAAAAAAAAATATTATTTTAATGAAAATATATCTCGTGATATATGGTCTTTAAGAAATAATGCAAAATCGAACATATTTCGATTTTAAGCCCAAAATTTTTGTGTAGACTACTTAGATGATATAGAACAGTGATATGAAGCCCGTTTTCAAAAATTAATTTTTGAACATTTTAGATAATTTTTAGGCTTTAAAATGAGGCATAAAATGAGTAATTTAGGGTTAATTAAGTAATTAAATAGTTAATTACTGATTTAGTGAATAATTATATATTTTAGGATGTTGAAATCTGATGAAGTATGATACTTGTAGCATTTAGGGTGTTAAATGTAATTATTAGGTTAATTATGTAGTAAATGAGTAATAGGGAAAAATAGCAAATTTTAAGTTAATTTTAAGTTAATTTTGTAAATTAGGGTAATTAGGTGTAAAATCTAATTTAGGATGAATTTATACACTTTGAAATAATAATTGATGTTGAGAGATCGTAATTAAAGTGATAGAAATATTAGATCTGTATTATATACATAATAGGTGATAATACATAATATGTAGTTATTGGAAATATAATAAATAGAAAATATTAGGATAAAAATTGATATTATATAAATAATAGGGATATATAATAAAACTGATAGAAAACTTAAATTTATGTAATTATATGAAAAATATAAAAAAATTCTCATATTAAGAGTAAATTCGATATACTAATAAGGATTTAAGTGTACCGGGTGGAATAAAATACTGACTAAGGGTAATGATGGTATTTAGGATATCTGGAAGTAATGTAATTAATTTCACATTATGACTTGAAATAAATTTGTAGGGTTTGGGTATGAAACAGTACTTAGAAATCGAACTAGAACCTAATTTAGAAATCGATGTGGAAACCAAACCCGAACTTAACCCCAAACCTAGAATAATTGTAAAAGACTTAAGACCTAGATAATTAGGTATATTAAACCCTAAACAAGACATAACAATAAGCATTATAGGATAAAACGAACCTATAATAGTTATATGAAAAACTGAAACCACGTTTGTGTTATCGGGATGATTAATGATAGCCTGAGCAAGTCAGATCTTGACTGAGTGAGTGAGGAGTCGAGGTAAGTTAAGATTAATACAATGCTATATTTTGGAGGCTTGAGATTATACTTGGTTGTGCTTGTTGGATAGTCTGTTGTGTGCATGTGCTTAATTATAAGTGATGTTATGATTCTGTTTATTATTTTAGCTTGTATTGAGTGATTTGTATGAAATGATTGATCACCCTAAACTAGACCTAATGAAATATTCGACTTGTAATTATAATCGGACCTACATGGCAACTCATTAGGGAAAACTTAGGATTCTCCGACCAAACACCGACCCCTTCGAAAGGGATAGCACAGGATTGTATAAGGGTCCCTTCTTCATCCTTAGTTGAACTAAGTGACAGGAGAGGAGGTCGCAGCGCGGGTGAAGTCGATGGTTCGAAGGCAGTCGCAGGAGGAGCGGTGCCTCCATTGCACAAGCTTGGGTTTAGTCGTGAGCTGTTGCATTAACAGTAACTCTTTAACCTGGATTAGAGCAGGCGTAATTTCTCTAATCTTACGATAGGCTGGACAACGTCGTGTGATGGTATTTGCTTGAACATGAATTGCACCTAATAAGTTGGTTGATAACCTTGTTGTGTTTATGGTATAGTTTTAAGTCCTCCATCCTAACTTACTGAGCTGTGGTTGCTCACATCTCTATAGACGTCGTGTAGGTACTGGCTAAGAAGCGGCATACAACTACTCTGCAGATAGCAACTGCTGGATCTTAGAGAGTGAGGAAAAACATTTGAAGAACAAACATATATTTTTAAGGTATAATTCATTTTTGAATAATGTAATAACTAGGAAATATATTACAGTAAAACATTATAAACGTTAATTGTAATAACTGAATTCTAGTATATATATATATATATATATATATATATATATATTCTCACTTTATTAGGTAAATGACTTATTTAAATTACAAACTGTTTACTTCAAAGCGGGTTAGTCGTGGACGCCTTGTGTAGATCAGGTCTGGGATAGCGGTTGTAAGGCCAACTTTTATCTTAGAATGGTTTACACAGCGGGACTGTTACAACTCTGCCGCTTCGGGGCGTGACAGTTGGAATTAAAAGAAAAAGATGACATTATAAGGTACTTCAAATCAAGATAATATCAATAATTGATTTGCAAATTGAGGGAAATTAAGAAAGAAAAAATTGAGAAGATCCATTTCTATTCAATCCATTACACTTATCTATTGTAATGTTATATACTATTGCTGTGATATGTCTAGAGGTTCATCCTAGATTTCCTACCTTGTATTAGCAATGATTTCATCACACCAATGACTTGTATATCTAGAATAGTTGTTGACCTCTATGCCTAACTATAAGCTACTTGGTTCTAGTAGCATGTCCCCCACTAGGTGACTAATCTATGACCTAACTATTCGAAATGAATTGGTCTTAGCATACACATAAACAACATACATTAAGCAAGTTTAAGGTTGGATACCATTAAGTAGTTTCTTTCAAGTCTTAACATAAGCCTGCACTTAATTAATCTCTTGTAGTACTTCTTCCCACAATACTTATAATTTCAAATTTTGTAGACCTTATCAATTTATTTTGAAGACCTTATTTGTAATTACTTTGATTTTTGTTACAAGGTAAAATTGACATTTAGGATCTATTTACTATGATTTAAGGTAAAAAACTAAGTTAAGAGGACATGGGAATAACCATAGGCTAGGATGATGGACTACTTACCTAATGTGGTCAACTATATAGATAATATGATTGACTACCAAGGTGAATTGGGAATGATTGCATCCATTTTCCACTTTTAATCCAAGATTTTGCCTAAGCTACTCTTTATGATGTTCTTATAAGATCTTTTCTACATATTTTATGGCTGGCATATTCACTTTTAAATTTCTTTAGGTAAACTACAAATATATTTCCTTATGTTTATTTTATGTGCTTTTAGACCTGTCATTTTTCAAAATCGTGCATTTAGACCTTATATGGTTACTAGTGATGTACCTAGGTCGTATGGATTTTATGTCATTTGAATATTTATTTTTCTTTATAATATGAGTCATTTTATTTATCATATTATTATCTGCCTTTTAATACGATAAAATGATTCATTGAATATTTTGTTCTTCTTTATGTCATTAAAGTATGTGATTTTAATAGTAAAACCATAAGGAGATAAGAACACTATTATAAATTATCCCTAGTTACTTATTATATGGAACACTAATGAATTGAGACTAATATGTTGTCTAAATGATAATTACGTTTTACTGATCATGGATGTGAGATATTAATTCAACATATAGATACATGTAAGAGTACATTGTATTGGATCGACCCATTATAAGAGTACTACATGGATTAATTTGATAAGTATTACTCATTATAGTGTTGTTTTAATCCTTTGACTTGATGACACCATAGATTCCTACATAGTAAGTTTAATGTTTTGATTTAGTTCTTTACCATTTTTAATCGAATGATTATAAGATTATGATATAGAATAAATTATGTAGAGAACTATAAGTGTTCATGAAGGAATTTTTTCCTCTCATTAATTTAAGAGATATATCATTCGGGCCCTTTGAAGAGTAAGACCAAGAAAAATGCATGGCCTTACTCAAATGAATTAATAAGGATTTATCAATGTCATTTGTTTAAATTAGTCAAATGCTAGATTCAAAAAATGAGTAATTAAACAATATAAGAGCATCTTGATCTACACCTTATGTTTAATCATGAGATATTGTATGAAAAAGGAATTAAATAACTGAATGTTTAATGGGTAGAGTTGGACCACTGACCTTTACTTAATTTGGGTAAGCATGATGTCCACTTATATTTTGTAGGTCCAAAAATAAGTTTTAAGCTTACTACCAATATTAAGTGAACTTATAGGGTTACACATAAAAAACAAACTAAATGGGCTACGACTTTATTTTAAATAATCTAGCAGGAATTATTGAAATATTTATTGTTCTTAATAGTTTAAGAATAATAAATAATGATATTATTATTTTTGGAGAAAAATAATATAACATATTTTGTTAAATATTGTTAATATATTTTAATATTTCATAATATCTAACAATATTTTTTAGAAGATACGATCATTCCTCTATATATATAGAGACAACTCTCTTTTAAGATTATGTTGATGCTTTGTCGTCAATATTAGACCCATAGAGAAATTCTGCATACTAAAATAGAGAGTTAAACATGAGAAATTGTAAGTTGATTCATTACCAATATAGATTCGCCATAAAGTGGTAGCACATACTACAACCTATTTCCAGCGCATTCTTTTGTGTGTGAATACCGGTAGAGGGTGTTCACGATTTGCAACACCTGTTGATTCGCCTAACTAAGAATTTCGAAAACCATTATATAAGGTAAAATCCATAGTTCTCTTTTCAATTTAATGGGAATGCTTGGATGTTAAGATATTTAAGGATAATAAAGTTTCAAAATTCCACTACGCAAATTTATGATTCGAATCCCTAAAACCCTACAGTGGTATATTATTATTTTGCCATTAGATAAAATAATAAGAAAACACTTAGATCACACAATATATAAAATTAAGGGTAACATAGGAGTCTAAGTGTACCTAAAGAGTTAAGGATTTGCAATTTACCATTTTTTTTTTCTCTTAGTCTTGTAATGCCTAGCAAAATTAAAAAAGAAATGTATCAAAGGTAAGGGCATTTGGGTCATTTCAAGACCTCTAAAACCCTATTCTTATATTATTTTCAACTACCATTTATTTTAGTACACCTTGTTTTTAAGCTAAAAACCATACCAAAACCCTCTTAACTTATTTATTTCCTCTCTATTTTCGTCATTCCCCTTTGTCCCAGCAAAAATACACCATAAGAGCTTCAAATATCTAAGAAAAAACTCAATTTTAGGCTTCTCTAACGATAAAGTAATCTTCTAACCTTTCTTCTTAAGTTCTCCTTCGTGAAAGACCTCTATTTCCATGAAGTTTCTTGGGTATTTGTTTGTAATCTGAATTTGTACGTAAGTTTGCAACTTAATGGGTTTTGCTTGTTAATAGAATTACAAGAAGTTCCATTCATTCCCAAGTAAGTTTCTCATCCCTCTTCTCTTGTTTTTCAAGTTCTTAGTGGGTTTTACCTAAAGTTAGATTATGTGTTGAAGTTAAGACAAGATTAAGATTAGGGTTGAGTTTTCTAAGTTTTCAACTAGGTTGATGATGGATGATTCGTGCAAGGAAGAACTAGGATTAAGATGGTGAGTTTAGGCTTAAATCAAAGTTAAGTGGATGTTTACTAATGTATGGTGTTTGAACGCTAGTTTTGGCTTAAGAAAAAACGCTATTTGTGAGGTCGCTAGTTAAGGACACTAGAAAGTAGCAAGACGCTAGGTCATTTTTCATGACCAAAAGCTTAGTATCTAGACATTAACAGATAGCATCTAAATGTTATGCTTTGTATAGTCTCTTATCTTATTTTTCTTTATTTCTTCCTACTCCAAACCACCACCCAAGTGTTATATACATCTAATCTTACCAAAAACTATAATCTTTTCTAGCATTTCATTCCTTAAAAGCTTAGATTGCATGAGACTCCAAGTTGTCTTTAGGTTGTGTTAAGCTAAGTCCAGTTGGAGACTTTACTTTGCTTTACTCAAAATCTTCATTTCAAAAAGTTTCCTTTAATTCTTGACCTTTACCCAAGAGTTTTACCTAACTTTCCTTGCTTAAAGATCTAAGCTTTGTTTAGGTTTTCCTAAGATCTTTATATGTTTAATATAGTAAGACTTTTGGGTATAGTTTGAGAGGTATAAGGCAAGTAAGATTGGGATTTCCTATAAGCTTGTTTTGTATCAAACTAAGAAGTAAACTAATATAAACTCGTTGTTCTATTGATGGGCTATTGTTGCTGGGTTCTCTATTCTACTTAATTCGAGACTTATAATTGGTTTTGGTTCAACTTTCCAAGTATGCGGTACATTTTTATATGGCTATGCTTATTAGGATAAAAATGATCTAATCGAACTAATTTATATTCGACTTAACTTGATGGTTGCTAGTTATGCTTAACCCATTCATCCTATGGGCTCACAGTGGTAGATCTTTAGGGGAAAATTTTTTATCATATGTGAGGATTTCCCTAATGGACTCTTATATAGGACAACACAACTTGAAATCTAGATTTCAAGGACTCTAGACTTCGAACTCTGAGTATGGTGGACTGAAAGGTAAACTTATATTCTATATCTATCTATGTATGTGAATAAAGATCATGATATGGTGGATCATGAGTACTTCTTTATTGGTTGCCGGCCTAAATTCAAGATAATTAATTAGTTTTTTACTGTTATATTTGATGTAACTTACATTATATACATGTGTGTGACTTAGTATAGTATCAATGTGTATTTGTGCATTATGTACTAAGTTTTGGCTCATTCTTTTATTTTTACAAGTTGCAAGTTGTTAAGATAAAGTTAAATGTTTATATAGAGTTCAAGACTTCTATTGTCAGATTGGAAAGAGAGGCATTAGTAATATTGTTCTAAGGACATTGTTGATATAATCAGTGAAAATGCGATTTATGGTGTTGCTTAGAATTATAGACATATTCTATTGTTGTAAAGCGAGAGTTATTATTGTTAGTTATGATTATGGTTAGGATGACTTACTCGTGAGTCATTTTAATAGTTGTATTTGAAAAATCATTCTTGTTGTATTGTTAATAGGTTTTATAAGTGCTTTAGAGACTGTAATAGTATTTTAGAGCCTTAATGTGTCATTAGAATACTAGGTTTATGTGGTAAGTTATGGTGCCTTTAGGTTCTAGATGTTATGAGCTTACTACCTAAACTTCTTCCCACAACCCCTTAAAAGAAAGATTTTAAGATATTTTAAGTGTGTGTTCTATGTGTTATTATGTAGTTTGTTTTTCATTAATTAGTTTAGAATCATGTTTAACTAGATTAGAGGCTAAAATTAATTTAGTTTTATATTATATCTTTTAGGGATGAATGGGTACATGGTAGGTATGGTGTGAAGCTCTACCCGTTTCCTACCCTATAAGTATAGGTTCCTACACTATATTACCCATACCCTACCTTATGGTACTTAGGAATCACTGTATACTTTATACCTTATAAATTGTACACGATACCTTGTAGAACCTGTAAATCTTTTTTTCTTATAAATTTCAATATATCTAATTTCTACTTATTTTCCTTTCCTTCCAATTTTTTTCATTTATTTTTCTTTTTGACTAATCGTTATTATAAAAACATATCAAATTTAATGAAATATTGGTCTCAACTTTAAATATTAAATAAATAATCATAAATTAGACTCATTTCGGGAAATAACTTATTTCGGCAGTAAGAATATTCCTAGATTATAAATTATAATCTCTTAAATTATAGTCAGTATTCTTAATGATACTCCATATATCATAATTACTAAATCCTAATCTTTCAACTAAATCTTTTTCAAACCACAAACCCTAATATTGGACAAGGAAAAAAGGTATAAATACTAATCTCAAATAAATCTTAACTTCAACAATGTCATATAAAGTTATTATGAGGTATTTTCCAAATCTAATATAAAGAAATCATTACATCAAAAGAAAATAAGGTAATAACATATTTTATTTAGGTGACTTTACGCAAATTCTTTCTTTTTAAACTTTAGTAGAGTTGAATATAATAAATAAGGAAGACAGAGTAGAAAGAAAATGTAATAAAGAAAAAACTAAGGAGGAAAAGATTAATATGATGCCATCATATTTAATTTAAGATTTCTTATGGTTTGCATTTTATTATTATTTTTTTAAATCCATACAAATGAAATTATATTTTTTTATTTATTAATTTTATTTAATTATTATTATAAAGTAGGTATAAGATACCATAAAACTTAGCTTATATACTTCACAATACAGGATTTAAAGTAGATATATGATATCCTAACCTCGTATCCATACCTTACCTTATAGATAAAAGTTTCAAAAAATTACTATTTGAAGCTTATATTGTGACTTTAAATACCCACTTAAAACCTATTCGATCGAGTGGGTATCCTATATAATAGGGTTAGACACTTACTCCTAAATTATTTTTAGTCAAAATTATGAATTTTTTAAGAGTTTATTTAATCAACAATCCATTCTAGATATTGTGATTAAATTACGAATCTAGCATTTTTGGTTCTGAAGTTTGGGCAAAGGTTGATTTAGGATTTGATTTTGTTTCAGCGATCATATATATCTATTGTTTTACACGAATAAGATCTTTAAATTTTTGTTGTCTACTGAAATGAAAATCGAAATCACTAGAAAATTAATTTAGAGACTTCCTTGGAATTTGACGTGATCGTAGGTGCTCCATTTTTGCTATTGTGGCAACCTAAGATCCTATTTATAGTATGTATGACTAGTTCAAGGTGCTCCTTTTTTGGCATTGTAGAAACCTAAGATCCTATATATAGTATGTATGACCAGTTCAAAGTATAGTGCCAAATTATGGTAAGTTTTACGTGTCATTAAAATTCCCATTAACCATCTTATGAAAATTCAACCATAAACTTTTATTTACTTTTTAGTGTTGTCCAATAAATTTTCGTTTTAATCTGGGAGTCCTATTTATTTCAGTTGTTCTATTATGCATATATCTATATCTTACACACACACACACAATGTTAAAGTGCAAGAAGGGGGGGATCGGTGTCCTTTTTTATTTGTCTAAATAGTTTTTTTTTTTATAATATTAATATTTCATGTCATTTTCTATTTACAATTTTAGAGTACATGCTTTTATATTATTTCATTGGGTTATAATTTGTCAACTACCTTAATTCGTCCCTTACACTAAAAATGACTATTCCGATATTTAACATCTTTTATACTTATCAATATTATTATATTTATAATATCATTGTTATTACTAATTGTAATAATAATTATATTTATTTGCATTAAACTTAGTATCTTAAATTATGCTATGTTTAATATGTAAAAATGAATCAAAATGGAATCGTGATTCTAATTTCTATTCTATTTTTCTATATTTAAAAGTATATTTACAAGCTGAAATTAAAGAGGAATTTGGTTACACCTTTTCAAAGGTGAATAAGTGATTCCATTTCTCTTTTATTCGTTATTATTAATCAAATTACTTATTTAACATTTACTTTATTCTAATATTTAGTATTTAAGGATATTTTTTTATAATTATTACTACATACACATTTAATTTCATTTTATTTTATTCTATTTCACGAAAATTTCCAAACTTAAAAAACAATTTTCTATTCCGCTCATGCATTCATTCCATTCTAAAGCATTATCACGTACCAAACCTAACATTGGTATCTTTATCTCTTTCTTTCTTTTTTTTTTTTTATCTCTCTATGGCAATCTATTTTTCTGTCTTACCTATCGTGAGATTTCTGCTGCTTTGATGACATCGAGTCTGAGATTGAACCATGAGGGTCCATTTTCAAAGACCCCAATTCGGCTTCAATCCTGATGAGTTCTTCGAACAAATACAATAGCTACACAGTGAATGCTTTTTTTCTTTCTTCTTTTTTATTTTTAGATTATGGTAATTTTTGACATTTTTTTTCATCTTTAAACATCTTAGATTGCATTTGTTTTAAGGGGTTTGATGATGAGATTGGATGCAAGTCTCCACTTCCAAAATCTCTGATTGGGCTTCAACCTAGTTGAGTTCTTAAATTAAATGCAGTTGCTATGCAATCACTAGGTTGATTATAGAACAAAATTTTTGGTCAAATATTATAGAACAAATCTGTTTTTCAACGTTATGGTAATTTATTTATTTATTTATTTTTTGTCTTTGAACAATTAAGTTCGGCTTAAGGTCCTTTTTCTAGCCGAACAAAGACGGAAGCTATCCCTTTTTTGTTTTGTTATACTTGATCTTTTCTTAATTATATAGTCCACTAAGAAGTCATATATGTAGGCAAATATGATTATACTACAAGTATTGGCTAATGTAAATGTAAATTTTTTTAAAATATTCCTTTTCTTTTCTAATAATTTTTTCGATTTTTTAATAGCTTAATTTATTAATCTAATGTCATTATGCAATGCAAAAACTTAGTCTTAGCTCTTAAACTTCAGGATTTAATTATTTTTAAAACCTTAATTTTTTTAATTTTAATTTGATTTACCAAAACTGTTGTAATTTAGTGGTATAAACACCGATTTCCTAAACTAAAATTGACTAGGTTTAAATCTCCTATCTCCTAAGTTGTAATATCTAATGTTGTTGAGAAAAAAAAAATGGAATTTAGTTATTTCAGTAAATTACCTTTTGTAGACTATTAGTTATGTAAACCTGTTTTTTCTTTTTAATCCTTATGTTATAACAATGTTCAAAATGAAGATTTTGTGATTCTGGCTAAAACCATATATTAAACTAGGAGCGAGTAGGTTAAGATTGTTGTATAGATTACCAACTTACTCAACTAAGTAGGTTTCTCATAACAATTTTTCAGAATTTGCTCCTATAATATAGTTTATTAGTATAATGCTTTTATATATTATATCCATCTTAAAACTTATATTTTAAGGTTTTATGGTACAAATTCTAAGGCAACTTGTACACACATCTTAAATTTTATTAAACAATATAATATATATTAATTAATAAAAAAGAACCTTATAATTTCTTCTATCAGGAAAAGTAAAAGAATAAAAATAATATTATATTGATTTTGAAGAAAAACAACTCAAGCCAATACAAACTCCAAATGTAAAGCTATAATTGAAATCTAATAAAAAGGTAACTTTAAAGTTCAATAGGAAATATTAGTTATTAGTAAGAAAGAGCGGGTACAGGATGGATAACATATAAAGCCTACTTGTACTATAACCCTATAAGTATAGGTTTCCAAATTTTTGTATTCAAAACCTATTTTATGGCACTTGAGAATTACCCTATACCTTATGGAACCTATAATTTTTTCCTTATATTCCTTTAAAACTTTGTATTAATTACATAATCGATTTCAAAATTATAACTATACTATCAGTAAATGCGCCGATAATAATTTATATAAGTTGTAATATATCTTGAGTTTAGACAATACAAAATTTTGGTAAGCGAAATAGAGAATATTTTTACGGTTGAAAATGTTGAAATCCTTGGTTAGGTTATGCTTATTTTTCTATAGTCCTTTTTCTTTACATCATTAAAATAAATTTTTTTATCAAATCATAAGATTATTCTATATAGAATGTTAAAAATATATACAAGTAATTCCAATATAATATATCAAATAATAATTTAAGAACTGAGATACTTTTAAGATCTTGCTAATTTAGAGTTAGTAAAAGAGGAATGAGGATGAAAAAAAAATAAGATAGTAAAGTTTTTTACCAAAGAAGAAAAAAAGAGAAGGAGTAAATAGTAAACACAAGTTGTGTATAATCTTAAAATATTATTGTGAGTTAGACTTTTGTTATTATTTTCTTTAAAATTGAAATAGAAAAAATAATAGTATTAATTTTTTATTTATTAACATTATTTAATTATTGTCAAAAAGTAGATTTAATGTACCATTAAACCTTTACCTTATATATATTAGATTACAGGTTTTAGGGTAAAATAGAGTTACTCTAACTTCATTACCTATATCTTACCCTGTAGAAACAGATTCATATAAATTGTTACTCAAAACCTATCTTATAACTCTCATTACTTACCCAGAATATAACTAATAGAATAGGATTCGAGTGGATACTTTGTACAATAAGGTTACTTGCTTACCTCTAGTTTTTAGTTTTTAAAGAATCTATATTTTCTTTTCTTTTTTTGCATAAACTCTAGTGTATTTACTATTTAATTGTTTTACAAATAAAAAGTTTGAAAAATAACCTTTTACTATGGAAAAGAAAATATATAACTAAAATTTGTTGTAAAAAATGTGTTAATTTAAAATTTATGGAAAATGTAAAAAAGTTTATGAGTTTTACAAGGCACCCTTAGACCCTTATGGTATAGGTATTATGATAATTCTAGAGTGACACATGTATGTTTTAATTCTAAAAACTTGAGAATTTGTATTTATAGGATATAATAGGTTATAAATAAAGCCTCATACACAATTCATCTATATCTTCTTACCTTTGCGTTTGATTTTATTGCTTTTTTTTTTTTTTTATAACAATTGCATTTTCTATTTTATAAGATTACAAGCACTATTATATTTTCTATATTCCCAACATTAGATTTTCATAATCACTACATTTGAAACTCATCGTCATATTAATAGAATTGCCTAAAAAAATTGGCACTAAGGAAATTGACTATTCAAAAGTAGATAAAGCGACGTCATACTCCACTACTAAGTGCAATAATAAACCTATTGACAGATTGTCTTTGAATTTGTTTTCGAACAAATTAATTAAATTGAGATGGGAGAGATTTTATCAATTTGATTTCATTATATTGACATGATTTGAAAGCAATACATCTTTTTTTTAGATTTATTAAATTATCCACCTTCCCATGCAATTGCTACTGATAGTTTTTTTATATGAACTTCCTTTTGAGAAGGGAGGTGTATAGTGGAGTATTTGATGAAAAGCATTGCCCAGGTAGGAGATGCATAGAAAAGGAATTGATTTACCTACTAAGAAAAGTGATACAAATTGTTTGTAGAAATTAATACTTACAATATGTTTTTGAAAAGGATAGAGCACATGGCAAGGGACTGGCACACATATTGATGATCTAAGAGATATGCATAATAATGGTTAAGATAACTCTGAAGAAGATATGAATCAAATCGAGTGCCATAATCACTTGGGATCTCATAGCTGTGTTTCACATGATTCATCTTTGGCACAATCTCGCAAGCGCCGCATAGCGGATTATGTTGCTGAATTTATTGCAATTTTTTATGCTAGGAATGACTCTACTTTACTTATAGAAAAAATTGCAAATCCTCTTAGAGATGATATAGTTGAAGAATTGAAAACACTAGGATTATCTGAAAATAAAGAGTTTGATGTTTTAATGAAAATGGCTGCAAATCCTCAATATGAAAAATTCTTTATGAGACTCCAAGGAAAAGAGGCTAGCATTTGTTAAACCTCTAATTAGTTGATTTCAAAAGATACTTGGATTATTTGGTTAGTTGGTACTTGTTGACACGTGTTTGTTTTTTCTTTTCAGTTAACGATGGACTTTTGTTTGTGGTTCATGGCGTTTATGTTGGACTCTATTAAGTGTCGTTAATGTGCCTATTTTGTTTAAATGCTAATCTGTTATTACGTGGTGTACAAATATTTCGTAAATGTATTATATAGTGATTTTCAATATGTGCTAATTATATTCTTACATTCTTAATTGTTATATTGGCAATATTGATTTAGTTTTTAATTAATATTGTAGTTATTAAATCTTAGGAAAATTATTGTAATGTATTCATTTCTTACTAGTGACTAAATTAACATTATGATATCATGATATGTATTATTTTTGTTATAATATTAAGTTAATTAATATTATAGTTTTTAAATATTAAGATAAATTATTGTAGTTTATAATATAGTAATTTTTTAATTACTTGCAAATCAATGAATTGTTAGTTAATAGTGAATGTGACTTGTTCACTTATGTGAATTCAAGAATATGTATAATTGTACACTTTAAATAATATAAAAGCGTAATCAAATAAATATTAGATGATAGGGGTTAAACTAAATTAAATTGCATTTGTAACAATTAAACACTTAATTGCTTTAAACCAAATCACTTTAAATGCAATTTGTTTTTGTTTGAACCACTTTTTAAAAATACTATGTTCTTTTTTATAATACTAATAATAATTTAAGGTTTTAATTAACATTAATATGTTAAGGTTGTTGTAATCCAGTGACATCATTATTGGTCTCTTAATAGTATGATTGGCAAACAAACAATAAATAAATAAATAATTGACATTGATGTCCGAATTGAGTAAAATTATGTAAGAATATAGCCACATAACACTTATTACATTGATATTATATCCTAGATGATAGCAAGGGTATGTAAATCTTTTAGAGATGAGAGATGATAGTGAGGGAAAAGAAGTGGATTATATAAGTTGAGAGTGAAATAACAAATGGCAAAAAAGAAAATGATAAATAAGATTAGGTTGAAATTGTTGATAGAGTTCAAAATTAAAAAATATTTTTTATTTTATATTATTTAATAAGAAGGGGTTTGATTCCTTCTACACAAACTAGGTGGAACAGGGAAAGTAAATATAAAACATTAAGCATAACATAGCAAATCCAACTATGATCCCTGCACCAATCTTAACAAGCCTTTCGTGTTTGTGAGCTGGATCATGGATAGTGTAAATCCCAAATAGACGGAGTCCAGCTAAACTGTTGCTCGAGTCAGGTAGCTTGAAGATTTCCATTCCATTCTAAGATTCCACTTGTATAACGACAAGTTAAGCTAACTTTTACTTATATTGTCATTTGTAGGTGCTCTATGCCTTTTCCCCATGCTGGACAATTCACAATGTAATCTTTATGAACTGGTGTGCCAACCGTGCTACTCCAACTGATGACATCTGCATGATCTTTGGCGATATTTTTATTGATATAGATTTTAAATAATCTTCCAACACTATCTGCATGTTCATATCCCTTCTAATCTCGCAGAAGTGAAGCCTGACTAGGTAATGAAAGCCCGAATCAGCAGGTAATGACCAACTGATATTTCCTTCAGTAACATCGCTCTTAGCAGCTAAAACTCTTCCTGTCGAATAGACCATCTTTGGTGCTGTGAATGCTGGTACCTGGGAAGAACAGATAATTTCAACTCCAGACTCAACTGCTGTTGTAGCAGCTGTATCAGGATCATATATCCCTTATCACCTAACCACTGCCGGAGCATACCAGTATCATGCTCTGGAGCAATAGCAGTACCACCTACACTTATCCTGTATACTGTCTCCAGTGTAAAGTTAAGAAGTTCCTCCTATAAGAGGAAGTGGATTACCTCCAATATAAAGACTTGAAAGCATTGGAACAATTTCATTTTTGCTCACAAAAGCATAAATGTCAGGATTATTGAAAGATGGAGTAAATGTTATGTTTAGCACCTGGCTATCAACATTCACAATGAACTCTTGAATAACATCGCCAATGCCAGAGGATTGGGGAGGAATGAAAATTGAATGGTCTGAAGGAGAGCATAATTCCCAGTTCTTAATAAGTTAAAACCTGGATGGGAGGCAGGATAAAATGCAGGCGAAGGAACTTACCACCAGGTGCAACAAAGAAAGGGCTGAATGAATTGTTTTGTAAAGATACAGGGTGATGCTCCAGTGTCTGTAAGATTATAATCTTCCGAGAAAGAGGTGTCAACTCCATAGTTTAGACTAAAGGTAACATCGAAAGGCTGCCGAGCTTCTCTTGAAGAACTACAGTCAAAGTTAAAAATGGTTGGCACGTAAGGTGGACTTTCTGCTGCATGAACAAGGATGTTCACGATTTGTGTTTTTAGCCAGAGATGAAAGAAACGTGCTTTTGGAATAGTTGGGTTGTTGGTTCTGCCCCTCCTATTCATGGTTCTTATAAGAAGGGAATGACTAGGAAGCTTAAAATTAATGATATGCTGTCGAGAGGTTTTGTTCAGATGTTGGGGATCAAGAGGATGCATGAGCAACTCATGACAGGAATGTGATGAGGTCTTATGTTAAAATCATATGTAGGTAAGTACAAAATTGAGTTTTGCCACAGTTGTGAGGTTGGATCTGCAGTTAAATATGTTACAGAAATCAATAAAGCAATCTTCGATGTGCGTTCTTGAACTGAGAACCTGATAGCTACTTTGTATGTGGGGGAAGGGGACATTTGTTTGAATGGTCCCCAAATAAATTGTTGGTGGAAGAGAGAGCATATGTGAAGCCAAAGTTTCAATTTTCAGTAAACAGCTTAAACAGTAAAACGAGTCATCTATGAAAAATTTAAGTGTTTCCCAATACTTGTTAAGAACTTTGGAGGGGGGAAAAGAAATCACATGTTTCAAGATTATATATTTCACAAGAAAACAAGTTTATAAAATGATGAAAATATTTTTTATCTTGTTTCTTAACAAATATCTTTGAATACCCATTGGTATTTTCCTTTTTACTATATATTTTAAGAGACAAAAAGGGAGGAACACTCTCGGCAGTCTCTTCAGTAATGTGCTTCAACAGTTAACTAGGTTTGCCTCGTGTCTTTTCCATTAATGACCACTATTGTTATGGATTGGTCAACAAAGAAACTTGGTCAAATGAGAAAGCAGGCTATATGAATATCAAAAGAAGATGCAGATTTAACGTCTTATTAACAACTTTTTGGCACTCTAAATGTCCTTGTCGACTGATTCTGGTAGGGGAACAGCAAGTGTACACAAAAACGAGTACCTAAGGAAAAGCCAAGATGGTTGGAGGTGAATCGCAAAGCACCTCTTTTCATTTACACTTGGCCTATTTATATTTTAAATTGTGTTTTTAGACATTAAATCTTAAAAAAAAAAAAGGAAAAAGAGGAAAAAGTACATTTAGCTCTTATAGGCCTTTTTGCCTTGATCTTATGCATTCCTTTATTTTAATTTTTTTAAAAACTATTTTACTTAATGGTAAATTAGAAAGTCACCAACACAGCTTTTGGAAAATGACGAAGCCTATAACATCGGGAGTCCAAATTAAAAAGAAAAAAATGGACTTAACCCTAATTTCAAATTCTCTCCAGCACATAATATTATGAAGGACCACATTTAAGGAATCAGTAAAAAGAAATTATATATATTATGAAAACAAAAAAATAAAAAATAAAAAACGCATTTAAATTATTTTTTTTCATCTGGGCCGGAGTCAACCTTGGAAAATGCGTTTTACATGGAAATGCAAGGGAAGGCGTGTCTTGAGAGAGAATACATTCTCTTACATGCGTTTCTCAACTTGCATTTCGTGACAAATAAATTTCGTATGTGGAAGTGAAGTTATGATTCAATATCTATCTCTCTCTCATTGAAATATATTATCTAAAATAATCTTTAGATCTCTTTCTTTTATATATATACATATAAAAGAATAAGTAACGAAACCTTGTGATCATAGACCCACCTATATCATGCATGACTAAACAAGTTTTTAGTAGATATTAATATCATAAAATAGGTTTTAATTCCAAAGTTTATAGCATATAATCACATAGTAGTTTTTACAGTATGACTTTTTCCCTATTTTAGCACCTGTTTAGAACCTATACTACCCTACGTCAATATATTTGGGATGATATGAACCTCAATTATATAATGTTGCAGACAGAAATTGAATCTCAAACTTCATGCTTACAAAAACATGCATTTAACCATTAAGAATTTAGCCAAAAAAAAAAATGTTAAAACTAAAAATGTCTATAGTTATACTTTCTCTCCCTTTATTTTCTTTAAAATATAAAATACAGTACTCATTTTTTCTTTTTTAATGATTTTTAGTAATTAAACTTTTTCTAAGCTTAGGGAACAGAAAAACGTTTTCAGTTATTGGGAAAAAATCATTATATTTCTAACGTGAGTCAGGATCCACTAAGATAGAAATGAAAGCGTAGATAAAACTTTTCTTTGGTGTCAAAATAAATAGTCATTTTATAGGAAAAATAAGTGTATGAAAAAGTGAAAATTATTTTTATTAGGCTTCTAAACAAGAATCCTATAATACTTATAGACATTATATATAACCTCAAGGGGTTGTATCTGATATTATACAATGCAACGGTATGAAACCCAATAATTAAGCTCAAATGGAATTGCTTCATGGCAAATCTCAATTCTAAATGCCTTGCCTGCTACAAGAGTCTAATTGTTTAATTTCAAATATCACGGAACCTAATGAATGGAATGGGATTCTCTAAAGTTATATTATGTAAAATTACAAATTAATAATTGAGGTTATTTCAATTTTCTAAATACAGTATGAAAGCTGGTTAAAAAAAAAAAAAAACAGTATGAAATCATTATATAACATTATCGTTTTTCTTATATTCTTAAAATTTGATTACGCATGACAATATTTAAGGGGATATCAAGAGTGAGAGTTTGGAGATCCAAATCCCTAATGAAGCGGTCAAGGAAAATATCGACTTCCGGATGTCATAAAGTAATATTTATACACACGCACACCCACGCATGATTGCTAATATATTCAGTAACAAGCTCCCACATTGGCATCTTCGTTATGTATGTCTTGGACAGTCCAAGGAAAGATTCTCTCAACCCTCACTATCTATTAAGAAGCAGCTGACAAATAAATTCATAAGTCGTAGAGGCCTTTCTTTCTTTGCGTTGACCTGGAGAAATCTAAATTATGGTCTCTCCTGGAGTCAATGTGATCATCATTGTAACAAGCAGTTTATGCCTGTTTTTGCTTCTTACTCTTATCAAGATCCTGGGGAAACTATGGCGGAACCCAATTCGCATACAACAGATGATGGCTGCTCAAGAAATTCAAGGGCCTCCTTACGAATTTCCCCAAGGAAACATCAAAGACATATTCAGGATGAGGAATGAATCCTTGGAAAAACCGATGAATGGTCTTTCGCATGATATGTTCCCTAGGATCCTACCTCATGTTCACAAGTGGATCAAACAGTATGGTAATTTACAATGCTATGTTGGGCTTAGATTTTCTTTGGTTCAATTGCAGTTATGTTTCTTCTATGCACACTTATTCCTCTAATTTTTTAAATTCTTTATCTAGGCCTTTAAATTTATGAAATCTGCTTTTCAAATGCTTATATAACTATGTTACCCTAATTAAAATACACCCATTTATGTTTGTGTTATGCCCATTTAACTTCCAAAATTGAACATTTAGCCAAAACTAAGGTTATTATAACCTAATGGCATAAGGATTGGTCTTCTAATGGGATTGATCCATATTCGAATTCCTTCTCACCCGGGTTGTAATATTGGAATGTCGTTTGGAGGGAAAAAAAAAAAAAAAAAAGGAAGAGCTACATTTAAAACTCTAGCATAACTATTTTGCTCTGAATTTCATATTATTTTATCTTCTTTAGTAAAATAGCTTATTCTTGTGACAGAATGAGTTTGGTACTTTTTTGACCAACTATTATGTTACAACTTTCTGAAAGGGGGATTAAATTTGATTCATTCCGCTTGGGTATCAGTGTACATACGATTAGATTAATGGCCTCGGTAATGAGTCTGGTGCTTTGAAAGTTGGTGCTTTGGATGATGATTAAATTTTGGTGCAGGGGAAAATTATCTGAATTGGTTTGGTCCTACGGCTCAGCTAGTCATCACAGAGCCAGAGCTGGTCAAGGAAGTACTCAACAACAAAGAAAAGGATTTCGTAAAGGTGGAACACAGAGGCTTTGTGAAGCTACTATTAGGAGATGGACTAGTGACATCTGAAGGGGAAAAATGGGCAAAGATGCGAAGACTTGCCAACAATGCTTTCCATGGAGAAAGCTTGAAAGTAAGCCTTATCCCTTGTACTGGAAAACGAAATTTCATTTATTTAACATACTTTGCTTGGAACTGAATTTGTCTATTATCCGCTATCTTATTATATTCTCTCTCGAAATGTCTTTTTATTAATTTTGAAAAATATCGAAATTATAGAGATTTTGAATTTAAGTACCGTAGTTATACCTCTATAAATTAATATATAATTGTAATAAGTTTTTTAACTTATTTATTATCTGAACTTAACAAATCCTTATTTTATATTAGTATATAATCGTAGTTATTTTTTAAATTGGTTTACTATCCAATCTGACACAATTGACCGAAAAAAATAAGGAAACCCATCAATCAAAAGATGATTGGTCTAAAAAAGTTATCATAAGTGTATATATTTGTAAAAGACTAACATAGTATAATATTAGAGGAGAAAACATTCTAATGTCAATATTGTTTTAAGGGGTATAAGTATAAGTGTAGTATTTTAGAAATTCAAGTTTTTTCTATAAATTAGGTAATACTATTATAATTTACCCTAAGATTTGACCAATAAAATACCAAAATGTAAATTGAAAATGTAAGCCCTAGTTTTTGCCTTGTATACGAGTAACTCCCTTATCTTTGAAATTGCATTTAGATTTTCAAATTTTCAAAACTGTACTTTTGAAGTCTTAAATGACAATTTTACTCACCATAATGATAACAGAGTACTTACTATGACTAAAAATGGTAGAAAATCATCAACAAGAGAACACTACCATTATTTAGTTTTTGAATATTTTGTAACAGTTAGCACTATTCTTTTGTCTTAGAAGCAGCTACAAAGATAAATAAACTTATATATAATGCTGTAGAAAGCTCTTGATATGGAAAAGATTGTACACTCGGTAAGGATAGGAGGTAGTGATACTGAGAAGAAATAACTGCAGGGTACGCTTCCAGCTGTGGTGGACAGTGTTCACCTGATGCTGGAAAAATGGAAACAGCATGAAGGTGAAGAGATCGAGGTATTCAGCGAGTTCAAAATGTTAACTTCAGAAGTGATTTCCAGGACGGCATTTGGGAGCAGCTATGTCGAAGGCAGAAACATTTTCGAGATGTTGTCTCAGCTAGCAATACTAGCTTCCAGGAATGCTTTCAAAACAAGAATTCCAGGCATCAGGTAACCTCTTCTATATATCTTGTAATAAAGTGATTGGTAGAATTTTTCGGGTAAATTATACCGGGACTCCCTGAAGACTTTCAAATCACTGGGCACATCAAATGTCACCCTCCCATTTAGACACATACAAAATTTCCTATCCAAATATAGTCTTTTGTATTATTATATACTTGTAATTATTATTATTATTATTATTTATTTTAAGAATGGACCATCTCTTAAATTAGGTTCTTCGTGGTTTGAAATTTCAACCCTTTTACCCCATTATAATTGTTTACTGATGCAAAAATTGACTTAGTATAGTTATAGCAATGGAGCAGAATATTTTGATGTCAACATTTTTGAGGAGCTTTAAAAATACTATTTCAAAAATTTGGAGTATTGCTCTGATTTAATAGTTTGCACTGGTTTAGTATAAATTACCATTTTTTTTTTTTTGGTCTATATGGTTTTGGTTCTTCTTGTCTTATCTTAAGCACATCAATAGAAAAATGAAAAATAAATAAGATATAGCTAGTAAGTTTTTTTTTTTAGGTTAAATTGTAAATAAACCTCTTATTTTCGCTATATTTGCACTTAGCTTTTTTCTTTTCCCCTTTAAAATTTGCACATTTAGCTCTTGAATTTTTTTTTTTAAATTATTTTTACACTCCTACAAGACCACTTTCTTCTAAAAAACAAAAATGTAATAAACTATGGAAAAAGAACATTAAGCATAAGGAAAAGACTCAAAAGTTTAAAAGAAAACATAAATGGAAGGTATATAAAACAAACATTTGAGAGTGTTTTGTAATTTACTCTTTTTCTTTCTAGAAGTTCAAGAATAAACATAACAAGCACTTGTTATCCGTTCTTCATTATAAAATCTGTTGTCAAACAAAGAAAATTGAAAGAGACATTTTGATCTAAAAGAAATGTAATGAAACAGAGAAAAACTAATACAAAGCTAGTATTTGTACTTATTGTAATAGCTTAACTAATTCTAAAACTAATTCAAATTCTAAAACTAACTAAGATGACAGCTTGGCAAAATACAATTGTTACACGTGTGATAAATAAAAGCAGACCTAAAATGTTTTAGCATAGGTCTTCATCCTCCCCTCAAGTTAATGAGTTGTGCAAAGCTAACTTAGATCGAAAGAAGCTGATTTGTTGATGATTGAGTGTTTTAGTAAAAACATCTGCAATTTGAAAGGAATGTGAACAATATGCAAGAAACTAAAAACAATGTGATCTCACACAAAGTACACATCAATGTCAATGTGCTTTGTGCAAGCATGTGAGCATGGCTTCAAAGCAATCAATAAAGTAGAACAATTATCACAATAAATAGTGACTAGCAATTGCAATGAAACAAACAGATCTCTCATCACATGTGAGACCTACAACACTTCTTTGGTGGCTATAGGAAGGCTCTTATACTTAGCCTCTACTGATGAAGTAGAAATGGTTGGTTGTTTTTCAGTCTTTTATGAAACTAAGGAAGAACCCAAGAAAACTAAATAACTAGAGATAGATTTCCTATTAAAGACATGTGCTACCCAATCTGCATCAGAAAAGGAAGTTAAGTCAAGAGCATTGGTAGCGAAATAAAAAAAATCTAAAAACAAGGTCCCCTTCAAATATTTCAATACATGGAAAGCTACTTGCAAATGTTGATCATGAGGCTTAAACATAGCTTGACTCAAATTATGAATAGCAAAAGTAAATTCAGGTCTTATGTGATTGATGTAAGAAAGTTTACCAACAAGCTTATAAAAGTATGTAGGATCTACTAAAGGAGCTCTTGTAGCTGTATCAACATGAAAACCAGATGGTAGTGGTGTAGAAGTAAGCTTGGTAACAAGCAAATCCATATCTATAAGAACATCTAAAATGAATTTTTGATAAATGAGTAAACAACCAAAAGAACTGCAATAGAGCTCTCAGCTTAAGAAATATCTTGCTAAGCTTAGATCCTTGATGGGAAAAGTTGTATGTAGCTAGACCTTAATCTCTTGAAAAAGACTTTGGTTAGAGCCCGTAATTAGCATGTCATCAACATACAGGAGAATCATAACACAACTATTACCTTACTTTCAAACAAAAAGAGAAGTATCAAGTTTAGATTGCAAATAACCATGGTTAACAAAAAAAAGTAGATATCTCCAAGGTTCATTTCCTAAGGGCTTGTTTAAGCCTATATAAGGATTTTGTAAAATGACAAACTTGTTTAGGCTTTACCTTACAATATCAGTTGGGTAACAACATGTAAATCTCTTTATGCAAATGGCCATGTAAAAAAACATTATTAACATTAATTTTAAAAAAATTGGCCAAGAGTAAGCAATAACAATAGAAATTAGAATGCGAACAGTTGACAACTTAGCCATTGGTGAAAGTGTTTCAGTATAATCTTCTCCTTCCACCTGAGTGTAGCCTTTGGCTATAAGGTGAGCCTTGTATCACTATACACTTCCATTAAGTCAATATTTGATTTTAAAGACCTAACAACAATCTATGGCCTTTTTATTGGGAGGTAACTCAGTCAACTCCCAAGTATCATTTTTCCCCAAGGCCAACAATTCTTGATTTATTACCTCTACCTATGCACTTTACTTAGTAGCTTATGAATAAGATTTTGGGTCTTAGATAGATAAAATGAATACTAAAGAGGCAATATACTTAGTAGGATAATGAACAAAGGTTGACTTTAACAGGAGAGGATAACGAGTAAGCAAATAAAAGTATGTAAAGAAGAAGAATCTAAATCACTAGTGTTAGATAAGTATGAAGTAGAAATAGAAGACGTATGAGCTAAATGTGCAAAATCATGAAGCTAAGTGGGATTTGTTTTAACTCGAGAAGACTAGCGTAGTGTGACATCACCATTTACAATACTAGGAGAAACAAATTGACTAGAAGATAGTGTATGAGAAGTACGTTAATGCTTTGTAGGAACAATAAGAGGAGCATGCTCTATTTGAAATGTGACTAAAGGAAACTTCCGCTCTATTGCAAAAGTAGAATCCAGATTATCAACTGCACTCTACTTAAAAGGAAAGTCTTGCTTAAAAAAGTGAACATTTCGACTTACAAATAGCTTCTTAGTTACAAGATCATAAATTTTATAAGCTTTACACCCATTAGCATATCTAAGGAATATGCACTTAATTCCTCTAGCATCCATTTTATCTTTTCTTGGTGAAAAATTAGCCATATAATATAAGCATCCAAAAACTCGAAGGTTAGAGTAAACTGGTGGCTTATGAAACAATGCTTCAAAAGGAAACTTCCAATTCAAAATCTTTATTGTCATTGATTAACTAAGTAAGTTGGAGGGATGATACATTCACCCAAAAACTCTGTGGGCAAACTAGTATGAAAACGAAGTGCCCTAAATATTTCCAATAAATGCCTATGCTTTCTTTCTACTCTACCATTTTATTGGGGTATACAAGATATTGTTCATTGATGTAAAATACCAAGATCACTAAACAAAGTTGCATAAGCATGATAAACAAACTCCCCTTCATTATGCTTTTGAATGCTTTTAGGTGTAATAGAAAAGTGGTTGAAAATATAAAGGAAAAATTCCTTTGACGTGGCCGGAGTATGAGACTCGTGATGCATCAAATATGTCCACATAGATCGTATAAATACATCTACAATGGTTAAGAAATACCTTCCACTAATTAAAGACATCACATGATATGACCCTTATACATTAATATGAAGAAGCTCAAAAGCATAAGAAGCATAACTACTTCTAATAGAAAAGGTGAGGCGATGAAACTTTACCTCTTGGCAAGCACTACACAAGAAATTTTGAAAACTTAATTGCTTACAAAAATCTAAATGACTTAACTATGAAATTGAAGTGTGTCCCAGTTGATTGTGAATGAGATGTACATCTTTATTCCTTTCATTTAGAAAAACAGAAGTATTTCTACACTAAGGTAAAGGACTATCATGACTAGACAGAAAACTATAAGACTTAGAACTAAGAACATATAGTCCACCTTTTGCTTGGGTGATGGCAAATACAAAACCAAGAATATAGAGTCCATCTTTTGCTTGGGCAATGGCAAATACTTAACTAGTAGTCTAGTCCTGAAATTGGCACGAAATAGAATCAATAACTACACCAAGTGAATTGTTAGAAACAAGCTTTGCGACTGATAGTAAATTGTGTTTAAACTGAGAAACATACAAAATACGATGAAGTATAATATGTGGATTTATGCGGAATGAACCATAAGTTGTTGAAGATAGCTTAGTTCCATCTGGTAGCCTAATAGAAATAGGTTAATCAAATTGATGAACATTAAATGATTGTTTGATATGGGGTGACATATGATCTATCGCACCCATATCAACTATCCAAGTGGTTAAACAACTATTCATTGTTGAAAGACAAAGTAAATTAGAAGAAGTCATACCTACTAAGGTTGTTGCATTTGAAGCTATAATAATACCTTCCTTTTCTTCATTAGCTTCATTATTTTAGCACAATGATTTTGCAAGAAATCCTTATCAGTTATGTTAAAACTAGAGTTACGTTCATGTTTTGAGACTAGGTTAGTAAAATTTTGCTGAGCTCCTTCATCAAAAGGAGGACTCAACATTTTATTGTCTTGAGTAAAGGAAGCTAATGCAAAAGCATTAGACTTATCCTTATAAACTGCTCTTTTTCCCTTATATCGCTCAAGATAACCTACCATCTGAAAGCATGTACTAATAGTGTGTCCTTCCCCCCTACAATGTCTATAAAATAAGCTTTTCTTATTCTTCCTTTTGTCAACCTCTTTAGCTTGTTAGCATAAAAGGTAGTCACATCCGTGTTTAAACCAAAAGTTCCCTTGATTTGACGCTTTTTTTCAACTTACTGAACTAAATAATAAGCTCTATTAACCAATGGAAGTGCTTACATCGATAAAATTTAGTTCCATACTCCTTCATAAGCCTCATTTAACCCTATAAGAAATTGAACAAGTTCTTCATGAGACTTGTATTCTACTATTCGTTCCTTAAAAGAACATGTATAGAACACCATTCAATCACATTCACAGCTAGGAAATGGGTGTAATTCATGTAGTACGTCCCACCATCAATGCAACTTATTATAATAGACACTCACAACTAGATTATTCTATCTTATGTTGCTAATGCCATTCTTCAATTGAAAGATAAGTGGACCACTTGTAGTTTTGTATTGTTGTTTAATCTTGTTCTAAAGCTCATACGCAAATTGTATATAGATAAATGTTTGAGGCAAATCAATAACTATTAAATTCAACAACCAGCTTTTTACTATGTAGTCACACCTCGCCCATTTATGATAATTTTAGAATTCTCACTAGGTTTTTGTATTCTACCATCAACAAAACCCATTTTGACCTTAACTCCTAACCCTAACTTCATTAACTTGCTTCATGACAAATAATTGCTTTCATTAAAAACAATATTTCCAATAGACATTCTAGGATTGTCTAATCTGGATAAGAAATAAGAATCATTTATTCATAATTCTACTATAGCATTCATATTTCCAAT
The DNA here is from genome assembly GCA_024138015.1 of Lumnitzera littorea. Lineage (NCBI taxonomy): Eukaryota > Viridiplantae > Streptophyta > Magnoliopsida > Myrtales > Combretaceae > Lumnitzera > Lumnitzera littorea. The sequence continues at coordinate 25,196,954 of JAMXBB010000005.1, read as the reverse complement.
CGCTAATTGATTCATTCAATTCTCAAAAAACAAGAAACTCATAGGATCAATAGTACTTAGATTTCGATGCTTTGATACAATCTAAAAGTTTAGAAATAAACATAACAAGCACTTGTTATCAAATCTTCATCATAGAATTTGTTGTCAACAAAGGAAATTGAAAGAAACTTTTTGATCCAAAAGAAATGTAACATAATAGAGAAAAACTAATAAAGAGCTAGTATTTATGCTTATTGTAGCATCTTAACTAATTCTAAAATTAACTAAAATGACAACTTGACAAAAATTGTTACATGTGTAAATAAAAGCAAAGATGAAATATTTATACATAAGTCTTCATTCTTTTGCAATCCAAATATGAAAGTTTTAATAATATTAACATATTACGTAAATAAATTGGTAGTATCAAAATATTATTAAAATTTTAATATGTAAAAAACACGAATATCACATTTTTAAAAAAATATCTATTATCATTATCATATGTTTAAATTTAAATATCATATGTAGTTACCCATCGCTCATCTAAACACATGGCTTATTGATACCACAAATTGTTGTTGCAGTAAAATCTGGAAAACAGCTGATGATAATGAAGCCCATAAACTTGAGAGAGGGATTCATGATGCCATCGTCAAGATCATTAAGAAAAGAGAAGAGAAAGTTATTACTGGAGAGCTAGATGGCTACGGGAATGATTTTCTAGGATTAATGGTAACGGCTTCTTACGATGAGGATGAGAAGAAAAGGATTACTACAAACGATCTAATTGACGAATGCAAGACATTCTACGTTGCTGGACATGAAACCACTAATACCATGCTAACATGGACTGTCCTCCTCCTAGCAATTCATCCCGAATGGCAAGAACAAGCAAGACAGGAGGTGATAGATGTTTTTGGCAACCGAAATCCAGATTATGATGGCATTGGAAGACTAAAGAAGGTAAACAATAAGTACTTAATCCATTTGATACGAGGAAAGTATACGAGTATAACAAATTTGGATTTAAATAGATTGATTTGCACCAAAAGCATCAAGATATGCGAAAATTTTATACTGGTTTTTATATTTTTAAGGAAGATTTGTTAGGTTTGTTTAAGTTGAAAATGCTATATCAAAACATTTCTGATTACTCGCACCTCTTCAAAGTAAAACATGCATTCAAAGGGTCATTTAGACAGAAAGTACCTTAAGCAATGTAATTTTACACTCATGGGAGGTATTCAATGATTATTTTTAATTTTTGAAACATTTTATGATAATGTACCATAGCTCTTGGATTACAATAAATATAAAGTCCTATATAGGGTTAGTGAGTAGGGTATGAGGTTCTATTAATTTCTTGTCCTATAGTTACAACTTCTTAAATTTTTAGAACTTGAACTTATCTTATATTATCTTAAAACCACTTTGAAACTTGTATCTTATGAAACCTTATAAGTTTTTACTACATTCCCATAAATTTAAACATTAGAGGTCTTTTTACAGTAAATTCTAGTCATATTATTCTTTTTCATATTAAAAGATAGCTTTTCAAAGACCATACGAAACTTCATGTCAAATTGCACTATTTGTTATTGAAACAATTAAATAGCACATGTATGGGAGAGTATTGATAAAAGAAAAAGATACAAGTTATTGCCTTATGAAGTTTAAGGTTTTTTTTTTTATTAATTCAAGTTTTATACCATCAAATAATAATATTTTTTTTATTCTTTTAGTCTTCTTAGTAGAAAAAATGTAAAGTTCTTTTTTATTTACTAATATATATCATATTATTTATATTATTTTATAAATTTTGAAGAGCTAGTATAGGCTAACATAAAATTTGTATCTCGATACCTTAAATTATAAGTTCTAGGATGTGTATGTGTGTATATAGTATGAAATATTATACACGTACCTTATCCTATCCTATAGGAGAAAGTTTCAAATAATTGATACCAAAACCTATCGTATAACCTTGAATACTTATTTAGAATTATCTGATTGAGTAGAGTATAGATGGTATCCTATAGAATAAAATTATTCACTCACCCTTATTTTTATAGATATAAAATTGTTTCTTAAGGCACTCCTAAAAATAGCATTTATGCTTAGTATCATTTCAACAAACCACTTAGACATACCATAAAGAAACCCCCTTCCATGTTAGGGGAACTTCACCGGTTGATTTTGATGATATTGTGTGTTTTGCTATTTTTCATATTTCTAATAAATAAAATCTCTGGAAATATGGGTTATAATTACAAGAAAAAAAAATAAAATTTATTTTATCAATTATTCCAACCGCAGTCAACAGTCAATCCAAATTCCCTAAATCATGATCCTACATTCAAACTTGCTCTAAAGTATATATTACTTTTACACTCAGATGGCCATGATCTTCAATGAATCTATGAGGCTGTATTCTCCAGTAATTAACATTACTAGAAAAGTTAACAAGACAACACAACTTGGTAAGCTCCAACTTCCTAAGAACATGCAATTATACGTGCCGACATTGAAGCTTCACCAAGATCCTCGAATTTGGGGAGAAGATGTCCTGCAATTCAAGCCAGAGAGATTCTCTGAAGGTGTTGCTAAAGCTACCAACAATAATGCTGCTGCATTTATGCCGTTTGGCTTGGGACCTCGAGCTTGTGCTGGTATGACCTTCGCCATGATCGAAGCCAAAGCTGCTCTTTCAATGATTCTGCAACGGTACGGTTTCAGTATTTCCCCTGGATATGTCCACTCGCCAACTCAACTTCTCACACTTAGGCCGAAACATGGAGTGCAAGTGATTATCTGTCCTGTATAAGATGAGAGTTTAGTGCTTCCAACGAAGTTCTCATTTCTGTCAATGTATGTGAATGATTACATTATACTTTATTACTGTTTAGGTTGGGACGAACCTAAACAGTAGTGAAGAGTCTTGACTTATCTAATCCAAAACTGAAGTAAGGAGTTGTTATCTAATACATCATTTGGTTGTCCTTTCAGCAAGTGTGGTCGTCATATATATATATATTGATAAAATATATGAGGTAAATTATATTCATCACCGTATAAACTTTTGAAATTATATCGACACTCCTTTTAAAAATTCCACGGATCCAATCACAATAACATCCCAACCATGTATTCCATATCGGCATTGCGGACATAAAATAAAAAATCCACGTTATTTATACTTGTTGACATGGTACGTCATTTTTAAACAAAATAGAGGAAAAGCTCAGGTGAGCCCGCCCATGTTAACCTACCCTGAAGTAAAATAGACTCATCATGAAATGCCGATTGGGCTTATTCTGGAAAAAATTCGAAACCTTAAAGCAAAATCTTTCAAAACCATAGCCAAAATCATTAAATATGAAATAGAGAAGAAGCATAATGCCAGCTCTAAACTTAGAAGGACCTAAAATTGAAAATACAAACACCTAAATTCACAAATCCTATTGGGAAAAACTGTAGTTATTTAGATACAAACCCCTAAGATCGATCATATCATAAAAAAATTAATCTACTACACTAATTTATCATTCACTATAAAAATTGAGAATACACTCTGAAAGTTATTGATCTTGATGAGTGTTGTTCCCTTGACATGGTAAAAGAGTGTATTGATGCTATCCCCAATCTCATGGAGTGACATATAGGGGTGATAATATTGCGTGTGATTCCCAGTCCAAATAGGAAGTTTAAGGTTGATTTGGATGTGCCTGTGCTTGAGTTGTTTTCCATATATCAAAAGTAGAGCATTTTCGTGCGTTCTTAAGATTGATTTGGATGTGGGTATGCTTGAGTTGTTTTCCATATATCAAAGATAAAATATTTTGATGCTTTCTTGACTTAAGTGAAGTCAATGCCTCAATATTTTATCACTAGCAAAGGTATTCTAAAGTTCATAGAGGATATTCAACCACTAAAAGTTAAGTTGCTGCATGATATGCCACTTCAAGCTTTGGAGCCAAGCTCATAGTCGAACAATGAGGTAAGATTTGACCAAAGATGCATTAATTTTATTTAGCTCCATGATGAGCTTACTATGGATGAAAATGTGAATACTAATTCGTCTAGTGTAGCGTAGGTAACGAGGGTTTGTTGTCTCAAAGAGTCGCAGTGAAAATAGTAGGAATGAGTTATGAGATTATGACATGGATTACATTCTAGATGTGAATTTTTAAATGAGAGGAGAGATAACTTTACAAATAGTGATCATAAAGGTCATTATTTGGGTTTTAGAGTATTAGACTAGATGATAGACTATTTATTCTCACATGTGTACAAGTTGTGTGCACATGATAGTAATTAGTTAGGTTAGTTACAAACTCGTTTATATATATAACTGTTATCTCTATACATAACAATTTAGTTAGTTCATTTCTTTCTATTCTTCTCTATTTACTCGACTCCTATATATTACTGCTGTTCCATCATGGTATCAAAGTGGGCAAGTTAAGGTTACAACACTCATTCTAGATGTCAACATCATCTTTATAGTTGAAGGAGATTGTGATTTTAACACAGATTGATACAACTATGTCAGCGATAATGGCGAATGTAGGTGATAACAGAATCTCAAATCCTCTTTTCATCTCTAGATCAGACAATCTAAATATGGTGCTTGGCAACATAATCTTTACTAGAAATAATTTTATGACATAAGATAGATTGATTAGACTAACTTTAGGAGCAAAATTGAAGCTAGGTTTTATCGACAAGAAAATTATGAAACCTAATGAGGATTTTAAAGATTACAATAAGTGAATTTGGAATGATTACCTTGTTCAATGTTAGATATTGAATTTGATGGTGAGCGAATTGTCTTAAAGATTTGTTTACTCTCAATCTTCATTTAAACCATGGAATGAGATAGTAGAATAATACGGACAAGCTAATGGTCCTTTAATTTTTCAATTGGAACATGAAATAAACAACATCAAACAAGGAAGTCTATCAATAGCATCATATTATAATCGTTTAAAGAAAGCATGGGATGAGTTGCATATGTTGAATCCTTATCCTAAATGTGACTGTGGAGTGGTAAAATATGTGCACATGTGGTTTAAAGGAGAAATCGTTTGATTTTGAATCAAAACACAAGTTAATGCAATTTCTCATGGAATTGTTGGATGTTTATGAAATAACAAGAAACCAAATCTTGTTAGGTAATCCATTGCCCACAGTCAATAAGGCTTTTTTCATAGTTCATCAGATTGAGAAACAATGTTAAGATGTAAGTGGTTTTAAGGGAGAATTTACAGCATTTCAGACAAACAAGATACAACAAATTCAATCCAATAATAATGGAAAAGAGATGTGAAAATCATCTATGAAGTGTAAGCATTACAAAACAACCGGTCATACTATAGACAAATGCTTTGAAATCATAGGGTATCTTGAATAGTTTAAAGGGAGAAAGAATAAAAGTAGAGGAAAATCTACAGCTAATGTGGTTTGTGCTAAAGATACACCTTTGGACTTTCATACTGAAGGGATTGAAACTAATAATATGAATTTTGATTCTCAACTTTTTGAGGGACTTTACCAAGAGTTTCTCAAGTACATGAAAGGAGCAAGTGATAAATGTAGAGCTAGCTCAATGAATTTCGCAAGTATATTCTCTTCCTCTATTACTAATTTTCTTAGAGGAATAAATAAAAGTAAGGTAGTTTGGATAGTTGACATAAGGGTGATACATCACATGACCCCCTTTGATCATTTGCTTATCAATAAACACATGTTATCTACACCAATTTCTATCACCTTACCAGATGGTACTTAACTATTAGAAATTTTGGATCTATCCAAATTGGCTCATTGCTAGTTCTACATGATGTGCTCTTTATTCCATAATTTAAACACAACTTGCTTTTGGTTCATAAACTTCTTCATGATCATCCAATGGAAATCACTTTTAACAAAACCTCTTGCTTCTTTCAAGACTAGAGAACTAAGAATCCTATAGCTACTGCAAAGGTTCAACATGGTCTATACATATTGCATTCAACAAGTTCTCATCATAGAGTTTCAATAGACATTACATAAGAATTTTCTATTTTACATTAAGTTTCTAATGTAACCTCTTTTATTCTATTGCATGAATGATTTTCATATTCTTCATTTAATGAAATGAAACATTTGGAATTGTTTCCTCATGTAAACACTAGCAATCTTGTTTGTGAAACTTGTCATCTTGCTAAACAACATAGATTACCTTTTCCAAATAACAGCAATACATCTAGTTTTCTTTTTCAATTGATACATGTAGGTATTTAGGGACTGTATTATGTGGAATCACGCAATGGAGAAAGGTTCATTTTGACTATAATGGATGATCATTCACGTTGCACTTGGACTTACCCTCTTATCCATAAATCGCAAGCTACCAAAACACCACAACATTATCTTGCTTATATCTCCAATCACTTCAAAGCCACACTAAAGTTTATAAGGATAGATAATGGAATGGAGTTTTTGTCCAAAGAAACTTAAGAACTATTTCTCAAGCTTGGCATCCTGCATCAAAAGACTATGCCTTGCACCCCCTAACAAAATGGACACATAGAGAGGAAACATAGGCATTTAATCGAAACTTTAAGAGCTTTAAGACTTCATACAAAGCTACCTAAATCATTTTAAGGAGAGTGTGCTTTAACAGCAACCTATCTTATCAACCAAATGCCAACACTCATATTGGTATGGAAGATATCATATAAGATACTTTTTGGTCATTTTCCCTCATATGATCATTTGAAAGTTGTTGGATGCTTATGTTTTCCTATGAACATATCTCCTGGAAGAGATAAGTTTGATGAAAGGGGAGTCAAATGTGTTATGTTAGGATATAGTCATGGATAGAAAGGGTATTATATGACCTTCAAACTCACAAAATCCTAATGATTAGAGACATTTTCTATGAGAGTTGTTTTTATTTTCGAAAACAAGATGATACTACTACTATCTTTCATCCTTCTTACTCAAATCCTATTGATGAACATAATCATTCTTCTCCATCTTTGCTACATGTATCCTTATCTAACTTGTCACCTATTGGTTATTCTTTTAAACCTTTGTATCCACCTGCAACACATTTAGAGCAAACACATTATGATGATTCCTCATTTTCTTCACCAACAAAGCGTTCTAACAACTTTCATGGAAAAGTAGATAATATACCATGTATGCGTTGTTCTACTAGACCTAAAAATCCACCTAAATGGCTTGCAAATTTTGTATGTCATGTTAATCTTGTAGCAACTCCTTTAGTCAATTCACCTATACACTTCGATGTTCCTCATTGTTTATTTACCTCCACTACTTTTTCTTCATATCCCCCTAAGTATGTAACTTCTTTAGCCTATATGTTAACTACTAAAGAACCTACTTCTTATTTACAAGCCTCTTAGGATGAATTGTGGGTAGAAGCTATGAATAAGGAGTTGGAAGCTTTAAAGAATAATGATACTTGGGTTCTTACTACTTTGCCTTAGGGTAAACACACCATTAGCTTTAAATGGGTATTTAAGATTAAATATAGGGCTAGTGGATCTGTAGAAAGATTCAAAGCACATTTGGTGGCAAAGGGTTATAACTAAGTGGAAGAAGAGGATTATAATGAAACTTTTTCATCGATGGCTCATTTAAGTGTTGTATAAGCATTTGTTGCTATTGCAACAGCTAAATCTTAATCAATGCATTAGGTTGGCATCAATAATGCCTTTCTACATGGTTTTATTGATGAAGATATCTACATGATTCCTCCATAAGATTCTAACAAAGCTCAACCGACTTAAGTTTGTAAATTGGTTTGTTCTTTTTATGGGCTTAAACAAGCTTCACGATGATGGGATGTTGAAATTTCTAACTTTCTTCTTACTTAAAGGTTTAATCAATCTAAAGATGACTATTCACTTTTTACAAGAATGAATACTGATGGGTTTCTTACTGTGCTTTTGTACATTGACGATATATTGATCACTAGAAATTGTGAAGCTTCTATTGCTAATCTAAAACAAAGATTGCATCAGGCCTTTACTATTAAAGATTTAGGCCCAGCACGATATTTTCTTGATATTGAATTATGTTCCAATGACACAAGAACATTCTTAAGTCAACACAAATTTGCTTTATGAGGTAGGAATGATAGGTGCCAAGCTAGCTCGTTTACCTCTGTCTTATGGTCTTAAGTTGGACGTTAATGGTGGTGATCCTTTTTCTGATCCTACAACTTATCGTCATCTTGTTGGACGATTGTTATATCTTATTCTCACTAAACCTAATTTATCATTTCTAGTTTATTACCTTAGTCAATTTTTATCAAAGCCTTGTTCTGTACGCTTGAATGTCGTACAACATTTGTTGTGATACATCAAAGGAACTATCAGTCTTGGCTTATTTCACATGGTTGATAATTCATTGAACTTGCTAGGGTATACTGATTCAGATTGGGCAATTTACCCCATGCACCGTAAGTCAATAGGTGGTTTTTGTATATTCCTTGGTCGATCCTTAGTTTCTTGCAAGTCCAAAAAGCAACGAACGGTATATGTGTCCTCTACAAAAGCTAAGTATCGTGCCATGACTGTGGTTGCTAAAGAGTTGAAGTAGCTATATCATGTTGCTTAGGAGTTGCAAGTTGATCTCCAATGGCCCATTACTCTTTGATGTGACAATAAAGCAGCAACTTCCATTACTAATAATCCATGTCTCCACAGACGAACTAAGCATATTGGAGTTGATATTCATTATGCCCATGATCAGATTACTCAAGGAATTTTAAAGACACTTTATGTTCCATCACAACTGCAACTTATTGATCCTTTTACTAAATCAATTTCTGAATCTCAATTGTCCTTTTTCCTCTCTAAGTTGGTCTTACTAAATTGACTCTTGTATATCAATGCTTTATCATAGAGAACCGAAGAAAGGGTGCCATGATAACCAAAATGAAATTTTTTCTACAAAAGGGTGATACGTTCTTAAATGTACATGAATTTAAGGAAGATTTAAGAAAGTATGTGATTTAAAGAGGATTTGAGATCCAAGGTAGAAAAACGAAAAGATTGTTTTGTACACATATGTTTGTTTATACGTTCCATTTTAAATGTTAATAATCTCAAATGCTTCCTTAATAAGGCCTCTATGATAACTGTTGACACTTGATTTTTTCCTTCATAAAATAAAAATAATAAATTACCTTAGAAAATAAAATATCCAAGCCAATTTAATTTTGAGTCATAATACATATATGCAATTTTATATTATCTAGTGTTTAAAAGGAAATGTCAAAAATTTTGAAAATTTGATGTTGTAATCTTAGTCTTGTTAATGGTAGTTCTTAGATAGAAGCCGACCTCCTTAGACTTGATGTCGAGTGCTCTAGCTTCAAAGATCATAGCCAATGGTGAGGCTACCCTTGAGGGACTTAACCTAAGAGTTGCTAAGCAAAATAGGGACCGAGCTTAGCATCTTGGGTCCAAAACTAAAGGATAGTTAGACAACAACTCCATCTTACCTTTGGCTTGAGGAATCGAAGGGCGCAGTTGAGTAAAGTCTTGTGTATCGACCTGAAGGGAACCCCTAATAATCTTACCTATGGTAGTACTAGAATCTTGTCCAATTCTTAGTGAGAATGCCTCAAAACTTAGCTGCAAAACACTCACATTGCTTTAAATGTAATGTGACCTCTTATGGTTTATCTCTTGGAAAGTCTGCATGGCTACAAGGGTACGACATCATTAAACATTTATGAGGAAAAGAAAGACACAAGGTCTAAAAAAAATCATTCTCACTAATGTCAGACGATCTTACTAATCTTATGCCCTAAAATCTAGAGTTGTACCCTACAAGTTAATAGGGGCTCAAGGGATTAAAAGTATAAATACTTAATCTCTTACTCCTTAGAAGTAAGTTCTCACTTGAGACACTGATTCCTTATACTCTTGGCTCCCCTCTTCATCAAATTGCATGCTTTCTTATGAGTGTTACTAACTTAAGCATCAAATTAGCCTCACTATGCAACTCTTAGCTATACTACTCACCCTTGTTTATATTTATAGCTAGACCCGTAGTATGTAAAGCCTTCCCTCACTTAGTTGGCTTGATGATTGGGAGCCTGTTACCATTTACCACTTAGAATCTTGAGATGATAAGTCCAATTTAATTATTCTTAAAGATATAATTTTAGGACAGTTTAAGGAAATCATTTTACAATTAAATTAAGTTTATATAAACTGGACTAAAATGATTCAAAGAAAAAAAACTATCAAACCAAACCTCATTTTGAAAATTACATTTCACATATATATTAGGTTCCCTTAAAAAGTTATGGTGCTTTTAATTCTTGCAAAACCAACCAATTAGAGCTCAATTTAAGCCTAAACTAATTCTAGAAATCTAGATTTAGTTTAAACTGAATATGGCATATAATCATTTTGTTATGTTGGATGATAGTGCATGGGTTAAGCATCATCATGCGAAGCACATATTCATCTCTATCTCTCAAACAATGAATGTGAAGAGCATGGCTGTGACCAAGAAAAATGGAGGAATGAGTCAACTTGCTTGTTGTCTTTAATCTTTATCATTTTTAACAATTTTTTATTTGAATTAATCTTAATCAATAGCTAAGATCATTTCCCACCAATTCTTTGTTATTTAAGCCATCAAATTTCAATAACTTACAGATTTTTGGAGTTAGAATTTCAAAACTCCGATGATGCTTATCTTTAACCTAGAATGTGCAACATGGATTGACTAATTAATCAATAGCCAAACTCAATCCTAATCAATGTTTGAATAGTTAATAGCCTTTGGATCATTTCTAGTTGTGGATTGGAGTTTGAATTTAAGCTACATAAAATCTAATGAGCTTATCCTTTAGAGCTTTAGCCTTATTGTCCTCCTCTAAATATTCAAAATTACTATAGCTCAAGGATACCCTTAATCACATATAGAAACCTTCTAGTTGCAAGGAACACCCCTCCCCCCTCCCTCTTTAAGTTTTTTTATCACCTTAAACTTAGAATTCAGTTACTATTCAAAGCCCATATCACCACCATTCTCAACTCTCCAAACCACCCATAGCCTACTCACTACCTCTCAACAACCTTAGAACCTAATACCAACCGAAAAACTTTTATCACCCACTTCGACCACCTTTTGAAACCTACAAACCACCAACATTAATCTCATTAAGATAATTAGAACCATCCTACAACACATACTTAGAGCCACCACTAAAATCCACCTAAAGATCTTGATTTGACCTTTCCAACACCATAGTTGAACATCCCATTTTCCACTACCTTTTGCTACCTTATTGAAACTCCTCCACCACTATCCATAGCCACTCTAACCTATCATAACCCACTCAAAATTATTCTAAGAACCTAACACCACTATCCAAAAGCACTAATTTAGCTCGATCCAACCTCTTACCTAATGTGACTTGAGCTTATACACTTAACCTTTGACCATTTTCCATAGCATTTGAAACTACCATGATTGATCCTTATACCCTTCCAAAACCAACTAGTATTTAAGCTTAAACCAAAAGTGAACCTCCATTTTGACTAAAACACCACTAAAAGCCATATACTACTATTGAATATCAAATTTACCCAAGCCTTCATCTTAACCCGATTTGAAATCACATCCATTGAGTACCCACATTCCATCAAATAATCCATTCATAAGAAAATAGGAATTAATTAAGGTCATTTAAGAAGGTTTTTCAATTTTTAAGGTCAAATTTTTTAAAACGACCATTTTGCCCCCATACATAATTTAAATAGGAAAACTTGAAATCTTTGGTTCAATTGAGTCCATCAATGTTTAAATATATCATTATGCCAAAAATCAAGACTAAATGAAGTTAGCAAACCAAATTTCCTAATTGGGGATTTAGGATGCATTTTAATTAAAGATCAACACATGTCATTACCTTATATGCAATTGCCCCACTACAATCTTTTATAAGGCTTGGAGAAGATAAACAACAAACCTAACCCTGAAACCTTCCCCCAAAACATACATACACTTACAAAGTACCTAATTAATGCTCTCCATTTCAACTACTACCCTCATGTTCCCCTCCTCACTTCTTTTAAAGTTTTCTAAGGGTAAGAAGAACACCAAAAAAAAAAATCATCTTAAACCTTGGCTTGTCCTTAATTGTGTCTTAACAACCTACACATTCTAAGGGTGTTTTAAGTAAAATAAATTGAAGAATACTTGGTGCCTACCATGGAATTTAGAGCTTCAATGTTAATTTTTTTGGTAAGTTGAAATTAATAATGTGATTAAGGAGTTTAATCATGTTAGATCAAACTTTAGACATCCTTAAGTCAGCTAAAAAGCAAGTTAAGATGAGTTTGGTTTAAATGTAAGCCTAATACCCTTACCCCAGATGATGCCATCATCATGCATTTTATGTGTGTCTTCTTTAATTTGTTTAGTGTTTTAAATGTGTTGATATTTTAAAATGTTGATTTGATAAGTGATTCCTAGGTTAGATGATAGCCACATGTTAAATGATGCATATATGATGAGTTAGTAGATAAACTAAGCATGTTTAGTGCATTATGTGTTATTATGAGCATATTATGGGTATTTTTAAGAAATTCTAGCTTACTTATGAAGTTGGCAATAATGAAAATTGTATGTTAAATGTAAGACTAGATGATATTCACATGGTTTTTAGTTTAAAATGATATATAGATGGAGTAGAGTGTATATGTGTCACATTAGTATTCTAGATGAATTGAATGACGATAAAAAAAATAGTGAAATCATGGTTAATTAGTATTATGGATGCATATATGTTAACATTGATAGGTAAAAGTTTGAATTTGGACATCATGATTGAAATACTTTTTTGAAAATTCTAGTGCCTAATTTATTAACATGCTAAGTTGATGCGTATTATAATGTGATTTTGATCCTTAAAATGTTAGAAACACCTAATAGGTTAAATGCCAAATTAATGAAATTATTGAAGAAAAATTTGACTAAGACAATAAGGAAAAAAAAATTTTATATAGAAATAAATAAATCAAGGCTAACCCAACCTCAAGTCGGCCCACCAAAACTTGCTATATGAAGGTAGCACACATCTTTCCCCTTATGGGCTTCTAATGCCAACCATATATATGTGCACATAATGGGCTGAATTTATTTAATTTAACTAACTTGATGAGTGGGCTTAAAATGTAAAATAATCAATGGGCCTAAATTACAAAATAATAAAATAAAATAATTTCACTTAATTACGCATCTTTATGGGCCTATTCCCAATTTTAAAATCTCTTTGCCCCATTAACCTTTTGATAGCGCATAACTTAAATGGACCTTAAATCCATCATTTAAAAAGACTTTGATAGTGCATAACTATTAGGATAAATACATAGTAGACTAGTTAGACCATATATAATTTGTTTCACAAAATAAAGATTATAAAGGATTAATTTAATAAAGTGCAAATTAATTGATACCACTCGTTATTTGTCAAAAACTCAAAATTCAAGTTCAGAAAAATAGCGAGCCATTAGAAGTAGATTAGTAAGTTTAGACAATTAAAAGGTTTGGAGTAAAATATGCATGAAGAGTACATATGCTTATATATATTAGTTTAGTTAGTGAATATAGAAAACATATGCTTTTAAAATGCAACAAGTTGATAGATACCTATTAAATGAAGTTTTAATTCTTTTGTAGGAATTGATGTTAGAAAGAATATTATGAAACTTAATATAAAATGCTATTAAAGCTAGGACTTTAGCATCTAAAAATAATAAATACAAATGTTAGCAACAAGTGACATATAACATTTGCATATCAACAAAATATTGAACCTACTAGAGACAATACCAATTGTGGAATTATCGTAGATGTGACAATATAGATTACATAAATCGAATCAAGGCATCATGAAACACTTAACAATTATGTAAGTAGTTGATAAGTGTTGGAAATTTTTACTTAACACATGTACTCGTTACTTAGCTTCAACTTACAGGAATGATGGTGCCTTACCATTTTTCAATGAAAAGAGTGGTGATAAAATTAGGAAGTAGGAATTGAACAAGATTTAAATCAATATAAAGTAATTTTATCAATATAGATCGTTACATGTTGAAAGGTTAAAATTTGAGTTTTAAGATATAACAAGACCTTAAAAATGAATTATTTAAACTATGAAGTTAAGAATGTGATATGAATGGGCATTTAAAGGATATGTACACTCATTAATATGGATATGACTAAATGTATATACGTATACATATCAACATAAATGATTAGATATAGGATAAAGTACCTTGCATTAATATATTTCAACAAGAACAACTTTTGTAAGGTTATAAATATCTCCAAACCTAGCATGGTAGATTATAAACTAGGTAAGGGATGATTCATTTAAAGGAAGATGACACCTAAAACAAGGGTAGCTTGGAATAACTCTACAAAGACATTTGGATGGTGACTAATCCATGTTCACTGCCTAAGCCTTATATAAAAACATAATAGGAGCTCAATTAGAAAATTTGTCAACTGGAGGGGAGGACAAGAAAAAGAATTAATTAGCTATGTAGAGGAAACCATATGCCTTGTGTTATATTTGATCGACCAATGGAAGCTTTGATTTGGAGAATTACTTTAAAATAGTAAAGGTTCATAAATGTTTCGTACAATATGTAGATAAAGGATTATCCTATTGCAAATGTAGGTGTGAAGATAGCTATATTAAATAATGGGATAAGCATTGGCCTAAGTGAGTATCTCCAGCTTGGTTGTTCCGTGTTATGTAGTGGCTGAAAATGTAGACCATTCACCTACTTGTTGTATGCAACTGTAAGATCCATTTAAATGTATCTTATGTTTGGAGTAAGTATACTCCAAATTTCTATGGTTTATTATAAATATTTGCTTCATATATTATAGTTCTTGTATTTCATATTTTTTATAATGAATTGAGATTCAGTGGAAATGTAACATGATTGACCTTAGTGAATGCAATTGTACTTAGTTGACAAGAGCATTTGCCCTTATGTGATGATTGATCTAAATACGTTTATGGCTTAGTAAATATTGGATGATATTGAGTGAATGTCGAGATGACTTGGCTTTCTACAAAATTCATGATTTTTATATCATGTCATGTATGTGATTGTAATATTTGACTATTAGGTTGAAAGCTAGGCTTAACTACCATTTTCTTGGTTCTTGGTATTTAGCCATAATTCATATTTTGCTTGGTTAACTTAGATATTTTACTTTGTGGAAACTGTACTTGGCTCGATTGGTTCAAAACCCATACTTGGTTGGGTTAAATATATTGTTTGAATGCATCCATATAGCATGAAATGGACCTATGGGTCAAACTTTCTCAATTTGAGATATTGGTTAGTTAGGGTTCAAGCATATAAAGATGTATTACTTGATCAATTCTAGCTACTTCATGTGGTTTCAACTAGGCCAGTTATACGTTAAGTTTCTCTAGCCACTTAATGTAGTTTCAAGTAGGTCAGCTACATACTGAGTTTTGGCAACTCCATGTTGCCTTAGGTTCTTGGAATTTTATCTAAATGCTTGAGTGTGTTGACTAACTAAATAAAAAGTTATGTTAGATTAAGATACCTATACCAATGCATGTCCATACATTAGCATGACATCCGTGTGATGCATGAATTCTTGCATGTGTGCTTGATATTAGTTTGATGATTTGAACATGCCGTGTTATTGATGATGTTGAGATTATTCAATATGTGATATTTATACTACCTATTATGATTTAAAATACTCGATCACTATGATTTTTGTGTTTAGTTTTATACTTACTTAGCTCAAAACTTGAATCGAAGGGTTAGCTTTTCTAACCTTAGATGCTGAAGACAAAGCAAGCTAGGACTTAAAAGCTAGGCTAGGTAAGAGAAAATGATTAGTTGTAGAGTTTTGTGTTAAGTTCGTGGAAGTAACTTTGTAGGAAGGTCATCATACTACTTTACAGGTTTCCAGTGTTAAGGTTCTTAATGTAAAAAGTTTATTCTCCTAATTGGACTATGAGTTAAATAATAAAGTGAAATGCGATACCATGAATGAAGCCTATATTTTCTAAAGTTCTATTATGCTATTTTATATTTATTTAAAGGAGTTTTATGAAAAATTTGCATAGTACAATTAAGTTAATTGGATGATTATAGTTTTAGCCTTTTCCCTAACTTGAAATGGCATAATGAACCGTATCTTAAGTATTGAGTGTTAAAAAAAAAAAAGGTATAAGCAATTGCCTTAAGAGGCAGGGCATTATAAGGGCCTTAAATTGAATAAATAATTAAAGGACAATTGGACTAATTAAGAATGTTAAACTCTAACTAAGTAAATTGGTTAACAAACTAATTATGGGCCTAAATTAAATAAAAGACTAGTTCAGCCCACTTACCCCTTTAAGACTCATAACCTAAATAGATCTTAACTAACTAAATGCTTTAGACCTAATATAAGACATAAACTAATAGAGTAACAAAAGACTAAATGTAATTACCCAAGCCAAAAGTAGTAAATAGTCAAGTTAACAAACACTAATAAATCCATTTCAATTGCTATCCTAAAAGTTTTAGGTTTATGTTGATATTTACAACCATTACCTTATAAGCTAGTATCACGACCTCTTACAATCCATGTGGGATACCAAACCATAAGGTCTCGTAAACTCCACAACCTCCCCACCCCTTCCCTTAAACATGCAACGTTCCTATCGTAAGACCTTACAATTGGGCCTAGATCTTTTCCTTTTTCGTTGTACAATTCGGGCCACCTACTACCTATAAGTCATCTTGAAAACATACCAAGAGTCACCAACCCAATGATACTCTACTCTCTTCAGATCTCTTCTTTAAATCGAAGTCAAACCTAAATTGTCTAGCTACTGTAGGGGTTAGCTTTGATGCCATTTGTAATGCTCTAGGCCAAAAACAGTAAATAGACAAGCTAACAAACACTAATAGGCTAATTTCAATTACTTGGGTTAATAGTTTTAAACATATATTAACAAGGTGTTTATAACCATTATCTTATAAACTACTACCATTAACTCATGTAAGATACTTAGTCATAGGTTCTCACATTACATCATTAGTTATCTTAATGAAATGCTAACAAGGACTTATGATCATTACTTATTGACTCAGATAACAGGACATATATTGCTTCATGTTTCAAGTTTTGGGACACATGTATGTAGTGACCTTAGGTGCTACTTGCTATATAATTAGGACATCTAAGCCAAATTAAACATGTAAACTTAACTCAAAAAAAATTTTCGTGCACAGAAAGTTACACGGGCGAGGGACACGGTCGTGTCCCCAGCCTGTGTGCGCCCAGCATTTTTCACCCGTGCACAGAAAGTTACACGGACGAGGGACACGGTCGTGTCCCCAGCCCGTGTGCGCCCAGCATTTTTCACCCGTGCACAAAAAGTTACACGGGCGAGGGACACGGTCGTGTCCCCAGCCCGTGTCCGCCCAGAATTTTCGCCAGTGAACAGTAAGTTACACGGGCGTGGGACATGGTTGTGTCCCAGCCCGTGTGCGTCCAGACAACACCCGAGAATAGAATGTTACACGGGCGTAGGACACGGTCGTGTCCCAGCCCGTGTCTGTCCAGTTTTCACACACGGGAAGCCCAAGTCACACGGGTAAGGGACACGGTCGTGTCCCAGCCCGTGTGCGTCCAGGTAACACACGACACGCACAGAATGTTACACGGGCGTGGGACACAGTCGTGTCCCAGCCCGTGTCGATCCAACTCACACGATTCAGCACACACCCTGTTTATTCCAACACACACACCCTCTCACACACTTACAATCAAACATATCTCTCTTATATTCTCTCTTATTATCCCTCTTCTCTCTACAATTCTTGCATTCCTCATGTTCTTGATCCAAGTAAGTTCTCCTCATTGTTTATGCTTTATCTTCCTCATTGTTTAGGCATGTTTAGCTACCCAACATTTAAGTCTTTTGTGAATTGGTACATGCATTTTCCCTCTTCTTAGGATGATGAGGGTGGTGAGGAAGAGGCGGTTGGAGGTAGTGAAGAGGATGTCGAGGCCAATGATGACGATGATGATGCTTCTTTATTTTGCACTTCATTTCAAGACAGGGAAGTATTAGTTTCTTTTTCAATACATGTATTTCCTTTTTCCCTATGATGGTTTTTATTGTTTCATATCTTGATGTTATGCTTTTTTAGTGGTACATTGGGGACAATGTACATTATTAAGTGTGGGGAAGGGATACATATGAATTTGTTACTGTTTAGGAGACCAATTATTCATATTTGACCCAATTACTTTTTAAGTTAACTTACAATAGGTGATTAACTGGTATTGAGCCAAATCAACTATGTCATGTTGATCATTATTGACCTTATGATACTTTACTAGAATTGATTAGTCAAATTTTTGGAAGGCAATGTTACGAGTTATTTAGCTTAGGAATTTAAGACTTGAGATTGGAGCAACATCACTAGTTGAGAGTTAGTCATGATTATTTTTAAATTTACTTTTGTGTATACCTTTTTCTTAGAAATTTTTAAGAGTCCTATAATTTTTAGCAAACAAACAAATGAAATTCTTCTTTTGAGAAACCCCTGAAAAATCATAATGGTTGGAGGTCAAAAGTAATAATAAGTGAATAAAAAAATTGGTAAAGATTCGTCTTGGTCCCTCAGAAGAGCGAGATTGAGCCCCAATGCCAATTCTAATGAAAAAATTGATATGGATCGGCCTTGGTCCGTCAGAAGAGCAAGGTTCTTTCCCGCTATCAATATAAGAAATAAGTTGGTATGGATCGGTCTTGGTCCCTCAGAAGAGCGAGATTCTTTCCCACTACCAACACAATTGTGCTTAAATAAGGTAAATTCAAAAGACCTCTCAACAAAAGCATGAACTAGGGGGATGATCAGAGGAAGAGTGGATGTAAAATGTGTTTGTTTTAGATTATGGTGCTTGGTGAGATGGAAGAGAGAATTGTATACATTTTAGTCGAATGGATAAAATTTTTATGACTCTTTCTCAGTTGGCGAGATGTTAAATCTAATTTTTAGTTTAAGAATCCTTGGTTAAATGGTTCGGGTAAACTTTGATTTTCATAAATTAACTAGTGAATTCTAGTATTAAGTATTATTGGAGCATTCGAATATGGTCAGATGAAATTGGTTGACTTTATTATTGCAAGTTAGTTGAGAATGATTTTCTTACCTTTCTTCGGGTCAAGTGTATTCTTTCACCGGTTTCTTAAACAGTGATAAATTTTGATTAGTGTTTCTTGTCCTGAAAGTTTTGTTTTGATTTATTTGCTTGAGGACAAGCAAATGCTTAAGTGTGGGGAAATTTGATAACTCTAATTTTAAACATATTTTATATGGTGATTTTATAGCATTTCCCTTACATTTTTGGTTTTCTTTAAAGAAATTGATACTTAATTGAGTAAAATGTTGATTTCAGGGTTTAAACGCGTTCTAGGCTCGAAAACGAAGAAAAGGAATCAAGTTTCACTCAGTTCCGAGTTCAAACGAAGAAGTTATGAAGTTTTGAAGTTGTGCAGAAATTTTGCCTTTGTGCAGAAAGTTACACGGCCTGGGGACACGGCCATGTCCCAGCCCGTGTCTGGTGACGAAAATAAAATCCGTGAAATACACATATAAAAGGGGATCTTAGGGTTCAAAAGAAAGGAGAGACATTACAGAAACAAAGAGAGACAAGAGACAAGAAGAGACTTAAGGAGAAACAACATCAAGAAGCGATAACGACATCGATTTCAAGATTAGAGATTGTTCATCAAATCAAGAGGGGTTTTCATGCTTTATTTTACGTTTTTGATGAAACTCGTTTTTAGATTCATTATGATAGCTTAGAATTCAAGTATTTAGGATTATGGAACCTAGGGTTTCATATAACCCTTGGATTGAATTATAATTTCAAGAAAGTTTTTATCTTTTCTTGATTCAATTATGTCGTTTAGATATGGATTGATAATTCTAGAGTGTCAATATATGATATTATGCATGTTGATTGAGAAATTGCATGTGTAATTAGATCTTAACATAATTGAAGAGAATTACATGTATACTTAGAGATAAGATACATGATTCTTTCGGAAAGTTGATTGTTTGTGTGGGAATTCATTATACATTAATGCGATTCTAAGTTATATTGCTAAGTAAAGAGATTCCGGTAAATAATTTAGAATTAGAGTTAATATGCTTGAGAAAGATATTAGCTTTAATTGTGAATCCCTCCGGTCAAGAATCATAGAAACTAAATTGAATATATTTTAAAAAGGTTACATGTTAAACACTAGGGGAAATAATTCCTAAATACATCATTGCATATTTGAAGTCGTTAATAGTTTATTGCTTTCTAATTTGCTTAGTTAAGTCTCATAATTAGTTTAGTTTATTAATTTCAGTATTTTTAATTCATTCAACTCGACATAATTTTCTGGTTAGATAATAAAGCTAAAGTTAATATTAGTACTCAAAATCTCTGAAGGATCGACTCGGACTCATATCCGACTATATTAAAATTGATAGGTGCGCTTGCCTCGTATCAGTAGCTACTTAATATGACTGGTAACAACCTTGATTTAGACTATGTCTTTGTGACTCAGAGCTTTATAATGATATGGTAGTTAGGTGCATGGGTCAACATGATGCGGTAAATTGTATACATATACTATTATAATATTATTAGCTTAAGCCATTTTGGTGGTGTGACATCTAAGGCAACTTAGGGTAAGTTAGTGTAGTGGGTGTAGTTTTCTAGATGGACACAAGGAGAAATTGAAATGAGCTTGATGGTAGCACTCTTTGTAACCACTCGTACTATTTTTTACGGTTTAGTTTCAATGATGTGGTGGCTAGATATACATGTCAACCCCTAATGCATGCTGAGAAAGAGTCAAACTCTTGCTTCGATTTGTTTAGAATCATGAGTATTCCCATGCTGATTGTTTATTTCATGCTAAAAAATAATAATATAATCGGTATTGCTTACTACATTAGAATTAGGCTTACATGATTTCCTTTAAAGCACACTCTTCAATCTTTTCTAAGGGAGGATAAGGATACCAATGAATTCCATGAAGTCCCTATTTTGATTTAACTTGTGATGTAATGGGGACTTAGGACTCTTATGGAGACATAAGTGTGAGGTGTATATGGTCCAGTTTATGATAGGATACTATCTTAGTTTTGTTTTACCATTATTTTATGCAACTTATTACCATAGACTCCTTTAAGCTATTTAGATTATTGTTTTGAGGATTTATTGTACTTTATGTTTTGAGCACTTAAATGTGCTATTTTATGTTTTGTAGGCTTGTGACTTGCAAGTTTGTATAGTTTATCTAAAGCTTATGAGACTCTTAACTTTCAATATATATATATGATAGTATCTTGAGTACTATGGTTTTCTATGCTTTTGCAAATCAAATTATAAATCACTGTTTTATATAAATTAATCATGATTTTTGAAGTACTAAAATTATATAGAAATTCACTCTAAATTAGATAGCCTTAAAGTATAGCATCTCAATGTTACATTTGGTGGACAGTCTCACTACAAGTAGATACAAGGCATGACATTCTTTGCAACCCTAATATAAAAAGAAAAAAAAAATTACCACCATTTGATTAAACAAGTGGAGAAAAGCTAAATTGATGAGGTTCTGGAGTTCAAGAATTATTGTAATAAGGTGAGGAAGCTTTAACCTATTCTCAACTTGCCTTAATTCATAACTTGATCCGAGCATGACTTACACCTAAACCCTAGTTTGTTTTCTCCCTTTCTCTTTTCTCTTTTATTTATTCCTTATTTTATCCTAGTAATGATAATATCTTCTTTTTGAAATAAATAAATAATTTTTTTTTCTTCTTTTGAAAATTTGAAGTTCTCATTTTATATTAAAAATTAATAAAAAAATTTCTCTTTTATAAAAGAAAATTAGTCAAAGGGTTCTTTTCCTCAAATAAAAAAAGAATTTTAGATTACATAAAATGGGATTTCTTTTTAGGAAAAGTAAACAATATCAACAAATTATTATTATTATTATTATTTTTTTTTTTAAAAGAGACAGTTGATGATTAAAAGTTAATGAAAGCAAAGAAACAAAAGAAGTATATAATTTTGGTTGGAACCTAAGAGAAATTGAGTGTTACGCCCCGAAGCGGTAAAGTCATAATAGCCCCGCCATGTAAACCATTCTAAGATAGAAGTTGGCTTTACAACCGCTATCTTAGACTTGATCTACAAAAGGCATCCACGACTAACCCGCTTTCAAGTAAACAGTTTGTAATTTAAATAAGTCATTTACCTAATAAAGTGAGAATATATATATATATATATATATATATATATACACTAGAATTTAGTTATTACAATTAACGTTTACAATGTTTCACCGTAATATATTTCCTAGTTATTACATTATTCAGAAATGAAAAATTCTAAAATAAAAGCTTAGACCTTAAAAATATATGTTTGATCTTCAAATTTTTTTTCCTCACTCCTTAAGATCCAGTAGTTGCTACCTTCAGAGTAGTTGTAAGCCGCTTCTTAGCCAGCATCTGCACGACGTCTATAGGGATGTGAGCAACTACAGCTCAGTAAGTTAGAATGAAGGACTTAAAACTATACCACAAAAACAACAAGNCACACACACACACACTAGAATTTAGTTATTACAATTAACGTTTACAATGTTTCACCGTAATATATTTCCTAGTTATTACATTATTCAGAAATGAAAAATTCTAAAATAAAAGCTTAGACCTTAAAAATATATGTTTGATCTTCAAATTTTTTTTCCTCACTCCTTAAGATCCAGTAGTTGCTACCTTCAGAGTAGTTGTAAGCCGCTTCTTAGCCAGCATCTGCACGACGTCTATAGGGATGTGAGCAACTACAGCTCAGTAAGTTAGAATGAAGGACTTAAAACTATACCACAAAAACAACAAGGTTATCAACCAACTTATTAGATACAATGCATGTTCAAGCAAATGCCATTGCACGACGTTGTCCGACCCGTTGTGAGATTAGAGAAATTACACCCGCTTTAATCCGGGTTGAGAAGTTACCGTTAATGCAATAGCTTATGACCAAACCCAGGCTTGTGCAATTGAGATACTACTCCTCCCGCGACTACCTTCGAACTGTTGACTTCACCCTTATTGTGACCTCCTCTCTTGTCACTTAGTTCGACTAAGGATAAAGAAGGAACCCTTATGCAATCCTGTACTATCCTTTTCGAAGGGGTTGATATTTGGTCGAAGAATCTTAGGTTTCCCCTAATAGGTTACCATGCAGGTCTGATTATGATTACAAGTCAAATATTTGATTAGGTCCAGTTTAGGGTGATTAATCATTTCATACAAATCACACAATACAAGCTAGAACAACAAACAGAATCATAGTATCACTCATAATCAAGCATATGCACACAACAGACTATCTAACAAGCACAACCAAGCATAATCTCAAGCCTCTAAAATACAGCATTGTATTAATCCCAACTTACCTCGACTCCTCGCTCACTTACTCGAGGTTCGACTTGGTTAGGCCGTCACCAATCATTCCTATACCACAAACGTGATTTCAGTTTTTCATATAACCATTATAAGTTCGTTTTATCCTATAATGCTTATTGTTATGTTTTGTTTAGAGTTTAATATACCTAATTATCTAGGTCTTAAGTCTTTTACAATTATTCTAGGTTTAGGGTTAGGTTCGGGTTCGGTTTGCCGCATCGATTTCTAAATTAGGTTCTAGCTCGATTTTTAAGTACTGTTTTATACCCGAACCCTAGAAATTCATTTCAACTCATAATGTGAAATTAATCACATGACTCTCAGATATCCTAAATACCATCATTATCCCTAGTTAGTATTTTATTCTACCCGTTATACTTAAATCCTTATTAGTGTATCGAATTTACTCTTGATATGAAATTTTTTTACAATTTTCATATAATTACATAAATTCAAGATTTCTATCAGATTTATTATATATCCCTATTATTTATATAATATCAATTTTTATTCTAATATCTTCTATTTATTATATTTCCAATAATTACATATTATGTTTTATCACCTATTATGTATATAATACACATCTAATATTTCTAACACTCTAATTACCATCTCCCAACATCAATTATCATTTTAAAGTGTCTAAATTCATCCTAAATCAGATTTTACACCTAATTATTCTAATTTACAAAATTAACTTAAAATTTACTATTTTTCCCTACTACTCATTTATTACATAATTAACCTAATAATTACATCTAACACCTTAAATGCTACAAGTATCATACGTCATCAGATTTCAACATCCTAAAACATATAATTATTCACTAAATCAGTAATTAACCATTTAATTCTAAATTACCCATTTTATGCCTCATTTTAAGGCCTAAAAATTATCTAAAAATTTCAAAAATTAATTTTTGAAAACGGGCTTTATAACACTGTTCTATATCATCTAAGTAGTCTACACAAAAATTTTGGGCTCAAAACTATATTCCTAAGGTCATTTATTTATAAACCGAAACATGTTCAGTTTTACATGATTTCTTGAGGACCATATAACATGGGATATATTTTCATCAAAATAATATTTTTCCTAACTACATACAAAAATATTACAGAATAACAAAATTCATAATTTTCTAAGAATATTTACTATTTTTATAAAATTACACAAAATCGAGCTGAAAGTCGAACTTACCGGTCTGGGTGGCTCCAACCATCGCCAGTCGCCGTGGCCTTGTCGACCGGTCTAAGCGTTGCCACCACTGTGTGGTGATGGTAGCCGTCCACTCTCAACTGCTCGTCTGGTGTTGGTTTCCCTTTATAGCCCTAATTGTATAATTTTTCTTATTTTTTTTCCTAACCCTAATTTTTCTCTCAATTTCGCCTCTCCCTATTTTTCTCACTCTCCAAACTGACCAAATGAGCTTTTGAAATTTTCTTGCTATTTATAGAGCTTTAAGTAAATTGTTGTGCATTGATTTGATTAGACAACTACCTTATCTCTTCTTTTTTCCACTTTCTATTTGTTGCATTTTAATTGATTGATTTTGTTTCTTCAATTCCAGATTGCCACACATCATTTCTGGATTTTTTTCTCATTTTTCCTGATTTTTCCTTAATTAATTATGAATTTTCTTTAATTATTTAGTATTATTTTAACATATTTTGCGTATTTTAAGTAATTATGCGTATTTCTACCTACATGTAAATTCATATATAGTACAAATAAATATTCTTAAATATTATTTAGGTCATTTTATGATTTTTAGTATATATATAATTTATCTCTAGCGATTTGTTAATTATCGGAATGCATTTTCCGCATTTTCGATAAATAACGAGTTATATACTTAAAATTTGGAATTTTTATATTCTTTTATTTTACTGCTTATTTTCTTAAATTCGAACTTACGGGATCATTTTTACTAATATTTCTAGCTTTACTTATAATTTAGGCTTAATCGGATCTTTCAACCGAAAGAAATCTTGAATGATTGGTTGTGGGACTTACATTGAATACTTTTAATAATAACAAATATGGTAATTCTCATACTCATAATTTTCAATGCATGGAGAGATGATTCTAGATAAATTTTGGACTCCTCAAGAAAGCGGTTTAATTATAGCCATTGTTACCCTATGGAGGTTTTTTTTTTCGTTTTTTCAAGAATGCCCAAAGAAGGCTAGCATTTTTGAGATATTCTATCTATCTATCTATCTTAACCTTATATCCCTCACCTACTTCCCCTAAGTAGCCTAAATGAGTACTTCGTCTATTGGGATATGGGTGTTTGAAAGATAGAATTCTTGACTTAGAATTTTGGTAGATAAAATTTTTACAAGATAAGGAAATCTACATAATCATCCTTTTTTTCTAATGGATAAGATCTTTATAGTAAGGCAACTCTAGAACATACTGAGGATGATGATAGAGTAAAACAAAATCATTCTGTACTGGTAAGGAGGATCCTCATGAAGAGGAAACCTTAGAGCATACTTAAGATGATGAAGGAAGGAAAGAATATATTTGGTGTCTAGAATTTCCCCATTAGCTACTTATTCCTTTTTCATTTTCCTTAACCCTTAAAAAGTTTTGAGAAAAAGAATGTGGAAAGAGAAATTTTCATTTGTATGAAGGTTTGTATACAAATATGTGCACATATTTACTTATAAGATTATAAGCCTATTTATAGTATTTATAAATTCTCCAATAGACCAAGCATACCCTTGCATTGGATGCTAAAATAAAGGTAAAATTGTCCAAAATATAATGTACAAAGAAACTCTACACCTATTGTTATGTTTTTGATAAAAGAATAAATAATTGTACTAAAAAGCTAAACTATAAACTTTACACTTATTATCCTTTTTTTGACAATTACTCCTATAATTTCTACTTGAGATCCATAAATTTTTTTAACAGGTTTTAAGCTTTTTGTATTCATTTATAAAAACTTTCTATGAAATTTTTTAAACTAAATCTCTAGGTTCATGGGGAAGACATGAAATAAATTCATTTGGTTTAAAAAACATTCTACTTTGTAATATTTCACCAGATCTTTCTAAAGGTCTATAATTTTTTCTATAATATTCTAAGAGTCTTTCTAAATGACAAATTCTTTTTCTAAATGCTTGCAACATACCTTCATGTTTTTCTTTTGTAATTAATTTATTATCTTCTACTTCAATATTCGTAATTTGCCTAAGTTTAAATGTCATTAATTCCATTTGAGTTTCTTGTAATTTTTTATTAAACAATCTACAAGCTTGAGTTAGTTCTTCATTCATTCTTTCTTTTATTTGAATTTATTTCACAATGTCTACAAAATTGTAAAGTGTAATATCCTTTCTAATAATATGAGAATAACTTTCTAAGTTACTCATAGTTAGAGGATATCCATGTTACCAAGGTGTTTTTTTTTCACACCTAACTCTTCTTTCTATAGATGAAGAGGATGCAATCTATCTAATTGTAGGTTCTATATAATAGGTGTGGCCTATATATTGTCTAGCAAAATCAAAAGCACTTACTAAGGTTATAAACCCTTTGAACAAAGGATTAGGAAAATGTTGGGTTACTTTTCGAACTTCACCCTAAGATTTATATATACCATTTTATCTACTGTTATATACTATATAGTAATTATATCTATTGGGTTTCTTATTTTGATTGAAATAATGCACTAAAGCATTTATACTATTTAGCTTTTGTTGTGGATTTGATGCTACCCACAAATTGTCTCCAATAATACTTTCTACCTCACTTATTTCTACATTATCTAGCTTTTTAAATTTTGAACTACCTCCAAGGGGGAAAACTTTGAGCTTTATTGGTTCGATTTGAATTTTTTCCATCTTGCAATGCTAAATTAAATTGTTAGTCTACTTAAAATATCAGTTGTACTATTATCATTTCCTTCAATATGTTCATGAATTACTCTATATCCACTATTAATTATCCTGTCTAAGAACCTACACCATCTTCTAGTACTACCTTTCTTATTATGAAATTTAATAATTGCTTCAGAGTTTGTTCTTACTAATATTTCCTTCTTAACCTAAAACTATCTATGCTACTAATAAATCCTTTTTCTTTGAAATTTCCACTACTATATCTACATATTTGTTATGTATCTTTGTTTATATATTTATGGTGCTTTGCTTTTAAAACAACCCCCCATCCTTTTTTCACAACCATCTGTTTCTACTATTACTAATTTGTGTCTAAAGGTTGTTTTAATAAAGGTAATTTTTCTACTTTTATTTTAATTTCTTTTACTAACTGTTCATCTTCTGAGTTGAAGTATTTTCGAACTTTTAAACTTGTTTTACTATATATAGGCCCTACTAATTTACTTAAATTTTTTATAAATGGCCTAGCATAATTTAATAATCTAATTAGGAAATTCCAAAATATTTTTACTAATATGTTCTTGTGATTTTATCTTTCCTTCTCCTATATTAGTTCCTAAAAATTCTATATTTTTCCTAAACATTACTACCTTCTTTTTACTAATTATTATACCATGCTTAATAAATTCTGATAATACAAATTTTAAATGACTTACATGTTCTTTCTTAGTTTTTGAATGTACAAGTATATCATCTATATATACACAAAAAAATTCTTTACATTTATTAAAAATCATATCCATTTTCATTTGAAAAAATAGATGAAGTATTTTTAAGTTCAAAAGGCATAACTAACCATTCATAATAACCTAATGGACATGTAAAGGCTGTCCATTTTATGCTTTCTAGAGCCATTCTAATTTGCTAAAATCTACTTTTACGATCAAATTTACTAAACCATTGACTTCCCTGTATACTATTTATAAGATGAGTTTTATCTTGAATATCATATGATTAATCTTTCATGTTATCATTTAATCTTTTATAATTTATTACCATTCTACTTTTTTCTCTTACTATTTCGCTATGGTTTCCAACTATAAATGTTAGACTCTTTTGTTTGGATTCTAATCTTTTAATTACCTTCGATTCTTCTAAATCTTTTATATGCATTTCAAATTCTTTTATTTCATCATTAATAGCCTCTATATTATGACTTTTTATTATTAAATATGGATTTTTAATTCTGAGTTTACATTCTATTTTATTCTTATCCAACTATTTTTGAGGATATTCCCCCATTATTTCTTCTTTTTCTAATTTTTTCAATAACCTATCTATTTCTAGTTAACCTACTTCTAACAAATTATAATTTTTTTCTATATCTAAAGATTCTTTTTTTTTTTTACATATACTTCATCTATTTTTAAAAAAGTTTTACTAAGATTTTCTAAGTCTAAAACAATAGTAGGAGTGGTTTAAGGTGAGAGGAGGGTGTGGCTAGAGGTTTTAGGGGGGTGACAAGGCTTGTGGTGAAGTTGCTTTTAGATAAGGAGTAATGGAGCTTGGGCTTTCAAAGAGACAGTGATGGTGTCGAAACCTTAGGTAGTTGCTGGAGATGTTAAATCAATAGAGGATAAGGTTGGTCTTTACTATAAGATAAAGTGTAGGGAACTCAATGATGGTGGTGGTTTTGTTCAAAATCCACCATAAGTGAGTATTTTTGTGTATTTGAGAGCTTGGTGATTATTGAAAAATAAGGGGGAGCTCCTATTTATACTTTTTCAAGCTTGAATTGAGCTTAGAAAGTATAATAATGACTAAATCAGCCATTAGAGTATAGCTCAAAAATCTTTGATTTGGAAGAAATTTGTGTGATTTGATTCAATTTTTTCTTTTTGGTGGTTTAAAGCCGATATACTTACTCAAATGAAAGGAAGAAAACATGAGATCCACTTTATTCAACTTAGATTTGACTGAATTAAGTAAGAGCTAAAATCATCAGTCTAAGTTATGCATGATTTTCAAGAGTAAATTTTGATGATTCAATTAATGAATCAAATTAAGTTTTTGGTCACAATCCATAATATCCCAAATGATCTTCCTCATTTTACCATTAATATGGTGAAATCATGAAGAAAAATGGATTAGAAATGACCTTGAATTAAGGACCCCAAGCTAAAATGCACGTGAAAGTACGGGAAGGGAAGGGAAGGAAAGGAAAATAGACACCATTAGTTAAATAGAGGCCAACAAGTGTCCCATTTCCCCAAAAAATAAAGGGGCGAATGAGCGCTTTGCATGGATTTAAAGCCTTAAATCTCTTATGTGTGTAAGTGTTCCTTTCATCAAGCCATTAGCCTATGCATCATTCATATATACAAGTAACTTGCATATATGGACTAAGCTAACTTAAACCAGATTTAAATTTGAATTAGGTTCAAATCCGAACTAGTTCTAAATGCTTTGGACTAAAAAATAAACCTTAATAAACTAATGACCTTATTATTTTAAAATTCTAACTTATTCTACTTTATTCATTCATTATGATTTCCTAATATTCTACTTTACTCTAATTTAACTATTAATCTTCACTATTTTATTACCATTCTAATTCTCCTAATATTCCAATTCAATTATTATTCCTAATATTTTTACTCTCATATTTTTTACTTTATATATTTTTTTCTAAGTTTTCTTTTTTCTTTTTTGTCTTTTTTCAACTAGGACCATTTTTATTACTATAAAGGCTCTTGAAAAGATAGGGAGACAAAAATTGGGCAACTACAGTTAAAATGGAAATGGGAGGAATTGGATAGAAATGACTAAAAGTCTATAACTATTCCACTTTAATGACTTCTTTCTTTCTCTCAAAAAAGGAAATGGATCAAAAGTTCATAAAATTACAAAAATGGCCTTGTAACGAGAGGAAAACAAAAATATTTTGTGGAGGACAATTTATTCTAGTAATTATTTTTTTTCTGTTCTTTTCATTTTCTTACATTTAACAAACATATGAAAAGGAAATATTTCCATCGATTTCCTTTTACTTCCACTTTAATTTCCAAACGGGTAAAACTTGTATTTCATCTATCATTTTATATTTTCTTTTCCTTTTCACATATTTCTGTCTATTTTAGCTCCCCTTAAAAGTTGCCAAATACAATAATTGGCTACGTAGTTGTATTACAACGGATTTGGATCTCAGTTTAAATCAATAAATAATGATCATCAATAATTTATGGCGTATGGCTAGTCAAAAATATGAATATATAATTATATATATAATATATATAATGTAATATAATAGAATATAATTAGTAGGAATGGGGATAAAGACATTAATCGAAATTAACCACTAAAGTTAATATGGTTATTAACTGTTAGGATGACATGCAGACAATATCCAACGAGGAAGGAAATAATTGCGTGTATACCAAAGGTAAGACAACGAATAATAACTGCTGCAATAATTTAAAAGTCCGATGCTACTTTTCTTACCTAATCTTCGAAAGCAAGCACGTGGGTTTGTTCTAGTAGCTTTATATCCCTACCAGCAGAAAACTCGCCTGCAAATATATATATATACAATATATATAATATACACGATAATTATATTAGCTTTAATGTTATCTATATTACTTCTATGTTTTATTATATGAAATTTTATAATAATACATGTAATTATGTTATTTCATTAAGGTTATAAATATTAATTAACTTTAAAAATAGTTTTTATATATAATATCTCTTACAAATATTATATTTATGGTATCATTATTACTACTAGTTGCAATAATAAATCCATTTATTAACTTTGAATTCAGCATTACATTATTTATAACAAATCTATATATCGTAATTGCATTGAATCTTTCTCTCACTTAACACCTTCATCTATATTTATATATACCTATATCTATAATTAAATTAAATTAAAATAGTTAATGGCTTGTAAATGGTAAACTTATGACTTATTGTAAAATGCATAAAGAAATTATTAATGTGATTTAAAGATCATAAAACTTATGAATCACTATCACGGTTTGTAAATGGTAAACTTATTCTAATATACTTAAAATATAAACAATCGGCATTGATGTAACGTAAGTAAGTATTTAGTTCCAATTCAAAATTTAAATTATTCATGAGATTTGAAACATATCATTATTGACAAATGTAACAACAACATAATCAAATGTAAATGGAATGAAAAAAAAAAAAGTTTCTAAACTGTACTTTTATAACAGATACATAAATATTTGTTGCTACAATATATCAAGTTATTACATCATTACTGTTAGGTTGTGGTAATTATACATGTATTTGATGAATACACACTTGCTATGTATATAATTAAATTAAAATAGTTCAAACATAGGATATGTTAAAAAACTATTATAAAAGTTATAAATGTTTTCCCTATTTTTACACCCCAATTTGCTAAAATTTAGTCTCCTGTAAGAAAAAATAAAAATTGTCATATTGAAGAAAATTTATTAACTTACTAAAATCAATCTTCAATTGTTTGTGATATAAGCAACATAAATTTGAAGATGTTACTGAAAGAATGTATTAATTACAAGTTAATTTTTATAGAATCTATTACACTATAATATTATAGATAATTCCTAAGATATATGTTATAATGAGATAATACTTCAACATGCTGATTTCATATTCAACAATTTATATATTCACTAGTTACATCCATGTAAACGATTTAAGTTAAAAACTTTTATAGATCTCAATTCACTTTAGTGATCTTTGTAACTTTAATATAATTTTTCAGTAGCTTTTTTATTTCCAATTTTTCATGCTTTTAGGACTTCATTCACTATAAAATGTGCAAGTAATTCTAAAATTTCTTCTTATTTTCATCTCGTAAAAAAGTAATAAGGAAAATGAGCATTATTTTTTACTCATTAATTCTAATAATAAGGGGATAAAATAAAGTGAAATATGTTAATGAACTTATTGCATCATTTCTTTTATTATTAAAACACATATCGTGGGTGCATGATCTGTTAATAGCATATATAAAACAAAAAGTAAGTAACTATTTCCACGCATTAAGGATAGATGAGAGAAAAGAGTAAGTGTCTTTAATGCGTCTGTATCTTAAATGAATTTGTTCTATATCTAATATATATTCATTTAAAATCTAATATTTAAAAAACTGTTTTTTTTTTTAATCTTATCTTTCCATTTCATAATTATGATAAAAGTGGTAATTGGAATGTCAAAATTGGAAAATAAAAATTCACATACTTGAAAGAGAAAAGATTTGAAAAAATATGAAGAAAGTAATGAGTAGATAAATTTATCTTTATTAAGATTTGTTAGGTATATAACTTTAGAAGAGGGTTACATATAAAATTATATTTTCATTATTTTGATATCTTATTCTTACTAAACACAAAATTCAAATAGATACCAAAAAGACATTGTTAAGATAGGAAAAGATGAATCAAATGGAGCTAGAATGTGCAATGAGGGATAAATTATATGGAACTTATTTATAAAATATTTTAGTACATATAAGACACCAAAGCACATTAAGAGTTTTAATATTATAGACCAAACGTATTGTAGATGCAATGGAAATTGTTATGATATTGAAAAAATTGCATGTAGAAATATAGAGAGCATGGTATAAGAAGTAGTGGATAGTTGCTAAAAATAGTAGTTTCGTAAGTCTCATTCGTTTATTCATTTAGTTAAAATAATAGAGCGATTATAGTATAAACAACACTAAAAATGTCTTTGTTAGTTACATACACATATATATTCTTTTGAAAAAGAACAAAGCATTTTATAAGCTTATTGGTATATGAAATCATAAATGTAGGGATAGGATCTTGCTTTTATTAACACCAACAAACACATAGTTACAAGAGATATGATAAGTAAAAAAAAATAAAAGAAATACACATAAAACTTATATGGAAAACCCAAAAAAATAGAGATTAAAAAGAAACGTGGGAAAAACAAAATCAGTCTACTATATTAGAACAATAATTATGCAATAATCCTCTTATATTGTCAAAGCACTTCATTCCTATAACATGCCCTTATTAAGGTCTCTTCTCTCTCTCTCTCTCTCTCTCTCTCTCTATTTAGATCTAAATATATATATATATATTAGGGTTTACTCATTGTAGCCATTTAGTTACTCTTTACCTAAGTACTCTTTCATATCAAAGTCTTATATAAATTCAAAGCACATGTTTAGTAAATTTTCACCACAGTTTGAATCTACACAACTTAACACATCAATCTCTTAAACAACACCTATAGTGCAATTCTTCTTATTTAGTCTTACTCTTGTTCACCTCCAGGCTATTTAGTACACCACACAAACGAACAAACCTTCATTACCCTATGCTAAGTGACATTATTTGTCTACTTTATCAACCATACCCAAAGAATGATTGTTGACTCTCATGACACCTTCACTTTATATTATGTAACATTGAATACATTTTGTACCTTGTAAGTTCCACCTTTCTCTATACTCTCTTTACCTTAGAACTTCATGTAAAACCTAATAAAATGGAATTTACAATTGTACAAACAATATGCATTTCTTCTAATAATCAACAAAATAAGCACTGGGGTCCTTTAACTTATGATTGACATTTTTTCAACCGAACCATGAAAATTCACCATCCCTTGTGACTAAAACAATTTACCTCTAGATATCCATGAGAAACTTCCATACTTCAAGATTTTACTATACAATGATAACTAGCTTAATTCATTAATCAAAAAGATAAAGCATTATAACAAAACTTTGGCGCGTCATACAATATTATATACTATGCTCATTGTGCAATCAATCTTAAATTCTACCCATGTAAGCAATTATCAACTCTAACTATTACCTAACTGTAGAAAATTACTCTACATAAACTTGTAAGTTTTAGAGTAATCTCTCCTATAAAACTTATAGTAAATACACCTAGAATTTAAAGTCTATTTCTTATATTTCCTCTAACCATCAAACATTAGCAATAGCTCATTATTTATTTACTCAACAACTACACATCAATACTAGTCACTTTAGTAATAGCTTCACCTATATCATATTGCACCTTAAATTTATTTATGCCTTTCAAGGACTCTATCCTCAAGTGGTCGTTTTCTTTATGGTGATAATAGATAATACCACTAAAAGGTCAATATCTAGCATTTAGAACATCTATAACCTTTATTGTTTGTAGATTCCATCTCATGTTCTAACTAATCCTTGCTAAATAGATTGGTTTTAACCTTTCTATGGACAACCATACTTACTGAATACATGGCCTCTATGAATTGATTAAATGAATATTATAGAGTATATAGCAAGATCTTCACCTAATCTTCAGTCTTAGCCTTAACACCACTATTTTTCAAATCATTAACCAAAGACATATAACAAGTAGTATCAGAACCAGGGTTGAGAAAAATATATTATTGGTTTTTTATGTTGCGATTATGGTAAAAGCATTGGGTTTTATGATAAAATTAAATTCATCAAATTATTTGATTTAGAAGTCAATGATAGAAGACCTATTTGTATTACAAAGATTTTTAAGCACCTTTAGGTGGTGATAGTGTAAAGCCTAAAGATAAATCTAATTAAGATTAAGAGATTATACATAGAAAAATTGTCAATTATATTCAATAATAGGTAGATGATAAATCATAGTGTTCATCATCATGTTGCTTAGGAAACTAGAGCTAATGCTATATGGAGGAAATTGGAGTCCATGTATGAAAGGCAAACCGACTTTAATAAAACCACCTTAATTAGGAGAGTAGTGATTTTGAAGTATAAGAATAGATTAACTATGACAGAGCACTTGAATGATTTTCAAGATCTTGTGAATCAGTTTATTACCATGAAACAAGTACTCGATAATGAGGTTTAGGCATTATTATTATTAAGTTCACAACCATACATTTGGGAGGCATGTGTAGTGTCTATTGGTAATTTTGCTCTAAAAGACAAGCTTACTCTTACTATGATGAAAGATAGCTTAATGAATGAAGAAGTAAGAAAAAAAGAGTAAAGTATTAATTCTGAAACTTAGGTATTTGTTACTAATAAACAAGAAATGTGTGAAAGTAAAACAAGAGACTCATCTAATAAATATGATAGATTTGATAAATCTAGGGAAAGATCTAACTCAAGAAGAAGAAATATTAAATGTTATCGTTGTGACAAGTGAGGACATATAAAACAAGAGTGTAAAATGCAGAAAAGAGAATAATATAAAGGTCAAGGTGATGGAAAAGGTGAAGATGTGACAAGTGCAACAGCATATGGTGAAGTTGTTGTTACTTCGGATGATGATTGTGTTAATCTTACATGCCATGACAATGATTAGGCTATTGACTCTAGTGCCTCTTTTCATGTGACATCACAAGATAAATTCTTCCCAACTTACACTATTTGGTAATTTTGGTAATGTCAGGATAGGAGACGAAGGGATATCTAAAATTATTGACATTAGAGAGATTAGTTTGAAGAGTAACATTGATTATATGCTAGTTGTCATAGATGTTATACAATCCTAGATATTTGCCTAAACCTTATATCAGTAGGAAAACTTGATGATGAAGGATATAATAGCTATTTTGGTGAAGGTAAATTGAAGCTTACCAATGGTTCTCTGATTGTGGCTAAAACAAAAAAAAAATAATATCTTTTACTTAATGTCAGCAAAACTAAGTAAAAGAGAGGTATATATGATAGATAAGACATCAATTGAATTATGGCATAAATGGCTTAGTCACATGAGTGAGAAGGGACTATAATTACTTGTCAAGAAGTAACTTTTCTCTAATGTGAAAGGTACTAATTTGAAAACTTATACTAATTATCTTGCTAGTAAGTAGTATAGAGTTGCATTTCATAGAAATCCACCTCTTAGAAAATCCCATACACTTAATTTAGTCCATATTGATGTATGTTAGATAGAAGATAGAACACTTAGTAGTGAACTTTATTTTATAACTTTTATTAATGATCGCTCTAGAATGTTATGGACTTTTTCTTTGAAATCCAAAGATCAAGTTCTGGATGTGTTTAAGCAATTCCATACTAGAGTAGAGAGAGAGAAACAGGTAGATAGTTGAAATGTGTCAAAGCAGATAATGATGGTGAATATAGAGGTCCCTTTGAGGATTATTGCAAAACCAATAGTATTAAAATTAAGAAGATAGTGCCAAAGACTCCACAACAAAATGGTATCATTGAAAGGAAGAATCGTATTATTACAAAGAGAGTTAAATGTATGTTGTGTCGTACTAGATTATCTAAATCATTATAAGGAGAAGTAATGAGAATAATAGTTTATTTGATTAACCTATCTCCTTCTTATGCATTGAATGGTGATACCCTAAAGAGAGTATGGATATGTAAAGATATTTCTTATAACCATTTGCAAGTATATGGTTATAAGGCATTTGTGCATATTCCCAAGGATGAAAGATCAAAACTTGATGCAAATTCAAAACAGCTTATTTTTCTAGGTTATGTACATGATGAATACGAGTATAGATTATGTCATCTAGTAGAGAAGAAAATTGTCAAAAGCAAAGATGTGGTCTTCCTAGAAGATTAAACTATTGAAGACATAGAGAAGCTAGAGAAGGCTAAATCTTTAGTCAAGATCCCTATTGATGTAGATTTAGTGTCCACACCTGAAGATTCTACAAATGGTGGGAGAGAATTACAAGATTCTATGGAACATGAGATAACACCCCATGAAACTAATCAATAGATAGAGTTGAGAAGATCCTCAAGATGTAGTCCACATGCATATATGATATTGACAAATGGGGGAGAGCTAGAATGTTATAAGGAAGCTATATTACATGAGTAGAAGAAAGAATGGGTAAAAGTTATGCAATAATGTTATGCCCCGAAGTCGCAGAGTCGCAACAGTCTCGCCGTGTAAACCATTCTATGATAGTAACTAGCCTCACAGTGCCTACCATAGACATAATCTACACAAGGCGTCGACGACTCCTCGCTTTGAAGTAAACAGTTCGATTAATAATTATACTATAATCATGATAAATATCACAATTTCTAATAAACATATATAATTATATATATATATAAGTCTCTACAGAGCTTCCCAGGAAGTTTTACACAAACATGACAGTTCACTAGATTACATAATAACTATTAGTCTTTCATTCCTAATTACATGGTCGCTCTAGTCACACATTATATTAAGTAACTTGATCCTCACACCCCTAGCTTCAAACGGACTAACCTCTGGGTAATTGTAGGGCGGTATAGTACTTGAAGTGATCACAAATCAAAACCTGCAAAAAGATCTATAAGGGTATGAGCAACTACAGCTCAGTAAGTTGAATTGGAGACTCGTGAATGCATACAAGCACAAACAGGGTTATCAAACAATTATTTTCATGCAATGCATCAATCAAGTGTCATCGCACAACGTAGTCCGGTCCGTTGTGAAATCAGAGAAATTTCACTCGCTCCAATCCGGGTTGAGGAGTTCCATGTTATGCAGCAGCTCACAACCAAACCCAGGCTTGTGTAATGGAGACCTCGCTCCTCCTGCGACTACCTTTGAACCATTGACTTCACCCTCGCCATGACCTCCTCTCCTGTCACTTAGTTCGACTGAGGATGAAGAAGGGACCATTTTGCAATCCTACGCTATCCCTTTCGAAGGGGTCGGTATTTGGTTGGAGAGTCCTATGATCCCCTAACGGGTTGCAATGCAAGACAATTTCGGTTATTAGGGTCGACTAAGATTAAATTCCGGTTAAGGTGTTCAAACAAGTTCATATCAATTCAATCAGTCACAAAATCATTCACAGTATAAATTCCACCACGAATTCAGATACATCAAACACATGCGCAAACTACTTACAATCACAATCATATATAAGCCTAAGTCTCCAAGTACTACAAAACTAGTACTCTATTACAATAAGCAATAATCCAACTTACTTGAATTTGCTCGATCACTCGATCCCTTAGTCTCGAGCTGATTTATCTCTGGATATCCTATAATACAAATAGGTCTTTTTAGTACTCATATTTTATGGATCCTTATTCTAATTCAAAATGTAACTCATTTTCCCCATGTATACCTATAACGCTCTAATGATTCGTTGTACTCTATTTCGGAGTTCGACTCCTAAACTAGATTCTAATTTTAATTCGTAAGTCTTAATTAGGCTCGAATCCCAATGTGATATTAATCACATTACGCTCGGGTACTCAAATATCCTATTGGGTTGTAATTTGGTATTCTAAACTATTCGGTACACGCTAACCCTAATTGAGGTATCAGATTTATTCCCGATGTGTGAAAATTTTACATTTTGAGATATTTACTTAAAATTAAATACTATTTCAGATTTATTATTTTTCTGATTTCTATTATATTATTATCTAAATATCCTTATTTTTTTTAGATTTATTAATTTACACTTTCACATATTACTAATTTATTATATTACTTACCTAATTTCCCTAATTAATCATACTTAGTACCCAAAGGCTAGGATTAGGGTTCCACTTCAGAGATTAACATCCCTAAACATATAATTAATATCCTAATCAGTAATTAATATCCTGATCACCTAATTAACCCTAAATCACTCAATTTTACCATCATTTTAGGGCTAAAAATTAACT
Organism: Lumnitzera littorea; assembly: GCA_024138015.1. Taxonomy (NCBI): domain Eukaryota; kingdom Viridiplantae; phylum Streptophyta; class Magnoliopsida; order Myrtales; family Combretaceae; genus Lumnitzera; species Lumnitzera littorea. The sequence continues at coordinate 25,157,834 of JAMXBB010000005.1, read as the reverse complement.
TAAAAATTTCAAAAATTAATTTTAAAAAAAATGGCTTCATAGCACTGTTCCACATCATATGAGAATCCTACAGAAAAAATTTGATCTCCAAACTACACTCCTAAGTCTATTTATTTTTCGGTCGATTTTGAACAATTTGTTAAGAAACCTATATTTCCAGACATAATTAAACTAAATCAATATTTTTTCCTAAATATACATACAATAAAACCTCAGAATAACAAGTTTCATAATTTTTTGGGCAAAATAACTAATTTTACAAAATTATACAAAAATCGAGGTGAATAAATGACTAACCGGTTCGAAGCTTTTTGGCCGTCAAAACCCAGTCCAGGCGGTGGTTCTAGTGTAGGGTGGTGGTGGTGGTTCGGTCCTAGGTGGTGGTGGGAGGTGGTTTTAGTTCACTTGGCTAATCTGCACAGTTTTCTTTTTTTTTTTTCTGGATTTTCTCTCGATTTTTTCAGTGTTTCAATTTTTCTCAGATCCTAAACTGACCAAATGGCTTCTGGAAATTTTTTCCTTATTTATAGACAATTGTAGTAATTAATATGCATTAATTTGATAAGATTTTACCCCAATTCCTTGATTTTTGGCTTTTTATTTGTCTAATTCTCATTGGATAATTTTTCTTTTTCTGATTTGAACCTGCCACGACCTGATCTTGCTTCAGTTTATCCTCTTCTAATTTTTTCTGATTTTTCCATAATTATTTTATATATTTTTTAATTATTTGCTTAGTTTTCGGCCAATTTAGGTAATTACGCGTATTTTTATCTACGCGTATTTTTATCTATACGTGAACATTCCTAAATATTATTTTAGTCATTCTAAAATTTTTAGTATACATATAATCTATCTCTAGTTATTTATTAGTTATTATATTACACTTTTCACCTTTTTGGTAATTAGCAATTATTATGCTTAAAATTTGAAAATTTTATAGTCTCCTATTTTACTACTTATTTTCTTAAATTTAAGTTTACGGGGTCATTTTTACTAATATTTCTCTCAACAGTTTATAATTTGAGTTTGATCGGATCCTTTAACTGATCGTCTTAAATCTTGGGTTTTAAGTTCAAACCTACGGTTACTTGGCTTGGCTTTAGGGCTTACAAATAAGAGATGAAATCCTTGCGTAAGAATTAGACTTATGATTTAGTTGAATTGCTTAAGGATAAGCAACCTTTGAAAAATAAACGAGTGTATATATTGAAGAATGAAGAAAATAGCTTACAATCAAGGTATAAGGCAAGATTGATTGTGAAGGGGTTCAGCTAAAAGAAAAATATTGACTTTGATGAAATTTTCTCACTAGTGGTGAAGATGTTGTCTATTCACATTGTTCTTTGGATTGTTGCTAGTTTAAATTTGGAGATTGAATGGTTAGATATGAAGACAACATTCCTTCATGGTGCGTTAGAGGAAGAAATTTCCATGGAGCAACTTAAAGGGTTTAGTATTGAGGGTAAATAGCACCTAGTTTGTAGATTGAAGAAGAGCTTACTTGGGCTAAAACAAGCTCCAAGGCAATGGTATAAGAAATTTGATTCCTTCATGATTGACAGGAGATATACTAAGACTCCATTAGACCACTGTGTCTTTATAAAGAAGTTTGATAGTAGTAAGTTTATTATTCTTTTATTATATGTAGATGATATGTTGATTGTTGGCCATGATACCAAGAAAACTCAAGATTTGAAGATTGCATTGAGTAAGTCTTTTGCTATGAAAGATTTAGGACCCATGCACTAAATTCTCAATATGAGAATCATACATGATAGGAAGAGCCAAAAATTATGGTTATCACGGAAGAGAAATCTAGAGAAAGTATTAGAGAGATCCAATGTAAGTAAGGCAAAAACCTATCTATTCTCTACTCACAGGTGACTTCAAACTCAATTCTCAATAGTGTCTTAAGAGTAAGGCAAAAAAAGAAAGTATTAAGAAGATATCGTTTGCTTCAATTGTTGGTAGTTTAATGTACACCATGGTATGCAATAAACAAGATATTATTCATGCTATTAGCGTTGTTAGCTACTATATCTCAAATCCAGGTAAAGAGCAATGGACCATGGTTAAATGGATTCTCAAGTATCTCAAAGGTACTTCTAAATCATGTTTGGAGTTTAGTGGTTGTAAACCAGTATTACTGGGGTTTACAGATGCTGATATGGTTGGAGATCTTGATTCTAGGAAGTCCACATTAGGTTACTTGATTACTTATGCAAGGGGAGTGGTGTCTTAGCAATCTAAATTGCAAAAATGTGTTTCATTATCCATTACTAAAGTTGAATATAATGTTATTATAGAAGCCTGCAAGGAAGTCTTATGGATGAAGAAATTTTAGGAAGAGCCGGGTCAAGCTCAAGAAAATTTAAATATATACTGTGATAGCTAGAGTATGATACATCTCAGTAAGTCCTACTTTTCATTCCAGATTAAAACATATTAATGTTAGATGTCATTGGATTTGAAATGCATTAGAGGAGAAGCTTTTAAAATTAGAGATGATCTACACTGATGATAATGGTTCAAACATGATGACTAATGCCCTATCTAAGGAAAAGGTAATTACTTGTCACAGATAGTCGGTGTGATAGAGTCCCCCATATGTGTTGGAGGGGGAGATTATTGAGCATATGGGTCTAACTCATATGTAGGCTCATAGCAAATAAAAGAAAATAAAGAGGGAAACCTTAATATATATATATATATATATATATATTATAGAGGACAAAAAAAAAAAGGGAAAATCAGAGGTGCGGCCATGTGGACAAAAGAAAGTAATCCAGAAGAAGACAAAACCAATACTTAGAAACAAGAAAACCTACTTCGTGATTTTAAAAAACAAAAAGGAGAACAAGTGATGAAGGTGGAAAAGGTGATGTCACTGTTGAAATGTTGAGAATCCTCCTTATGACTTCAAAGTGGAAAACTAATTTAGTAATGTGACTTTAGATCTGGATTGAATGGTTTATTGAATCCCAATTGTGATGAAACTTTAGCCACTAAATTCATGGTGTGAAGCTCTAGAATATTGTTATTTTCATTTCCAATAAATCCTTTTTGGTTGTTCTAATTGAATTTACATTTTCTTGATTTTGAGAATCTAGTTTATATTGAGATTTTGTTGATATCCACCATTTGTGGTAAAGATTTTTTATCTACTATTGTAACTAATGAAGAAATACTTTGTAAACCTATTATTGTTGATAGTAGAAAATTTTGCACTACGTGATCTCACGGTTTTTTCCCTACATTAGAGCTTTCTACGTTAACTCTAGTGTTCTTTGTCTTTTATTTTTCAATTTATTATTGTTGTTTTCTTAACAACATAAAATTCAAAATGCGCCATCTTACTAATCACCCATCACTCATTTTAAGTAAAAATAATCCATACTTCAACACCGATTAGTTCATAAGAGACTTTGTCATATATAGCTCTCTTAGTTTCTTTTACAATTATAAACCCGTCTTCTCAACTAAGTGCTCCTACATATCACTTTTCTTTAGACTTAGTTGGATTTCCATTATGGTATTCTTAGTAAGTTTCATCCACTCATCAACTTTTATATACTTTGGCTACCAATCCATAACCTTCTTTAAGCTTAACTATACTAGGATCCCTCACATTTAGACTTGCTACAGCCTAAAATTCATACAACTCAAACATCTTATTATCACACTTGATGGTCATTTCTTCAATATGTAAATTACAAACTCTTGACTCCTAATTTCTTAACCTCACTTGGATGCCAATGTGTTGGAATGGGATCTAGACTTTTAGTTAAAATATCACTGATCGTATAGCTAATAAGTAAAGAGTGATGGAAAAACACATTATTTTATGTAGATACCCTTAAAAGATTAAGAGTAAAAATACAATGAGCAAGACTGAATCTATCCATTATAGAGCAATAGCAATAGTACATTAATTATCTTATAATGTCATGGTATTTAAGGTTTTTCACTTCCTCATTTACTCTATCTAGTATAGAGAGAGAGCTACAAGAAGTTAAACCAGAATACATACGTAGGAAATAAAAGGCACTAATAATAATACAAGATAAAAATTGCCAAGAACGTAACCAACCTAATTGAGCAGATATTTCAATTCCTTTACCTAAAAAGGTTCTTTTTATAATAAAGTTTCATATAAATTTAAAACACAGATATAACAACAACGGTGTAACAATTAGCATAATAAAAAAAATATAACAAAGTTCTTCGTGCATCTTAAGCTTATTTACTTTCCATTTTTTTTATCATTATTTCTTCTCCTAATTTAGTGTATCATCCATTACAAATAATTATAAAAACATAAACAACATGCTTAGTACAATGTTTAGTTTAGATTTTGGCCCTTGCATGTGAGACCTGCTCGAATATCGATGCAACCCAATCATGGGATTAAGATTCTTAACTCCTATACATGAATCCTAATTCCCCCATAAACAATATGCCAATTTCCATGTTTATCCTTAGGAAAGTTTGAAAAAGATAAGAAATGCCCTTGAACTATATTTCAAACCCTATCAACATTCTCCCAAGTAAATATTGTCCTACCTAAATATATCTACAAACTCCATCACAATTAACTTGCCCTAACCTAAATTCACTCACAGAAAGGGGGAAAAAACCCTAAACCAAGCCTTGTCACTCTCCTTCCTCCTTTCTCCCTTTCACTTCTTCGGTATCTTGTCATGGGTCTTCTCACTGTACCCTAATGTTTGGGAGTTACATCAAAGAACTAATTTAAGAAGGATCAATTTCATATTGGGTTTTCGATTCATATATTTTTGGTAGGTAAATTCATAATTGTTACATCCTTCCTCATCGTTAAATACTTTTCTACAGTAAAATCATAGTTGAGCTTGTCTTTTTGTCGGATTCAAAGCGTGAAGGTGCACCTATCTACCACAGCTCTTTGAATGTGAAGTTATCAGCAAAAATGTAATATTACAATCTAATCCTTTTTCTCTATATGGGCATTGGTGATTTTGTGCAAAATTGTATGCTTGATGTTGTGTTGTTGGTTTTTGCCATGTCTTTTACTAAGTTATAGAGTCATAGTACACATTGTTCATTACTGTATAACAGTTGTTAAACTAAAAATTACCTACAATGCCCTTGGAATTCTTACAGTGTGTTTATGTTTATATCTTCATTTTCACTAGAAATGTATCTGTGCTTATGTATCTATGGAATTTGGAAGTCAATGAAACAATGTACAACCATGAACTTCAAGGAAGAATGTAGTAGGATCTGTATAGAATCTATGATTCAGGAGTTCCATTGAAATTAAAGTGCATGAATACAAAATATAGAAAAAAAAAACAGTTAAATTCAATTGAAATTTCACATGGGCAAGATGTATCTGTATACTCTTGCTTTTATTAGTCCTGGTTAATTAAATTAATCTATTATGTCTTCTTGTGGTGTATGTAGTGATGAATCTATTCCAATAACGTCCATTGTGGATACTGATTAGAGATTTATTAAAGACACATCTTATATGGAAAAAAATAGAAAAAAAAAGATGTGTCTATATACTTTACTTAAATATGTCCTTGATGTTGCAATTATAAACTATAGGGCTATACTCGCATCCTCATATGTTTACTTACACTACCAATATACCAGTGATCATGGTGCATTCTTTAGCTGGATCTACTAAAATCCCAAATTAATTCAATGTCAGTTGCATTCTTTCAAGTATATGTCACTTTAGCACATGGTACCATGTTTACTTTGTCATTTATTGTAAAAGGAGTTTCAAGTATGGCCAATTAAGGCATTGCGTTATTGTGTTTAGCTTGTTTTCGATAATTAATGCATAGGCATATTTCCATGTTTTCTAATGGCTGACCAAAAGACATTCTGCAAGAGTGAGTTGAGAAGAAAAAAGAAAATTGCACATTTTGTATTAGCTTTATGGTTAGGCTATTGTAGCATTACATATCAGTTAATGTTTAAATGGTTTGCTTACACCATTCGCGAGTTTGTTCATATGAGTTAAACTTCTACCAACATCGTGAATACATTCAAAGGCTAGTTCATAGTGATGATGTAACATGTATTGAGCAACTATGTTTAGATAAGCATGCTTTCTTCAAACTATGCAAGGTGTTGGAGTGTCTAAGAAGGTTGAAGGCTTATAACAACTTATTGGTGGACAAGTATGTTGTAATGTCCTTGCATATACTTGGCACCATGCAAAAAATAGAGCAATAAAGTTCAATTTTAGGAGGTTTAGAGTGGCATTCAACAGATATTTCCACAATATCTTGAATACAACCATATGCCTAAGTCATTAACTGTTCAAGAAACTTAAAACAATCATTGAAAACTATGCAAACAGTTGATGGAGATTTTTTAAGGTACAATAATTTTGTAATACCTTAGGTCAAAATTAGTGAATAACTAAGCCAATAAATACTAATAGGCCCATTTCAACTATTTAGGCCAAAAGTTTCAAGCTTGTGTTGATAAAGTATTCACAATCATAACCTTATAAATTAATATCATAACCTCCCACAATCCATGCGAGACACTTAACTATGAGGAGATTCTACGATCTTATCCTTATTTTTTATGGGATTGGTTTCATCCTTATCTCACCACTCATTCACATTATTTTAAATCTAAACCATTAAATCAACAATTCCTTCAATGGTTGAGATTTAAATGAATGCAAATCAAGGGTCAGATGAGGGACGGTACCAATCCCATCAAAAATAAGGGCGAGACCCTAAAAAAATCCCTTAACCATGGGGTCTCACAATCCCCCTCCTCTCCCCTTTCAAATACGCGACGTCCTCAATGCAAGACCTTACAATTGGACCAAGTTCTTTCCCCCCTAACCCCATCCACACCCCCCCCTCTTTCGGTGCATGATTCAGGCCACCCATTACTTATAAGTCATCCTAGAAGCATGTAAGGAGTCACATCTTAGTGATAATCCTCACCTTACTCGAACTTCTTCTCTAAACTAAAGCCAGATCCAAATCATCCACTTACTGGAAGGGAGTCTACAATAATACTACTTGTAACACTCTAGGCTAAAAGTAGTGAATAACTAAGTCAACAAATACTAATAGGCCTATTTCAACTACTTTGTCCAAAAGTTTCAAGCTTGTGTTGATAGGGTGTTCATAACCATGGCCTTATAAACTAATATTATAATCTCACACGTTTTATGTGGGACAATTAACTATAGAGTTTCACAAATTTAATTATAATATTTTTCATATTATCCATATCCTAAAGTACTTAATAATTTAATTATTTGCTTCCAATGTAGAACTATCTAAATGCCTTAGACGGAACATACATCACAATAAGGGTACCCATGAAGGATAAGGCAGGTATAGAATGTGGAAGAATGAGATTGTAACTAATGTGTTGGGTGTTTGTACTTCAAACATGTAATTTATATATGTCCTTCCTAAGAGGGAGGGGTTTGTAGCCAATAGTAGAGTTCTTCGTGATCTAATAACTTAGAGAAATGGTCTAAAAGTTCTATACAATACTGTTTTCCTTCCTTGCCATTTAATGTTCACTTTTATGAATTGCACCCCACATAAACTAAGTATAACTATAGCCCTTTCATTTATGATGCTATTACTTAGTAGATGGAGGTTGCCCCAATTGTGAGGAATTTCTTGCACTTTTTTAAGGACAATAATATCATCCAAAAGAATGGCGCCAAGTTAATCAATGAAGAACTCTAGAAGAGTTTCTTAATCTAAGGCATGCCTTAGCATGGAACATAATTGAGTGGTGCTTCAAACTTCTCAAAATGCAGTGGAGTATCCTAAGAAGTTCATCTTTTTATCCCATAAGGATTTACAACCAAATCATTCTTGGATATTAGTTGCTACATAACTTCATAAGGACAAAGATCAGTTATGACCCCTCTAAAAGATCATGTTGATGTTGTAGAGGACAACATTGCAAACATCAATGATGATCTAATCATGAAGCTAAGGAACAATGATGTGTAGTCTACTTAGAGGATGCAAATAGTGAATGAAATGTTCATTAAGTAGAGTGCTTCGAGACATATTAACTAAATTTTCCAAGAATAGGACGTTTAAGGTTGTCATTGTATTTCTCATATTACGGGATTGTTTGTTATATCTTTTTGAAAGTTGTGTAGGCACATTTATAGCCTATGGGCAGGCAATGTTCTTATGATCTTTCATTATGAATTTCCAATGTCATTTAGATTTCTCCTACTGTGTTCATGTAGTTCATTAATACATTCAGGCCATGTTTTCATATATTTCATTACGCTGGTTCTTCTCACATCACGGTCAATTGCATGTATGTAATTCTTTTACCAGTTGCAAGTGTCTATTCATAGAGGAGGTATAATTAGTACAACAAGTGGTAGAGCTTATTGCATGCACAGTAGAGCTTTATATAAGGAGGACACATAACGTTAACTGTGGCTTTCGAAATAGGTACTTAAAGGAGTTTGAACATATGCTAAGTGAAAGGTTACCCAAGCGTAAGATAAAGGCTAAGCCAAACATAGAGTCACACATTAGACCTTGAAGAAGGATTGAAGCATTGTATATGACATTGTGTGTGATAGATCAACCAGCATTTTCAGTCAAGACAACAACAAGAAGATGGTAACAATTGCTAAACAAGTATGGGATGCCTCTTTAGTGGTACGTTTATAAAAATTTTATACTATTACCAATCCTTTTATAATGTTCTCTCATCTTCAATTTGTATTTGCAAAGCTACCTAACCACTACTCCATTCATGACAAAGAGCTTCCTGTACCTTACTGAGTTATCTATGATCTATGGAAAGGACCATGCTACAATTGTGGATGCACAAATAACCAATGATGTCTTAGAGGAAATAAATGGATAGCAAGAGTAAGCCCCTTTGCAAGACACTAAGGACAAAGTGCCACATCGAGTGGAGATGGGGATGAGCCATACATCCATCATAGTGTTAATCATACTACTTTAAAGAGGAAGAATTCCATGCATGGAGATGTAGCATTGTCTTATCCAAAAGCGGCCTTTAGAAGTTTTGAAGTAAGAATGCAGGAAATGAAGAGCTTTATTCAAGATATGCTCCAATAGTTGACAACGAATAAGGTGACGATCAATATAAAGGCGTTGTATACCTTTCTTCAGAGCATTAAAGGTTCATCTTAGATGAAAAGGTACTAGGCACTGATCAAACTTCCAAAGAAGCCATACAATGCAGTCATGCTACACTAGCTACATCCTAAAGAGCACTTAACCTATATCAAAATGCTTCTAAAGTAGATGTGAAGGAGCTTGAGTTTCTTGATGACATGAATTCAATTGATGAGAGGACTACTTTTGTAATTTATGCTGCATTTTTTGCTACTGTGGTGTCAATTCTTATGCGACTTATCATTCTGTAGACGCTTAACTTATGTTTTATAGAAAGTATTGTGCCGTTTTGGTGTCTTTTGGAACATCAACTGACAATGCTAGGGTAGGCTTTTCATGTGTGAGGTGGTGTAGTATTTGGATAGACATGATAGAGTAGCACCTTATTATGTAGTTGTAATTATGTTCTATTGTACATGTGCAACACATGTTCACTCCAAATGTCTTGTTAATTTTAGCTATTGCCTTCCATCTTACTATTTTTTGCTGTTATGCATCTGTTTTTAATTTTTCCTTTAGTCCAAAAATCTCTTGTTTTAATAACATGGCAGTGAACATACATGAGTGGATGTTGTTGTTCGTATTTTACAATGTATCCGGTATGTATTAAGGGAAGCAATGTCCCTGCATTCCAGGTATTATTTGTTTTAATCATAGAGTTTGGTGCTTCTCATAAAACAATGAAATTGTTTGTAATGGTCATTATGAAGCATATTGGTATAGGATTGTTGTTTTAAGATTTAGAAGGAGTTATAACTCTGTTTATTTTTGTCATGTGTTTAGAATTTAGCTAATGAGAAGTTTTCATATGTGCTAGTCTAAGAAGTAATATAGTAATATCTGATACTCTCTCCTCCTTCCTCACCTTTTCTTTTTTGTTAGTAAAAACACATTTAGCATCCATTGCTGCTTCTCACAAGCTCCTTGATTTTCAATTCATTCTACATAAAGTTAGCAATGACATTGCACTCTAATTATTCTTCTCCATTAGTTCAATCAAACCCCACTACCCCTCCATACTGCCCCAACCCTCACCACCCACCCATTACTTAACCAACCTTTTTTTTTTTTCCTTTGGAGTGTCATTTTTTTATGATTTACGACCTAGCTTCTCTTGAAGTAGATATTATGAAGCAAAGGTTAAATAATTGCAAGTAAAGAATCTTGTTTTCTAAACAAATCCAATATTTGCAAGTCGTTAATGCTCATAAATCCTCTAGTCACTAGATTATAATTAGAAAAATGTTATATATGGAATTAGAACAACTCCATTAAGAAGTGAATATGGACCCAATATGAAGGTCAATGTTTGAGCTCTTATTATAATTAGTCTATTTCACAACTGTCTTGTGCCTTTACTCTTTAATTTTATGTAATTGTATAATTTTCTAGTGCTAAGGGTTATTTTATGATGAACCAATTCCATTCTTCTTAAACTATGATAACATATGCTGCTCATCTCATAATAGCAAAATGTGAAGTCAATCAAGTAGTAAATTGTCAACAACATAACTGAAAGATAATTGGTAATGAAGGTATCAACTAGCTTATAGAGGTCACATCTTTGTCAAGAGCATCAACTTGTTGACAATGCTTTGGACTAATTAGATCTACATCTTCTGCAAGAGTGTTGTTGAGTTTCTTTATGTAACGACCCAATCAAAACTCCTCCCATCAAGGTATATCCGCTTTGGCGTTGAATGTTGCATGGCATTATCCCTTGGTACAATAACTTCCTATGATATCACCCATCTTGAGATTGACCTAACTTGAGCATGCCTAACTTTGGGATTCTAACGTACTCTAAGCCCTTACACCAAAACATACCTCAATTATTAGAGTTTTGTTGCCTAGCATTTAAAGGACACTATAATCTACCCCTCACAGAGCTTATGTCTTCGTTAGTTTGGTTACAAAGATCCAAGATTACTACTAGATAGGGACTCCACCCTTTTAGCTAATGGATTGCTTTGACACCACCTATAACAACCTAATCGAAATTCCTCCTACTAAGATTTGTCCACTTTATTATGGAATGCCATACTGTTTTCTCCCTTGGTATAGCAGCTTCCAAAAAAGTTACCCATCCTAAAATTAATCTAGACTAAGCATACTTAATTTTGGAGTTCTAACTACTTTAAACCACTACACCAAAAAATATTTTAATTATTAGAGTTTCAACACCTAATATTTAAGGGGTTTTACAATTCAATATTACTTTATGCTATTTATACTTTACATCTTATTGTCTTTGTTGGTTTTGTTAATTGATTGAGTAGTGATATTTGTGTACTGGGTTATTATATGTGGAAAAATTTGTTTTCTGCAAGTTAATATTCTAAATGGCACAAATTCTAAAATAAATTTTATCTATAAGTTTGTGAATTACATGCAAAACTCTTTATTTCTTGTAGGGGACTGTTCAAAAAAACAAAAAGAAGTTGAAAAGAATATATATATGCATAATTAAAATGATAAAAGGTCCATTACAAGCCTTTAAGTGCATCTTTCAGGTCCAAAACAATCTCAATTTTTATGCTCATTTTACCTGTAACAGGAAAACCGGTTTATTTCTATGATTGTTTTTGTCAAGTGACTTGTTTTTCAATTCATTCAATGTAAAGTTAGCAATGACAGTGCCACTGTGATCTACAGCTTCACATCAATGGCCAACAAACATTATTCTTGAATGAGGTACTCATCTTTATTCATTTATTTATATTCTTCTTCATGTAAGTTAAATTTAGTTTTTATTTTGGCAGAAAGTGATATCAGCATACTCAGGAAGAATGAAGAAGCTCATAACACAAGAGAAGAGAAAGACTTAAATCTCTGAAGGACCGGATGGGTTTGAATTAATCTCCAGAGCTTGTTCCATCATAGCCTTGAATGTCTCCCTCCTACGTCGCGGTGCTGTCTTCCTAGGCATGACTAAAAAGCCTTATACACATCATCCAATCGTTTGAAACAAGCTGAGAAATTCCAAGAAGGTATATTTGACTGGTCATGGCATGATATTGTCATAAGTCTCAAGAGTTGTTAGCCATTACTTGGTTATACAGATTTATTTGGGCTTTTACCAAAGCTGGTTTGTGCACTACTTGCAAAGATTGCTCATAATTCAGAAGCAAATCTGTTTTAGTATATACAGCAGAGTTTGTTTCATTTTAATTTTTTATTCACTTAAATAAGGGTATTTTGAGTGTTTGTTATTATATTCATGTCTTATTCTGTATCACATTTTTCTAAAATAAACAATCTAAATTAATTCAATTATGTTCAATTAAACATCATAATATCTACTCTCTACTTATTACACCTTTATTCCATTTTCAAATAATTGTAATTCTATTTCCTCCTTATTTTATTCACCTCAACTAAGTATGTTGAAAGTTTATCACTTTTTCATTTTTAATCGTACATTACTGTGTGCTTTGCGCGGACATGGGAGGAAAGCATCGAAATGTATATGAGAACTCTGCCCTTGGATATATCATGTCTTAAGCAAATTATATTAATGAATATATGAGCATTAGAAGGTGTTTTCGCATTATTCATTATTTTCGCATCAGTAGTTCTATTATTATATTAATTAAGCAACCGAATCTAGCAATCTCCCTTAGATGGGCCATAGCCTGAAAGGTTGAGTCCACCTCAATAGTCTCAATTATTTAGCATCCCTTTCTACTGTAGCTTTGAGACATAGAAAAAGTAACAGCATATCGAGTTCAGCTTTATAAAAGCCGACTTATAACTCAAAACTTTATAATATTTTATTCAACTTACTCGCAAGATATAATCGACTTTCAATCGAGCTTACATCAATATAGTTCAAGTCTGAGTTGAATGTTTTAATTAGAAGAAAAACACTTTATATAAATTTAGTATAAATAAATTTAACCAAATTAAGTTTGAGTTTCTCGTGTATTATTTTGAGGTGAACTTGAATCCAAAATTCTTAGCTCAATCAAGTTTAAATCATACTGTAACTTTAATGCATCGAGCCAAGTTCAGATTCAAAATCAGTATTGTATTATCCTAAGTATTAAGCAAAAGTTAACGTATACACAGCCCAATTTTCTAACATGCAAACTCCTTTTTCTTACATGTAACGTGTGGTTCTTTCAATTGTCACATTGACATTTTGAATAGCTCTCGAAAGACTTGTCAATTTTATTCTTGGGGTTTTTAGGAGAGTCAATTATATTTTTAGTTGTTATAGACATCAATATTTATTTTACAAGATTCCTTTTGGTTTGTGATCTGAAGAGAATAGATCTCTTTAAGATTAATTTTTAAAACTAACTTAATTCCTCAAAAGATTTATTTTCAAAGACTTTTTTTCAAAATTATTTTTTCTAGGACTAAAGGATTTCTTAGATAGCAACTGATTAGCATGCTTACATCAACTCCCGATATTCACTCATTCAATCAGCAAAATTTTTCTAAGGGTCTGTGTTTGCTTCTTCTTTCTCTTTTCCCTTTTTCTTTTCTTTCTTCTTTTATTTTATTTTCTTTTCTTCTCTTCTTTCCTTTGAATCTTGTAATTGAACCATGCCCACACTTTGAATTTGCTCGGTCCGATTTCAAATTTCAATTTCTACTCTTCATGACTTTTTAATAATAAATCTCTTTTCAAATGAACAAGATTAAATTATTAAGATAATTCAATTTCAATTCTTTTGACGATTCAAATTCATTGGTAAGGATCTACTGTTTAAGTTTATGAGGCTAAAAAATAAGGTTTATTGGTGGAGTGTTTGTTGGTCAATGACCATCCAAATTCGAAAACATTCACGAATATCAACTTTACTTGTAAACCATGAAAGATTAACTACAAACTATTCAAGAAAATTGAAATCTTTGTCATATCTCTATTTTCATGGATAATACAACTTGACTGCATCCAAATTCATTGGTCCTCTTAATTTTGGGCCATCCATCTCTATCAATACTAATGTACCTCCCGATAATACCCTTTTCACCACATAAGCGCCTTCGTAATTCTGAGCGAACTTGCCCCTAGGGTCTTTTGCATTTGGTAACACTTTTTTCAACACCAAGTCTCCCTTTTTAAAGTACCTTGAGCGTACTTTCTTGTTAAAAACTCAAATCATTTGCTGTTGATAACATTGACCATAACATATCGCTGCAAGTCTTCGCTCATCTAAGAGATTCAAATGCTCTATTCTCTTCTCCAACCACTCTGCTTCATCGAGCTGAGTTTTTGCTAATACTCGGAACGAAGGTATTTCTACTTCTATTGGTAGTACCGCTTCAGTTCCATACACCAATGAATACGGGGTTACACTAGTAGAAGTTCTGACTGAGGTTCTGGAGGCCATGAGAGCAAAGGGAAGCATATCATGCCAATCCCTATATGTGATCGCCATCTTCTCAATGATTTTTTTTACATTCTTATTAGCGGTTTCAATGGCTCCATTCATCTAAGGTCGATATAGAGTTGAATTTCTGTGATTGATCTTAAATTGGTGGCATACTTCATCCATCAACTTGTTATTCAAATTTGTCCCATTGTCCCTAATAATAGACTTGGGCACACCATATCTTACAATAATGTCTCTTTTTAAGAATTTGACTATTACTCCTTTGGTCATTGTAGCATACAACGCCGCTTCGACCCACTTAGTAAAATAATATATCGCGACTAAAATGAATCCATGCCCATTTGAAGCCATTGGCAAAATTGGACCAATCGTGTCAACTCCCCACATCAAGAAAGGCTAAGGAGCTAACAATATGTACAATTCTTAGGGAGGAGCGTTGATTTTATTAGCATACACTTAACACAAGTGACAGTACCTCGTGTGCTTGATACAATCCGATTCCATTGTCATCCAGAAATACCACATTCTCATGATTTTTTTAATTAGCATATACTCATTCATGTGAGGACCACAAACTACTTTATGCACTTCTTTTATCAATTTCTCGACTTCTTCTTCATCCACACACCTTAGCAGTATTACATCTGGTGACCTCTTGTATAAAGTGGCCCCACTTAATAGGAAATGAGTAGTTAACCTTCTTAAAGTCTTTCTATCTTTTCTATCAGCATCTTCAGGAAATTCTCTTGTTTGAAGTAACTTTTTGATATCATAATATCAAGGTTCTTTTGCTCCCTTCCCTTCAACTGCAAGGCAAAAGGCCGGTTTTTCTTCCACTTGAATCTTCAAGGGTTGAATTTCTATTCCGTCTATGACTTTCACCATTGACACTAATGTAACCAATGCGTCAGCAAACTGATTCTGGATCCTTGGAAAGTAAGTGAATGAAATCGCTTAGAATTTTTCAACTAGCTTACTTAAATGTTCGTGATAAGGTATTAATTTCTCGTCCTTTGTCTTATATTCCCCTAAGATCTGGAGAATTATAAGGAAAGAATCTCCGTATACTTCTAATTCTTGTATTCTCATATCTAACGCCATTTTGAGCCCCAAAATGCAAGCTTCATATTATACTATGTTGTTGGTATATGGGAATGTTAATCTTGCTACTACAGGAAAATGATTATTCTCAGGTGATACCAATACTACTCCTATCCCACATCTAAACACATTGGCTGCTCCATCAAAATACATTTTCCATCCTAACTTCTCACCACTCAATTCGTTTGCCACTATCACATTTTCATCAGGAAATTGTGCTTATGAACCCTTGTCCTCATCTTCTAATGGGTATTTTTGACAATTGATTAGCCACTGCTTGCCTCTTGATTGAACTTAGGCTCACGTACTTGATATCAAACTCAGAGAGTAGCATTTACCACTTCGATATTCTCCCAATCAACGCCGGCTTTTCCGCTAAATACCTCAATAGGTCATGTTTTGTCAACAACTCTATTAAGTAATAAAGAATGTACTGCTTGAGTATATGCATCACCTATACTAAGGCGTAATACGTTCTTTCCACTTCTGAGTACTTTTGCTCGCCTTCTGTGAATTTCTTGCTCAAATAGTATATAGGATGCTCTTTTCTTCCCTTTTTGTCTTTCTACCCTAACATGTATCCCATCGATTCAGGGAGAATCATTAAATAAAGGATCAACGGCTGTCCCGATGTGGGAGTGACCAGTATAAGAGGATTCATGAGATATTATTTGATTTTAGAAAATGCGTACTCACATTCTTCATCCCACTTTATCGCTACATTCTTCTTCAATAACTTAAACAACGACTTGCATCTATCAGTTAGCTGTGATACAAACTAAGCAATGTAATTAATCTCCCCAGTAATCCTCTAACTTCTTTGATAGTCTTAAGTGCAAGCATGCTCACAATCGCCTTGACTTTATCTAGGTCTACTTCGATTCCTCTCCTACTGACAATGAAACCCAACAATTTACCCGAAGTCACTTCAAAAGTGCATTTTTCAAGATTCAACTTCAATTGAAACTTCCTCAATTGCTCAAATAGTTTGCACAAAATATTTACGTGGTTTTCATTCTCATTGGATTTGGCGATCATATCTTCGATTTCATGATACATCTCGTTATGGAATAAGGCAACCATAGCATCCTGGTAAGTTGCCCCAGCATTTTTCAACCTAACGGCATCACGCAATAACAAAATGTTCCCCAAGTGAAAACAAATGTTGTTTTAATTTTATCTTCTTCCACCATTTTAATTTGATTATGTAAGCCCTAAAACTAAGCTAAGTAACCATAGGTTTGAGCTTAGAACCAAAGGTTTAGGACGATCGGCTAAAGGATCCGATCACACCCAAATTATAAACTATTAAGAGAAATACTAGTAAAAATGACCCCGTAAACTTAAATTTAAGAAAATAAATAGTAAAATAGGAGACTATAAAATTTTCAAATTTTAAGCATAATAATTGCTAATTACCGAAAAGGCAAAAAGTGTAATCTAATAACTAATAAATTACTAGAGATAGATTATATGTATACTAAAAATTTTAGAATGACCAAAATAATATTTAGGAATGTTCACGTGTACCCCACATGTATTTACGTGTAGATAAAAATACGCGTAATTACCTAAATTGGCCAAAAATTAAGCAAATAATTAAAGAAAATTATAAAATAATTATGGAAAAATCAGAAAAAATCAGAAGATGATAAGCTGAATCAAGATAAGGTCGTGGCAGGTCCAAAGCTGCAAAAGAAAAATTAGCCAATAAAAATTGAACAACTTAAAAGCCAAAAATCAAGGAATTTGGACAAAGTCTTGTCAAATTAATGCATATTAATTACTACAATTGTCTATAAATAGGAAAAAAATTTCCAGAAGTCATTTAGTCAGTTTAGAATCTGAGAAAAATTGGAACATTGAAAAAATAGAGAGAAAATCTAGAAAATAAAAAAAGAAAAGAAAACTGTGCAGATTAGACAAGTGAACAAAAACCACCACTCACCACCACCTGGGACCGAACCACCACCACCACCCTACACTAGAACCATTGCCTGGACCAGCCGACAACCTTAGACCGGGTTTGGACGGCCAGAAAGCTTCAAACTAGTTAGTTATTTATTCATCCCGATTTTTGAATAATTTTGTAAAATTAGTTATTTTGCCCAGAAAATTTTGAAACTTGTTATTCTGAGGTTTTATTGTATGTAGATTTAGGGAAAAATATTTATTTAGTTTAATTATGTCTGAAAATATAAGGTCCCTAACAAATTGATCAAAACCGAACATGATTAAACCAAAAAATAAATAGGCTTAGGAGTGTAGTTTGGAGCTCAAAATTTTTCTATAAGATACTCATATGATGTAGAACAGTGCTATGAAGCCATTTTTCTAAAATTAATTTTCAAAAATTTTAGGTTAATTTTTAGCCCTTAAATGATGGAAAAATTGGGTGATTTGGGATTAATTAGGTGATTAGGATGTTAATTACTGATTTAGATCTTAATTAGATGTTTAGGAATGTTAATTTCTGAAGTGGAACCCTAATCCTAGCCTTTGGGTATTAAGTATGATTAATTAGGGAAATTAGGTAAGTAATGTAAGAAATTAGTAATAAGTAAAATTGTAAATTAATAAATCTACAAAATTAGAGTTATTTAGGTAATATTATAATAGAAATCAGAAAAATAATAAATCTGAAATAACATTAAATTTTAAGTAAATATCTCAAAATGTAAGATTTTCACACATCGGGAATAAATCCGATACCTCAATTAGGGTTAACGTGTATCGAATAGTTTAGAATAACAAATTACGACCCAATAGGATATTTGAATACCCGAGCGTAATGCGATTAATGTTACACTAGGATTCAAGCTTATTTAAGACTTAGGAATTAAAACTAGAATATAGTTTAGGATTCGAACCCCGAAATAGAGTACAATGAATTATTAGTGCGTTATAGGTATACATGGGGGAAATGAGTTACATTATGAATTAGAATAAGAATCCATAAAATATCAGTACTAAAAAGACCTATTTGTATTATAGGACACCCAGAGACAAATCAGCTCGCGACTAAGGGATCGAGCTATCGAGCAATTTCAAGTAAGTTGGGTTATTGCTTATTGTAATAGAGTACTAGTTTTGTAGTGCTCGGAGACTTAGGCTTGTATATGCTTGTGATTGTACGTAGTTTACACATGTGTTTGATGTATCTAAATTCGTGCTGAAACTTACTTTGTGAGTGATTTGTGACTGATTGAATTGGTATGAAATTGCTTGAACACCCTAAATGGAATTTAATCCTAGTCGACCCTAATAACCAAAAATGTCATGCATTGCAACCTGTTAAGGGATCATAGGATTCTCTAACCAAATACCGACCCCTTCGAAAGGGATAGCGCAGGATTGCAAAATAATCCCTTCTTCATCCTCAGTCGAACTAAGTGACAGGAGAGGAGGTCATGGCGGAGGTGAAGTCAATGGTTCGAAGGTAGTCGCGGGAGGAGCGAAGTCTCCATTGCACAAGCTTGGGTTTGGTTGTGAGCTGCTGCATAACATGGAACTCCTCAACCCGGATTGGAGCGAGTGAAATTTCTCTGATTTCACAACAGACCGGACTACGTTGTACGATGGCACTTGATTGTTACATTGCATGAAAATAATTGTTTGATAACCCTGTTTGTGCTTGTATGCATTCATGAGTCTCCAATTCAACTTACTGAGCTATAGTTGCTCATACCCTTATAGATCCTTTTGCAAGTTCTAATTTGTGATCACTTCAAGTACTATACCGCCCTACAATTACCTAGAGGTTAGTCCTTTTGAAGCCAGGGGTGTGAGGATCAAGTTACTTAATATAATGTGTAACGAAACTGACCTTGTAGTTAAAGGTTAAAGATTGATAGTTATTATGTAAATTAGTAGACTGTGGTGATTATGTAAAACTTCCTGGGTAACTCTATGGACTTACTTATAATTATCTATGTTTATTAGAAATTGTGATATTTATCATGATTGTAGTATAATTGTTAATCGGACTGTTTACTTCAAAGCGAGGAGTCGTCGACGCCTTGTGTATATTATGTCTATGGTAGGCATTGTAAGGCCGGTTACTATCATAGAATGGTTTACACGGCAGGACAATTGCGACTCTGCGACTTCGGGGCGTAACAGATTATACCCCAAGAAACCATCCATGAACGAGAAAAGATGATTCCTAGATGTGTTATCTACTAATACGTCACTATGTGGCACAGGAAAATTATCCTTTGGTGTCACCTAGTTTAAATCACATAAATCTTCGCAAAGCCTAACTTTCCCATTTTTCTTCAACACTAGCACCACATTGGCTACCCATTCGGGGTAATCCAATACTTCTATGAATCAAACTTTTAACAACTTCTTGACTTCTTCTTTAATTTTGAGGAGTAGATTTGGCTTAAGTCATCTAAGCTTTTGTCTTTTTGGCTTAATTTCTTCCTTGGTTGACAACTTGTGAACCACAATAGATGAGTCTAAACCAGGCATATCTTCATAAGACCAAGCGAAGATATCTAAGTATTCCAATAACAATTGTGACAACTCCTGCTTCTGATCATTCGTTAAATCAACACCAATTTTCAAATTTCGTAGATTTTCCTCTATTCCCAAATTAATCACATCCATTGGTTCGTCAATAATCACTTTACCCTGTTCATGTTGATGCTAATTCTCCTAAATTTCATTTGTAGTCTCAATATCATCTTCAACATCTAACCTAGCAGGGCCGAAAGCAATATTGGTACTTCCATCGTTTCCATGCGTGGGATATCCATTATGTTCATCATTTTTATCAGATCTAAGGAGTAAAGGAAAAAGAAAAGGACAACAAATAAATAACAAGGAAGAATTGATAGAAAGAAAGAAAGAAACGAATTTTATTGAATTAATTAATTCAAATTGTCTAACAAAAAAGACCTAACTAATCAGACTAATTATCTAAATCGAATTTTCGTAATTAATCTAATTTTACGTTTCTAGAGAGATTTATTCATGGGAATGGACAACTAGTTGCACAAAGAAATTGGTACGTCAACATCTTCTCTCCTATTCAGATCGATGTTGCATTGCTGAGTCAGGGCCTTAGATAAACCGGCTACTTCAGGTTCTTGAGCATCAGTTGGTGCTAGGAATGTCTGGAAAATCCATGTGAGCATGGTACAACTAATCCCCTCTTTTACTCCTAGTTTTAGCCTTCATTTCTTAAATCTCCTTTTCAGTAGGCTCATATCTAAGCCCAAACATTCCAATCTGCTGCTTAGGCTGTTTCAAACGACCCCATGCCCCTTGTCTTGCTTCTTCATTCATACCAACTTCATTAAAAATCTATAACCCTAACTCTTCCAATTCTTCATCCCCAACATAAGGAATAGTCGTTTCTTTGTAAATCTCATAGTCCAGTTCTTCAAGAATAGTAACCAACTATCCATCGGCTATGAACTTCACTTTCCTATGTGGGCTAGATGGAATTGCCCCTGCTGAATGAATCCACAGTCTTCCTAGTAAAAGATTAAAAGTTCGTGGGATGTTTAGAACTTAGAACGGGATAGTAAACACCTGTGGGCCGATTTTTACCTGCAACTCGATTTCTCCAATTATCTCCAATTTTGAACCATCAAAAGCCCTTAACTGAAATCAAGCTATGCTTTATTTCAGTCACCCCCACACCAAGTAAATTTGGCATCATCAATGGACACACGTTCAATGATGACCCATTATCTATCAGAATAAGGGCAACTATTTTCCATGCATACTTAACTACTATGAAGAGGGGCTTTGTGTGCCGGTCTCTTTCTTTACCAAGTTCATCTAGCGAAAATGAGATCTAATCCACTACAAATATTTAGTTTACCACTAACCCCAGTTTTTTTTATAGAAATCCCTTCAGGTACCTTGATCTCATTCAGAATTTTAATCCATGCCTCTCAATGAGTATCTGATGACAATAACAAGCCCATTAAAAAAACCTGAGTTGGTACCTTGGCTAATGATATATGGCAAGTGCACCTATCAATTTTAATATAGTGGATGTAAGTCCGAGTCGATCCCTCAGAGATTTTGAATATTAATATTAACCTTAGCTTTATTATTTAACCGGAAAATTGTGATAAATTGAATGAATTAAAAATACTGAAATTAACCATCTAAACTAATTATAAGACTTGATTAAGCAAATTAGAAAGCAATAAACTACGAACGACTTCAAGAAATTAATAATGTATTTAGGAATTATTTCCCCTAGTGTTTAACATGTGACTGCTTAAAATATATTCAATTCAATTTCTATTATTCCTGACCGGAGGGATTCACAATT
The DNA here is from genome assembly GCA_024138015.1 of Lumnitzera littorea. Lineage (NCBI taxonomy): Eukaryota > Viridiplantae > Streptophyta > Magnoliopsida > Myrtales > Combretaceae > Lumnitzera > Lumnitzera littorea. The sequence continues at coordinate 25,135,914 of JAMXBB010000005.1, read as the reverse complement.
AAAGCTAATATCTTTCTTAAGCATATTAACCCTAATCCTAAATTATTTACCGGAATCTCTTCACTTAGTAATATAACTTAGAATTGCATTAATGTATAATGAATTCCTACACAAACAATCAACTTTTCGGAAGAAACATGTATCTTATCTCTAAGTATACATGTAATTCTCTCCAATTATGCTAAGATCTAATTACACATGCAATTTCTCAATCAACATGCATAATATCATATATTGATACTCTAGAATTATCAATCAACAATTAAACAACATAATTGAATCAAGAAAAGATAGAAACTTTATTGAAATTATAATTTAATCCAAGGGTTACATGAAACCCTAGGTTCCATAATCCTAAATACTCGATTTCTAAGCTATCATAACGAATCTAAAAACGAGTTCCATCAAAAACATAAAATAAAACATGGAAAACCCCTTTGATTGATGAACAATCTCTCTAATCTTGAAGTTGATGTTGTTCTCGCCTCCTTCTTGATGTTCTCCTCAAGTCTCTTCTCTTCTCTTGTGTCTCTCCGTCTTCTCTAATGTCTCTTCTATTTTTTAACCCTAAGATATCCTTTTATATATGTATTACAAGGATTCTATTTTCGTCACCAGACACGGCCTGGGACATAGCCGTGTCCCCAGGTCGTGTAACTTTCTGCATAACTTCAAAACTTCATAACTTCTTCATTTGAACTCCGAATTGAGTGAAACTTGATTCCTTTTCTTCGTTTTCGATCCTAGAACGCGTTCAAACCTTGAAGTCAACATTTTACTCAATTAAGTATCAATTTCTTTAAAGAAAACAAAAAATGTGAGGAAAATACTATAAAATCACCATATAAAATATATTTAAAATCAGAGTTATCAAATTTCCCTATACTTGAGCATTTGCTTGTCCTCAAGCAAACATCAAAACAAAACTTTCGGGACAAGAAATGCTAATAAAAATTTATCACTATTTAGGAAACCGATGAACGAATACCCTTAACCCGAAGAAAAGTAAGAAAATCATTCTCAATTAACTTGTAATAATGAAGTCAACCAATTTCATCTGACCATATTCAAATGCTCCAACAATACTTAATACTAAAATTCACTAGTTAATTTATGAAAATCAAAGTTTACCCAAGCCATTTAACCAAAGATTCTTGAACTAAAAATTAGATTTAACATCTCACCATCCGAGAAAGAGTCATAAAAATTTTATCCATTTGACTAAAGTGTATACAATTCTCTCTTCCATCTCACCAAGCATCATAATCTAAAACAAACATATTTTACATCCACTCATCCTCTGATCATCCCCCTAGTTCATGATTTTGTTGAGAGGTCTTTTGAATTTACCTTATTTAAGCACAATTGTGTTGGTAAAGGGAAAGAATCTTGCTCTTCTGACGGACCAAGACCGATCCATACCAACTTATTTCTTATATTGATAGCGGGAAAGAACCTTGCTCTTCTAACGGACCAAGGCTGATCCATATCAATTTTTTCATTAGAATTGGCATTGGGACTCAATCTCGCTCTTCTGACGAACCAAGACGAATCCTTACCAGTTTTTTCTATTTATACACTTATTATTACTTTTAACCTCTAATCATTATGATTTTTCAAGGGTTTCTCAAAAGAAGAATTTCATTTGTTTGTTTGCTAAAAATTATAGGACTCTTAAAAATTTCTAAGAGAAAGGTATACATAAAAGTAAATTTAAAAATAACCATGACTAACTCTCAACTAATGATGTTGCTCCAATCTCAAGTCTTAAAATCCTAAGCTAAATAACTCGTAACATTACCCTCCACAAATTTGACTAATCAATTCTAGTAAAGCATAATAAGGTCAATAATGATCAAGATGATACAATTGATTTGGCTCAATACCAGTTAATCACCTATTACAAGTTAACTTAAAAAATTAATTGGGTCAAATATGAACAATTGGTCTCCTAAACAGTAACAAATTCATATATATCCCTTCCCCACACTTAATAATGTACATTGTCCCCAATGTACAACGAAAAATCATAGCAGCACGAAAAAGAAGCATAGGGAAGAAAAAAAAAAACATATGTACCGAAAAGAAACTAATACTTCCCTGCCAGTCGAAAAGAAGTGCAAAATGAAGAAGCATCATCATTATATATATCGGAGTTCACAAGCCTTGATCAACAAAAGACAACATAAAAAATGTGGAACTAAGAAGAGGGATCAGAATTCGTCTCTTCATCCTCCTCAGCAGATGATGCCTCAGCCATCGTAGCATCATCATCGTCATCACTGGCCTCCACATCCTCATCACTTTCTCCAGCCTCCTTGTCTTCACCACCCTCATCAGCCTCTTCCTCTTCAGCCTTATCATCCTCTTCCTCTTCCTCTTCCTCATTCTCCTCATCATTGGTAGCCAACTCTTTCATTTTAAGAAATTCTTCCATTTTGTCCTAGCGGATATGAAGTTTATCCACACTTTCTCGTATATAACGAACCTCAAATAGCAACAAATCAAATTTATCTTCAAAGCTAGCTGAAGACGTCTAGCCCCGAGATGTGCTGCTGCGAGAGTGTTGACCTTAACGTCTTGTTGGTAGGAGGTTCATGAGTCGGAATGAATTGAGGCGCATAGGAGTGACTTGGCTAATGAAAGTAAGTGAGGGCCAAGCAACAACCTTAGTCCGCATGGCCTGCACTAGTAAGGTAATGTAAGGGCCACAGCAAATATGCCCTTTCTTCCGAGTAGTGGTGGCTTGGTGGCTGAAGAGTTCGGCGATTTCGATAGCGAGATTGATGGGATGTTTATGTACGACACTGTAGAGATAGAGGCAATCCTTATTGAACACCACTCCGGTGCTAAGGCCTCTGTCAGTCAATGTATGTGAAAAGAGCCAGTGAAGAACCCGATATTCAGGCCTAACTAATTGAGAGGCCTTACTCCTGGCTGGATCATAGGCATCGCCAACAGTAATCTCATTCCAAAATGACCTTGCTATGACGCCACGAGGAAAACGACACAAGAGACGTTGGAATTCGTCCGTCCGTGTATATTGCTCGTCATATAGACCAAGATATTTGCCCAGGTGAGCAATGGTCATGTGGAATGGATGGCCATTCAAAGTGAAGTGTAATTTACGTTTTGGGCCCATGCTAATAGCACTTTCCTTATCAGTTTATAAGTGCACAAAAAACTCCAAAGTCAGCTCATTATAAATTGGAGCTTCAAAGGATAATAAGCGCTCCTAAATAGTACCATCCAAGAGCTCCTTCATTTCGGTGGTGAGCTCTAATTAAGCGAGAACATCCCAATCCAGCCGAAGGGTCTCGCTAAAAGGCTTATTCTGAAGTAATTGATATCGTTGCACTTGGTAATCTTCTTTAAATTGGAGCATTGGGTGCTCCATAGGGGGAAGAGTAGCCAGGCGTTCAATTATTGCTCCAGATTGTGATGAAGAGGATGCCGCAAATTTTGATTTCCGACGAACAGTAAGCTTAGCACGATTTGCCATTTGAATACCTGAAAAAAGTCAACAATCCAAATCAAACACGCACGTCCTTGGTACACATAGTTAAAGAAGGTAGAGGAAAAGAAGAGCAATAGGGAAGAATGGGAACAGAATGCTCAGTGGGGCATTTCAACAAACATATGGAGTGTAACTAAAAAACGAGTTGGTGGAAAAGAAATGAATGGCAAACACTTCCAACGAATTCCTCTACACAACAATTAACGGTGAAAAACAGGTGTCTCAACATATAAAAGACACTAAATGACCCAGAATTATTATCTCCCATTGCTAACCCTAACTAGCATGAATGAATAAGGATGAGCAAATTAGCCAATAACATTCGGAATTGAGAGAGCACAATGAAATCTAACTAGATGAGGCAGCATTATGGCATATAAGATCAACAAACTTAAAGCAATGATGCATGGCATTTATAAATAATCAAAAGAAATCTGCAGGCCAAATGGAAAAATCAATACTCACAAGAGTAAAAATGCAAATAACCAAACTGCCTAATCATGAGGAAGAGAGAGGAAAATCAATGAGGAAAACTTACTTGGATCAAAATGCGGAATGCAAGAATTGTGGAGAGAAGAGGGAGAATAAGAGAGAATATGAGAGAGATATGTTTGATTGTGAGTGTGTGAGAGGGTGTGTTTAATTAAATAAACCGGTCGTGTGCAAAATCGTGTGATTTTGGGTCTACACGGGCTGGGACACGACCATGTCCCTTGCCCGTGTAACATTCTGTGCGTGTCGTGTGGAGTCTTGATGGACACGGGCTGGGATACGACAGTGTCTCACGCCCGTATATCTTTCTGTTCCTGTGTTAAATAAATTGGACGGACACGGGCTAGGATACGACCGTGTCCCTTGCCCGTGTAACCTTTTTTTTTTTTAAATTTAATTTAAAGATAAAGGAAACTTAAAGAAATAAAAATAATAAAACTAAAGAGAAAAAGCAAAAATAAAACTAAAAGAGGAAAGAACTATGACGAAAAATTGAAAGAAAAAGAAAAGAAGCAAATTAGAGTTAGATAAAAAGAAAATAAACTTAAATAAACTTAAATAATGAAGGTGTACGCAGAGTTAAACATGGGTTGCCTCCCAAGAAGCGCTTTAGTTAACGTCGATAGCTCGACGGGATACGTCTTCTCATGATTTTTCATCCAGATGGAGATAGGACTCCTCCTGTATCTCGCTTTCGAACTCTCCATACGAGCGTAAATTTGCCCTTAGGCCATCGACCTTGCCAATTCCATTTCATTGGTGCATAACTTCCATAGTTTCTCTCCTTATCATGCCACTTATCAAATTCATGTAGCCTAAACTTCTTCATCTTGTCCGCTTTTACCTTATGTGCGGTTGTCATTGGAAGTTTTGAAGTTTTTACCACAAAAGCATATTCCAGATGATTTCTTGACAGTTTTGGTTCCAAAATTGGTGGCTTCTCTTTGAAAGATCTTAACCTAGGATCCTTTGACTTATGGAGTTGATCAACCCCCTTCTTGTCCACAATAGATTCATGAACTTTTATTTGAGCTACCATTTCTACACAATTAGGGTTGGTCACCAAATTTTCATCTCCCTTTTGTGAATAATAACTTGAGGAACCCTTGGCAAGCGTTTCCTGCACACATGTAGATATAACAACATTAGTGGCATTGACATTGTGACATATGTCCTCTAGGTCAAGAAATTTGTTCGTTGCCTCTGAAGTTTTAAAAACTATTTCATCGTCTCCAACCCGTAATATCAACTTATGCTCACTAACATCAAAAACAGCTTTAGCAGTGGCTAGGAAGGGTCCACCTAAAATGATTGGTACCTCAATATCTTCATCTATATCAAGTATAACAAAATCCATGGGAAAGATGAATTTATCTACTTGCACTAAAACATCCTCTATGATGCCTTTAGGGTATGTGATAGACCTATCAGCTAATTGAAGACTCATGCACGTTAGTTTAGGTTCTCCTAACCCTAGCTTTTTGAACAATTTATACAGCATCAAATTTATACTGGCTCCTAAGTCTGCCAAAGCATTATCTACTAACAAATTGCCAAGCATACAAGGAATAGTGAAACTCCCTGGATCAAATTTTTGTGGTAGCTTTTTATGGAGAAGTGCTAAGCATTCCTCGTTCAATGTGACAGTTATAAGCTCCTCCAACTTCCTCTTATTCAATAGAAGATCCTTTAAAAATTTCGCACATTTTGGCATCTGCAAGATGACATCAACAAGAGGTAAGTTAATGTGTAATTATTTGAAAATGTCAAGAAATTTACCAAATTCCTTATTTGGATCAGTGTAACTTTGCTTAAGGCGCTGCAGGTAAGGAATGGGAGGCTTGTACGCCTCCACTTTCAATGGTTCCATACTTTCTTTTGATTTTAGTGGCTTTGCATCTTCCTTACAGTTGACTTCCACTTCTTTCTCAACCACTTCCCCACCATCCTTCTTCTCCTCTTGCAGTTTTCTACTACTTCTCAAGGTTACAGCATTAACATGTTCCCTGGAATTAACCTCGGTATTCCCTGGGAGTATTCCCTGTAGTCTTTCAGAGATTAGCTTCGCAAGTTGACCAATTTGGTTCTCAAGGTTGCGATTTGAAGCCTCTTGATTCCTCAGCAAGGATTCAATGTTGGATAAGCGAGCCTCATTGCCTTGAATGTATTTTGTGAGAAGTTCTTCCACATCGGACTTCTTTTCTTGAGGGAGAAGAGGTGGGAATAGTCTTTGAAATCCAGGTGGGCCAAAGTTGGTCTTCTGCTGGCCTTGGTTTTGATTTCTCCATAAGAAATTGGGTTGTTGCATGGGTTATTTTATTGCATGGGTGGATTTCTTAGATAATCTACCTGTTTCAATTGTTCTTGTGCTCCATACCCCTGCATACCAAAGTCACTTACATTCGATTGCACTTGTTGAGGGCCAATAGAGAGTGCATCAATCTTCTTACTCAATAAGTCCACCTTGGCTGCCAGAGCAGTGGTCAAGTCCACATCATAAATTCCCATAGCCTTGTGCTTGGCTCTGGTGGTTTCCCACTGATAATTGTTCATCGCTATTCCTTCAATCAGGTTTTGTGCTTGCTCAGGTGTCTTTGTGTTCAAAGTACCTCCTGTAGATACATCAATCATCTGTCTCGTAGATAAATTGAGACCATTATAGAAGGTCTGAATTTGCATCCATAGTGGGAGGCCATGATGTGGGCACCTCCTGAGTAAGTCCTTAAATCGCTCCCAAGTGTCATATAGTGTCTCTGCTTCCATTTGAGCAAAACAAGAAATATCATTCCGAAGTTTAGCGGTCTTTGCAGGTGGGAAATACTTCTCCAAAAATTTCTCTACCAATTCATTCCAAGTTGTGATTGAATTTCTTGGTAGGAAGTTCAACCACTGTTTTGCTCTACCCCTTAAGGAGAAAGGAAATAGCTGTAGTCAGATGGCATCATCCGTGGCTCCATTGATTTTAAATGTATCACAAATCTCTAGAAAACTAGAGATGTGGGCATTAGGATCTTCATCTTGGAGACCATCAAACTGAACATATTGTTGCACCATTTGTATAATGTTAGGTGCAATTTGGAAGTTATTAGCCGCGACGGTTGGCCTTGCGATACTAGAGTCAGCTCCAATAAGTGTAAGCCTTGAATAATCGGACATGGTCCGATTTGCTTCATTCCCGTTGTTAGCCATGTGTGGTGGATCTTCTTGCTCAATGAATTGAGTGTTGGCCTCTTTACCTTCTTCCTTGATTTCAACGATTGACTCGTCGTCTATGGTTGCCACAACTTGTCTAGGTCGCAATCTCAAATTTTGAAGGGCAGTTCTCTCAATTTCAGGATCAAGTTCTACCAAATCTTCCGGGTTGCTTCGGGTCATGCACAATAAAGGCAAGAAATATAAAATCAATTGCAGTTTTAGGTAATAAAAATAAACAATGAAAACAAAAGAAAATAAAGAAAAAAAAATGGTCAAAGTAATAAAGCAACTAGCGTTCTTAATATCGAAAATCCCTGGCAACGACACCAAAAACATGATATGAGGCAAGTGCACCTATCAATTTTAATATAGCGGATGTGAGTCCAAGTCGATCCCTCAGAGATTTTGAATACTAATATTAACCTTAGCTTTATTATTTAACCGGAAAATTGTGATAAATTGAATGAATTAAAAATAATGAAATTAACCATCTAAACTAATTATAAGACTTGATTAAGCAAATTAGAAAGCAATAAACTACGAACGACTTTAAGAAATTAATAATGTATTTAGGAATTATTTCCCCTAGTGTTTAACATGTGATTGCTTAAAATATATTCAATTCAATTTCTATTATTCTTGACCGGAGGGATTCACAATTAAAGCTAATATCTTTCTCAAGCATATTAACCCTAATCCTAAATTATTTACCGGAATCTCTTCACTTAGTAATATAACTTAGAATTGCATTAATGTATAATGAATTCCCACACAAACAATCAACTTTTCGGAAGAAACATGTATCTTATCTCTAAGTATACATGTAATTCTCTCCATTTATGCTAAAATCTAATTATACATACAATTTCTCAATCAACATGCATAATATCATATATTGATACTCTAGAATTATCAATCAACAATTAAACAACATAATTGAATCAAGAAAAGATAGAAACTTTATTGAAATTATAATTCAATCCAAGGGTTACATGAAACCCTAGGTTCCATAATCCTAAATACTCGATTTCTAAGCTATCATAACGAATCTAAAAACGAGTTCCATTAAAAACATAAAATAAAACATGGAAAACCCCTTTGATTGATGAACAATCTCTCTAATCTTGAAGTTGATGTTGTTCTCGCCTCCTTCTTGATGTCCTCCTCAAGTCTCTTCTCTTCTCTTGTGTCTCTCCGTCTTCTCTAGTGTCTCTCCTCATTTTTAAACCCTAAGATATCCTTTTATATATGTATTACAAGGATTCTATTTTCGTCACCAGACATGGCCTGGGACATGGCCGTGTCCCCAGGTCGTGTAACTTTTTGCACTATTCAAATTTTTCTGCATAACTTCTTCATTTGAACTCCGAATTAAGTGATACTTGATTCCTTTTCTTCGTTTTCGATCCTAGAACGTGTTCAAACCTTGAAATCAACATTTTACTCAATTAAGTATCAATTTCTATAAAGAAAACCAAAAATGTGAGGAAAATACTATAAAATCACCATATGAAATATGTTTAAAATCAGAGTTATCAGCTAACTGATCCATTATATTGTATTCAATGGCCTTCACTATCTTCTTAGCAACATTCTGATCTTTATCTTCTGTATCTTCAAAGATTTTTTGAGAAGCCTCTTCCACAGTAGATTTCCTCTTAGCTTTCTCATGCTAATCATAAACTCGTCTTGAGCGGGTAAGCCTACCGACCATAAGTAATGAGGCCTTAGTTGTTTGATTCATCGCTTAGTAATCCAAAGGCATAGCTTTATAATTCTCTAGGGTTATTGGGACATTAAAAGTGATTTTCTTAGGCTTTCCCAATTCCTCAACTTTCTTAGTCTTTCCATCATATTCAAAAATCAATGGCTTAGGCTTAACCATCCCAGCTGCCTTCTTGGCTTTTGTAATGAGTTTGTCTTCTTCCCCAAATTCTAGACCCCATCCAGTGGGTAGGCCGTCAGCGTATATGGCAAGTGAACCAGCATAATCCACTAAATACTTAAACTTCCCTATCGATTCTCCTAAGGACTCAACTATCGGATCCTCGGCTTCATATCCCTTTCTAAGCTCTCTTTAACTACTTCTCTTTCGCAGTTTTAGAATTGTCATAGCCATGATATCGACTTTCATTATCTTTCCTTCCTTTGGTAGTTGATATATCATCGTTTTGGTTCGGGTCCTATCCCGGAGATTCATATCCTATAAGTACCTAACCTTCCTCAGATTTTACATTATCTCCTCACTAGTGATGGGGAAAGTGTCTAGGTCGATTTCTAGTTCAAAAGCTTCAGTAATGATCATATTGATCGAATGTCCATGATTCGGCAAAGGGTTGTTAGCCACGTTGAGAGTAGGAGTCTAGATGAAACCTAATTGAACCAATTTGGCATCAATAAGATCCTAGATTTTATGTTTGAGTTTCTAACATTGGTCTGTAGAATGCCCCACTTTCCCTAGATGATAATCACATCAAAGCTTCAGGTTATAATCCTTCAGTCTTTGCCCTTCTCTCGGTATTTCAAATGTCAAGAGATTCTCCTTCCTTAATCGTATGAGAACCTGACTTAGAGGAATGGAAATATGCGTAAACTGTCTTCTCTATGGGTGGCTGCTCTGACTTAGACTCGATAGGGGATTAGATCCTCTAGTCATAGCTACTGGAGCTGTAGGTTTGACAAGGTTGCCGGTATTGGCTACGCTAATACTGGTTTCCTTAGCTTTGTTGGAAAATCTTAAGGGAGGTGTCTTCTTTTCCGCTGTTTCAAGATTAGGGAGCCCCGTAATAGCAATGGCTTCCTCAATTCGGCTTCCTAAGGCTACAATTTCTACAAAATTGGAAGCAGGGTGCCCAACCAAGTGTTAATAATACGGGCTTGCAAGAGTATTAATGAAAGCAAAGGTTAGATCCTTTTTAGTTAAGGGTGGAGTCACCCTAGCTGCCATGCCCCTCCATCTTTAAGCATATTCTTTAAAATTCTTATTGGTCTTCTTTTGTAGATTGTTCAGATCCTATATGGACGGGGCCACTTCAATGTTGAATTTATATTGGTTGTAGAAAGCCCGTACAAACTTATCCCAAGTATCATTTTCATTCAGGTCCAACTGGCGTACCAAGTTAAAGCGAGCTTAAGCAAGCTATCCTGAAAAGTATAGATCATCACCTTGTCATCCTTCTTGTATTTTCCCATTTTCCTAATGTACAACCTAATGTGGAGTTTCGGGCAACCAGTCCTATCATATTTCTCAAATTCTGGCAACTTAAATCTTTCCGGGAAGTCATTGTCTTCATAAGTTGGCAAACTGATCATTCCTATTTGCTTAAACCCATTCACCATTTCTAGGGTTTTCATCTTCTTAGTTAACTTCTGTGTGACCTTTTCTTTCCATTTCGCGATGTTTCTCTTCAATCTCCTTCCTTTATACCTTAGCATTAAGGGCTGATTCTTCATCTTCCAATTCAGGGGGAAGAGTCATTTTTGCATTCCGGTTTGGGTTAGCTTGAGATCCTTGTTTATCGTTAAGGATCCCAATAGCCTGAGTGAGAGCCTAAATCTGTTTGGCCATCTTGTTCATGTTTTCTTCCAAGGTTGCTACTCTTGGATCAGGCTCGGTTTGACTGACATTTCCAATACCCTGAGTTGGCATCCTTGCCTTAGAATAAATGAATATCATGCTCTAGTTGAGTTTACTTGCTTGGACGGTATCTTCGAAATCCTACACAAAAACCTAAGTTTTAGACTTTTTGAATTAAAGATATTTTTTTTGTTTTTTTGTTTTTTTGTTCTTTTTCCTGTTTTTGTAGCGTTTGTTATTCTACTATTTGCCTCTTTTGTGTTTTTTTTTTCCTTTTTTTAAAAAGTCAAATAAACAAACAAATAAATAATAATAATGAGTAAGAAACTATACAATTAACAAAATTTTTATTTACTAAAATTGCAAAGTTATTAATCATAAGATCCAACTTATGCAACAGACTAAGCGAAAGGAAAAGAAAAACTCCTAACTAATTTTCAAAAAAAAATTTAAATCTTATATCTACAAGAGCCGACAAATCTGGTTAGGACGAGCTTCATCAACTTCCCTCATAAGTTTTCATACCATAACATCCCTTTCTCGAATCTTATTCCTCAAGAATTGATTTTCCTCTAACAGTCTCTCATTCTCCAACCTTAACTCTTCAACGATCCTTTTACTTTCCTGGGATTAGGCTTTAACTTTAGCCCGTATGGTGTCTCGATAGGCCTGCTCAGCGAGTGTAAGATGTACTGGATCAAGCTCGTGTCTAAATACATCTGGAGCTTCATATTATATCTTTCTAGTCTTCTCCAACTGATCATAAATGAACTACTTGGTAGCTCGGTATTCTCCGACTTTACCCCTCAAAGTTCCCACATTAACTATCTTCTTGACTTCTCTTCATTCCCACAGCTTCACGAGTTCTAGAAGTCGTTGCATTAGAGTAACCATGGCTAGACAAGGATCTTAATAATTCATTATAGCGACATCCAAGGAGTTTCTATAGGCTATCTCTTGCAGTGGGCCTAACTGTTTGGTGACACAAGCCGAGAAATATTCAGTACAACCCATAATACCAATAAGGGGAACTCTTGCATAATCGGTGCACCTCAAGACGGCTTGAGTGCAGTGACTCCATCTAGCTATCTACATAAAGTCTGCTAGCTGCATTTTGCCAATAACTGACAACCATCCCTTAAACTGAGCTTCATCCGATACCTTCAGGTGGCGAGCAAAGTCGTCAATCAGGTCCATATTCTCTGTCAAGAACTCTCTAAGAAGATTCCCTCTATATCCTTTTATGTGACTAAGAAACCATACAGCAAGGATTAAAGGGTTAGCCATGAAATAACCATGCCCCTACTTCTTCAGGTGGGTAAGTGTCCTAAACTGTTCTACCAATAGCGCCAGTATAAAGGATTTACTAGCTACGAATTGAGTCACTAGCTAGGTAACCCTATAGTGGACTTAAGCATATCTAAAGGGAAACAGCACTATCCCAAAAACTGCTACAATAAATGCATTGACTCTCTTTTCAGCCCACAATTCATATCCTCTACAAAAGATCTAGCGATAATTCTTGTAGGCATTTGAGCTTGAAAACCACTCCACTAATCTTTGAATGCTGAGACATTTTTGGCCCTCTGAAGATAAGAATGGGGCCAAGGCTGACTTCTTGACCCCCAACATCGTCATGAAGATTTTCTCAGGCTAGACTCTGAGATTAAGGATAGCTATGCTTACTTCAAGGGGCAAGGCACCAAGTAGCTACAAGCATTCTTCTATAGTGGGTATCAATATATGTGGGCCGAAGTTGAAAGCTGCAGATTCTGGATCCTCGTAATGGATAAGGGCTTAGATTAGAGGCCAATGGAGCTAAACCCGCATGAAGGATATAACCGGCCTAATCTTCTTGCAAACATGATTTTGCTTGGTGAGCTAAAGCTGGTTCAACCAAGTTTTCAAGATGGCTTCAGGGAAGGAGTACTTATCCAACTGGACTTCATAGACGAGCTTTGGGTTGACGGGCTCTAAACTGATACTAACCTAACTCTCCATATCTATATTACAAAAAGATATAAATGAAATAAAAATGCAATGACTATTTAAAACATGGATACTAAATTTAAAATAAAGTTGGATCTAATGTTAATAATTTTACAACTTTTTCAAAGATTTCCTTAAAAATTGCACAGCCTTTCACTGACTAAGGGGCAATAAAAAATGAAACACATATAATACTAGAAATAAAATATTCACAAAAAAACAAACATAATCAAATATATAGAAATCAAATATGTTACATACGCATGCAATGCAATTGGAGTCGGTAATTAATAAATTATAGGAATTATAATAAATTCACGGTTAAAGAGCGCCTCTATATATAAGTATATTCAAAATATGATTAAATAAAAATGAAGCTCGTGCATATTTATATATAAGGGTTAAAAAAAAAATTTAATTGAAAATGGACAATGAACTAACCACAAATTAAATCAGACTTTTCCTATAATTTAAAAAAAGAATAACTATTTCTTTTTCGAAAAGAATGATGTAAGAGGGTGAGGTCTACAGGTCCTAGGCTCTGTAGCTTTAAGGCTTTTTTAAGAGAAGCCTGATGAGCTACATTGAAACCTAATTGGGCTTGCCTATTACCGCCAAGAGGGGGTAATGACCCCAACAACTTAAGGGTTATACAATGGTAGCCCATCCTAGGTTCCTAAGGTGGCCCAAGTTTGACCATATTTAAGCACATAGATAGTTACTATAAATAAAAGAACCTCCCTTAATTTCCCTAAAGGCCTATGGGGCCAAGCTTCTTCTTAAGGCTTGCATCACTAAAAACCTGTAAGTACAACTATAGTAAAAATAAATAAATAATAATAGAGAAGCCCATCAACTAATTTTTAATTTTCGCATGGTTAGACCACTAGTTCATCTCCAGTGGAGTCGCTAATTCTATCAAGCCCTATTTTAATTTCCTTAGTTTAACCTATATCAACCCCAGCTCACTTAATATAAATTACCCAATATTAAACTTAAGGAAATACTTTTCTTAAAAAAGATTTTAAAAATTGGAGACACCAACCGGTAAAAAGTAAAATTAAGGTTTTCAAGCAAGAAATCCTAATTTAACCACTAGTATGAGGATATTCAAAAATATTTGATTTTTAGAAAATTGAATTAGAAAAACCAGGTTCGGAGGTTAATCTATTAAGACTAAGTCACCATGTAAAAATTAAAAGGAAATTTGATGGGTTTTATTTTTTTAATTTCTCTAAAAAATATTAAAATATACCTAAATAGGAAAAAGTAAATAAAAATGATTTTTTTATTAAAAATTTCCAAAAAGGAGGAAAAAAGCTTTTTTATTTTTTAACGGTTGCCCTAAAGGTACCTACGTACCCGTTAATCGGGATCAAACAAGCAATAGTTCTTATTTTATAAAATATTTAGTCGGTGGGTCAATTTTATTTTGAAAATCGGCCAGATTTATGTTTTTATCAATTTATTATTATATTTAAAAAAAACTAATTATTCTAAATTAAATAAATAAATAAAAACCTAATTAACCAAATCCTTAAAAAAAACTCAATTTAGATTTTTTTATTTTTTTACTTTTCAAAAAACCCTAAGTGCCAAAAATATATTTTATTAATAAAAATGATTTTTTCAAAAAAACCTAATTTAACTAAAAACTTACAAGAAAATAAATAGCAACCAAAAGCTTGCACTTAAACACACAAAATTAATTAATAATAAAAATAAATAACCAATAAAACAAAGAAAAAAATTGCTAAAATAAAAAAGAAAAATTGAAAATTTTACCTAGCGTTAGATTGTCAGTGTTGGGCAATAACTTGGGCATGCACAAGCGACACTGTGGGCGAGTGTCGGCGATGCTGGGCATGTGCGACGGGCGAGAGCTGAGCAACAGCTGTAAGCAAGACTAGGCGCCAATGGCGTGCACGTGGGCGAGGCTTCAAGCGAGACTTCGAGCAACAGCGAAGTGCACCAGCACGAGACCTCGGGCAAGCAAATAAGCATGCTGGGAGTATGCAACAGGTGAGAGAGGGCATGCGCAAAGGCAAGGTATGGGAAAGGATACAGGTGATAACAAGGGCATACACAGGCGATGTGTGGGCGAGCAATGGCGAGCGTCTAGGCGATGACAAGGGCAAGCATTGGGTGATGCTTGGGCATATGAATGGGCGACAATGAGGGCAATGCGAGCATACGTGATGGACGACAGCGGCCATGCATGATGGGCGACAGTAGGCGTACATGATAGGTGACAGTAACATACACACCGACAATGTATGGGCGGTAGCATGGGTGAGTGACGACAGTAATGTGGGATATAGCGTAGACGAGCGGCCTGTAATGCTATGGGCAACGCGACTATTTACAGTGGTGTTTGTTGTTATGGTGGTATGTGGGGATTATGGTAGTACATGTGACGTAGTGGTGGCACGTGTGGCGTGGTGATGGCGTGTAGGGGTTTATGGTGGTTCGTGAAGAGAGTAAGGGCGCGTGTGGTGTTTTAGGTGTAAGTGATTAAAAAGAAAACCTTATCCTTAGATTATTGACCAACGCGTTATTTATAAGCACAAAAATCAAATCTTTCGTATCGAAAATACGAAAAATTTGTTTGCAATTTAACTTAGATTCACCTTAACTAGTTTGGGCTTTTCTTTTAAGGCTTGGCTCGATCCAATTTAGTCCAATTAATTTAATAAATCCTGATGTTAAGCCCCTAAATTGATCTGGCCCAAAACTAATTAATTCAGCCCATCTCAATAATCGATTCAACAACTTAACTTAATCCAACTCGACACGACTTGACTCTTGACTCAACTTCTTACGACCTAACTTGATTTTCTTTTTTCTATTATTTCATTTTTTATTATTATTTTTTTATTTTTTTCTATTTATCCATTAACTTGGCTCAATTAACAATAAAAAAAAAATGGCAAAAATGAGGAATCTACACCAACCATAATTATCTATTGTTGCTTCTCAATTTGCTAAATAAGGTAAAAGGCTCTATTCACACTAAGAAGAGGATCCATGGTGATTATCTAATTTCTAACAATCTCATAGTTATCACTAAGACCCATCAAGAACTGCATTACCTTATGTTGTAATTCGTACTCAATGAAACGTTCTTTAAAATAAGATGTACAAAACTCAAGTCTTCCATAAGTACACATAAGAAAAGGATTTAGTTCTTTTAATTCATCCCAATGTTTTTTTTTTTTCAATCTATTGTAATACACATTAACTAATAAATTCCCTTGTCGTAAAGTACTAATCAAATGTTAAATTTGATAAACTTGTAGTCCATTCAACTAGCCATATTACCCTACAATTTTCGTCCAAAGCTCTATAGCAAATTTAGTATATAAGAAATTTTGTGATAAATCACTAGTCATTGAATTTAGTATCCAACAGTGTACCACATAATCATAATGAGACCATTTGATCAAATCAGCTAAATTAAGTTTAGGTTTCATAATCATACCATCAATGAAACCTAATTTAAGCTTCGATCCCAAAGCCATTTTTACTTATTTGCTCCATGCAACAAAATTACAACCATTAAAAATTATATTGCCTAAATTCATGGCAAGATTGTTATATCTAGAGAGAAAATAAGGATCAAAAGTGTTCTAATCTCCTACTTGTGTTTCTGAAGCATAAGTCATATCACAATTCAAACAAAACAAATCAAGAATGAGAAAAATCACTGATTATGGATTAGATCTTCGCAATACTAACTCTCTTGATGTTTTGATGCCCTGTGAAATTATGCCATAACCCTATACATGCTTGATCTTGTGATGCAAAAAAAGAGGAAAAATATACAAAGGAAATGCTGAAAGGAAAAATATGTAATTCAAGTCTATTACAGTATTATAAGCAAGGTTGTCAAAATAGGAATTCTACCTAGAATAGCTAAAGGTTTAATAGAATCGAATCATAGAATTGTAAGATTCTACAACCTATATAAATTTTCTTTTAAAAAATAGTAAATATGCATGTAATAATTGATAGGAAACTTAAAATGCATGGTAAAAAGAAAGAAATTCATCATAAATTCTAGTAACAATATGAGTTTAATACAAATAACTAAGCATAAATGATAAAGCATTATGCAAATTCGTAAAACATTAATAGAAGTACAAAACTAATATAAGTCATTATTAAAACTACCATCTCTCTTGTCACAATTATCATCATTATCATCCTCCTCCTCCTCATCATCATCACCATCATCTTTACTAGTATTGCTACCAATTATATCCATATCTTCCAAGTCTTCTGAATTACCAATTCGTACTTCATCTTCAACATAGTCAATATCATGAAGTTGTGGTTGTGGTGTTGGAATGAAAGAAGAAAGGAAAACTAAAAGCATGATTTCTAAAGTTAAAATATAAACAAGGGGCTAAAAATGATGGACTTGTTAAGTCGCAAAAATGATGGGCTAGTCTAAAATTCCATCAAGCTAAAGTATCGTATATTTCTTCCTAATTATGTAGAATCGGTAAAATTAGGAGTAGAATCAAGATTCTATTAATTTTAAAGATTCAAATCGGGATTCTAACGAATTTTACTCAAAAAAAGAAATTTTATATGGGCTTTAACTAGCAAGAGGCTTATAAAATCATAGAATTAATAAAGTTAAATTGGGATTTTGACAACCATGATTACAAGTCCATTTATATACCCTACTAAAACTAACTAACTAACACAGTTATCAAATAGTTTTAGGTCAGCAACTAATACAAACGTGTCAATTCTATGTTATTTTGCTACTGAATTAGTAATTATATTGCTATGCTATTGATAAATAAAATACATACACACATTCATAATTAGAAACCCCAATTTATGAGTCTCATATGTGAACTTGTGAATTGTAACACCTATAATTTTTTTTTTAAAAAAAATCAAATTTAAAAATTAAAATAAATTAAAATTCAAACTAAAAAAAAGAATGTGCTCAAGAGTTTCATAGTCTTTAATCCATTTTAGGGGCTAGTTAGTGAGGATGTGTGCTTATTTATATATATATTATCCAACTTAGATTGTAATATTAGCACTATGGGATAAAAAATATAAATGCTACAAAAATCAAAGAACAAAAATTAGTCTTACATTATAAAGAAATGGGATTTTTCTTTTGATAAAATTCAATATATACCAAATCAAATATGCCACTAAGGCATATTTATTTCTTGTTTTGTTAATAGTATTACATCAAATGCTGTAGATAGGAATTTTATATATATATATATCTAATTCAAGTAAAACTAGTTTAAGTTTTCAATATTATATAACTAATTGATTTATCAATTTTATTTTTATTTTAGTCTATCTTTTATTAAATGCCTTTTCTTTAAAAAAAAAAAATTGCACCTACTGGACTCACTAGGTCATGGGTCTAAATGAATGACCTGTCTATGAAACTTAGACCTAATGAGTCCATAAACAAGACAAGATCCATCAATGCAAGGCTAGTTTCAGGCCTAACCCAGTTAAGCCAATTTTAGGTCACGTCATGTGTACAACTTTGGTTGTGCGCAAGTTTATGTAAATGCAACATACCCCTAAAAAGGACAAGCTTAGTGTTATCGATTTATAAAATTTTAAGAATTTAAACAAACAACCTGTAGTGCTTGCCTCCCCCAAGTTCTATTAGTCTACATATTGGTACTTATGAGATAGTGTAGCTATGTTATCTTGACATTAAGGACAAGGCTACTTAGAATTAAGTACAAATTTAAAATTACTAAATTAACATATATTTATAGTAAATATTGTAGAAGCATTTTTTAAAATACACAACATTTAGGGCATCATATCGCATAAGTTTAAACACAGTTGAAGTCTCATGCTTAACATTTAATTATGATACAAAATGTAATCATGGCACTTCATAAAATATTTTGAAGATATAAGTAATTCCTTGGTCGCAAAATTTTCCTATAATGAGCTTAAGCTCCTATGCACTTTCATCTTAAATCCTAAGGTTAAAAAGGAAAAATAATCTCACATCTCATAGCTAAATGAGCAAACAACAAATAATAAATATTGAACAACAATACATTCATCGTTAAGTACATATCAAATAATTCATCAAGTTTCAATTACTTATATAATGATATGCTATGCTAATGTATATAACATGCACTAATCAATATCCTGAGAAAGAAAGTAGCCTTTGTACTACTTATAAGTGACACTTGGTGACTAAACCAAAAAGAGTGGCATATAATGACTTAAAAACCAAGAAGATTAACTTAAAGGGATCTAAAACTGAGAAGATCACCTGAAGGAATCTAAAATTGAGAAAAAAAAAAAAAAAATTTAAATTAAGAAAGCGGGTGTATACGGGTCAAAACAGAGATTGCATTGCTTACGCTATGAAACTAAGCTTACAACTCAATCTTTCTTTTAACAAACCAAACTATGGAAATGAGATCTCTATGTCTAATATTCAAAACTAAGCTTATAAAAATATAGCCCCCAATCCCCTTTCGTACCATGTCATAAATGCAATGATGTAATCATCAAAAGTTCTTAATGCTCTAGAACTTAGGATGTGTCAACTAACTACATATCTTTAATTAGTATAAACATGCCAAGGGTTAGATACCACTTATATCAACAATAAATGCACATAATTTGCTAAATGCACAATCGAAACTACAATAGTGTAATGAGGTTGTCAATCCAAGGAACAATTCAATAGATAATGCATGCCATTTGTCACATATTGTGTATATATGGTATGTAAATACTAATAAAATATTGATATATGATATGCACAAATCACAAGTAATGATAAATTTGGAAATCAATCATTTTATTATTATTTATGTTAATATCTTATTGGTATTTACATACCACATATATGTAACATGCAATGTATATCACCTAATGAATTTTTCTTCTATCAATCCCACCAATCATCATCTCTAGAACCAACTACAAGTGGCTCATGTGAGTCTAACTATCAAGAAATAAGCACAACTATAAGTAAGTACAAGATTATGTCCAACAACAATAACAACTAAAAAGACCATAATCCATTATGATAATCACAACAACTAGTAGATCACTCATCTGCATAGAAGAAGTCATAGCTAATGTCATCCTCAAGGTTATAATTCATCTTAGAACTCTTGTCATCATAGAAATCATAGTTATAATCATCACTAGCACTTGAAAATAGATAAAAGAATGGCTTGAAACCTAATATGTGAAAACAATACACATATATGAATGCTATACATCAAAACACAAGCACAAGACATAATCAATACAGTGTATTAATCTGCTATTATCTTCAATTTTAGAAGCTCAATACAAGACGGTCTTGATACCTTTAGACCTACGATAACTCATGATTATTATCACAAACATATATATACATAATATACATGGAGTCGGTGATACATTGAACCGCTACTTTAAAATAAATTTTATATTTTACTAGTAAATGCACTAGATTATATATGCAGTAATTATTATAGCAAAATCTAGTCAAACCCATACAAATTGGGACTAGCCCTAAGCTATATCAATCCTACTTACATCTTGGCAAACCAAAATAAATTAAATAATAAAATCTAAAACTATTCTTAAGTAATATAAAATATAGGAAACCAACACCTAAAAGATAAAATCAATGAACAGAAAATTGGAATATTGGGATTAAATATTGACAAACATGATATCAAAATATACCATATCTGACTATTAGATCCTTGACTAGTTTATATTATTTCCTTTGATTTCCTTTTCAAGTTACCAGAGTAATGAAGCCTTAATTAATCAACTAAGCCTTTATATTCCTAAATAAGAATGTTTTGTTAATTAATCGTTTCATGTTCTAAATCCTAACCTAATGACAATGCATAATTTCTTATATTTTACTTGTAGTCTAATGTTAGTTTGCCATGAAATCAAGTGAATTTACTTTACATTTTCCAAATTTTAACCCAATCTAATACGTATTCTATATAACATAAAATATATGCTTGACGACAAAAATTCCAAAGATACACACCAATTAAATATTTAATATAGAAATATCATAGGTCCATTAATCTAATATTTCAAACAACATGAGGACACAAATCATAATGGGAATAAAGAAATCTATAACAAAAATATAGAGAAAGGAAAGAGAGATCTTATTCTTGCGAAGAAATTCAATAACTCCTATCTTCTAATTATTGTATGAATTAATTCCTTCGCTTATAGTTGATGAGGATGTTGATTATCTATGAAAGACTAAAAGAAACTAAAAAAGAACAAATCTACGAAAATAACAATAATGTTGGTGGCTCTATGTTGTTCTATCTTTTCTCATTCACAATTGATCTCTCACAATGTGTTCCATTCCATGCCTTTTGTACCTAAGAAAACTACAGCTTATTTACTTGGATGTAATAGAAAAGGAATAAAATAACAATCCTTCTCAACTTTTTGTTACCTTGTTTACTTAAAAAATGGTTAAGGCAATTTAATTCTTAGAGCATTTTCTATTTCCACTTTATTGGGAATAGTTTTTTTTTTTCAATAACAAATAGAAAACTTATTTATTTATAAAGTAAGAGATTACATGGCCATCCCATTACAGTCCACAAGATTAACAGAGTCTTTATATACATAATTGGTAGAAAACAACTTTGAACAAGTGACGAGAGGCAAAAGATCCCTTCTTAACAAAGGGAGAACATCTTGTGGTGGAATAAAAAAATAAGCTTAAATGGCATTCAAAAGTTTTGCTTTTTTGGCATGATTGTCTACTATTACATTTGCTTCCCAATGTTCAAAAAGGAGCTTCAATTGTAAGAAGTCACTCAACGTTCCCCTATAGGCATGAAAAGCTAGTGAGTTGTGTGTTGAATGACCATATATAACTTCAAGAAGATCAACAACTATTTTGAAGTCCATTTGAATCTCCAATTTAGTGATGCCAACAAGTTTACAATCTTCAACCCCACCATAAGCCCTAAAGTTCTACAAATAAAATGTCTACAACTCCTAACATACAAGTATATCCAATTATCTAATCACCTTTGTCATTTCTTAACACTCCACCTACATTAACATCCCTTAATTTAATAAAGTAGGATGCATTTATGTTTAGTTTCAACCATCCTTCAAGAGGTGATTGCCATGTAACATTAAGAAGGCCTCATGCTTTAAGCTTTGTTTTCTATAAACACCTGTGACCCAATATTCATTAGCTATAGTTCTGGCTTGCTACTTGGTGAAATCTAAATTGATATTGTTGGATTCATTTGCATATAAGCTATGGTTCCTTTGCTTCCAACACAACTAACGCTAGTAGGAAGCAAAGGCAAGATGTTGTTGAAGCCGTTGATTAATTGTCTAGTCAGGCAATATAGTATAAGCAAACCTACTGATATATTGACTAATAATAGGACAATCAACCACAATTGTTAAAATCATGATTTCACCTATGAGATTCTATGAGCTTATAATTTTAAGAAGTTCTTTTGAGTTAATTTAGGGGTAAAATCTTTTTTGTATATAAACTTACAATTTTAATTGGGTCACATATTAAACTCGATGGAAATTTATGTTTTTAACCGAGTAATTCTACATATCTTAATTAAATGGGCTAAAAAATAAGAAGAAATATAATGAAGCTTCTACAAATTATCGATTATTAGAAGATTACATCATCTTCCCTATACTATTCTATATCTTTTCCCTTTCACTCTCTCTTAGTCCTTTGTCTCAAGTTCATAACCTTCATTCAGGTTCTAGCTCCAACAGAAATGTTCAAAGGAAAACTACATACTTTAGCTGTACTATTAACAATTTAAGATGAGTTGAAAGATTTAGCTCTCTTTAATTCGTTACTTTAAAAAAATGGAAAAAAGTTTAGTTTCAACTTTACGTATTCTTCTTCTATACATGGTAGATTATATATTCAAAACTTATAATGAAATAAAACTTTTTTTTTTTATCTCCATTATATATTTCATGTTTTCAATAACTATTATAAGTATATTTACATTTTTTTTAAAGATATTTTACATAAGTTGTAGAAATTTATATTTTCACGTTTCAACTTTACATTCCGATTTTATGGACCCTCTGGTAATTCTAGATAGAATTATAAATTTGACAACCTTACAAGCAATAATGGTGAGCAAAAAACAGTTTCATTTAGATTGTTACAACATTGACAAGAATGTGTTATTAATTTCCTAGCAGTCAAATTTGTAGCAACCGACAATGTGTTATGAACAATTATCTAAAGGAAAATTTGCAACTTACAAGGAAGTTTTTGTCTCTATAGCCAATGAAGATCATGTAATAAGCTACCCCTTTCATGTGTCAATAATGCATAATAAAAATGCTACAAATCAAAAACTTCTCTTTGGAGCTGCACTAAGCAAGTTATCCTACGTATTTTTCATTAGCAAATAGGGATTAAACATTATGAATAATATATCAAAGATATCAAAGCCAATCAAGTTGTCATTCCATTCATTAATGGTTTTCTAGACTTGCGTAATTGTAAGTTTCTCCTTTCTTTCTCTATAGGTCTAAGATTATAGATCTAATTATAGTCCCTTTTAGCCATCTATCTTGCCAAAAGTTTAGCTTTTCACCATTCCTTAATATTGGTTTTGGTTTTGCTAAAGATAGTAGAGCATTATACCCTTTAACTAGGTTTTTCCATAATTTACTCTAAAGGGTGCTATTTTGGTGAAGAGTCCAAGCCCTTTTGATTTCATAAAGTCTATTTCGAGCTAAGAGGTTAATAAATCCTAGACCATCATGAGTTTTTGATTGTCATACTTTAGTCTAAGCAAGCCAATGAATTTTCTTACTCTCAATAAAGTTTATAGTTTTCATAGGAAGGGAATTTACTTGCATATAGTAATTAGGAATGGCATTGAGAATGGATTTTATCAAGATAGCTCTACCAACCATATTTAGCATTTTACCTTTCCAACTTGATAATTTTATTTATTTATTTATTTATTTATTTTTGCATTTTCTTTATGACTTCATCTAGGTCCTTATGTCTCAAACGTAGGCCTTTTTTTTATAGGAAATCGTAAGTATTTATTCGTTATATCTTTTTATTTAAATTCAAGATACTTAGGAATTTTTTTTCATGTTTCAAGAGGAGTATTTTTTGAGAAAAAATATTGAGGATTTAACATGATTAACCTTTAAACTAGACCACTCTTGAAACATTTCAATTGTAGCTTTTATAGTATTAGCTGACTTAGGAGAAGCTTCTGAAAGGACTAGGATATCATTGGCGAAGAATAGGTGAGAGAGCTTTATAGTAGAGTTCCTACATTTTATTAGCTTCCATTGATTATTTCGTATTTGTTGCTCAATTAATTTACTAAGGAATTCCATTCCAGTCATGAACAAGTAAGGAGAAAGTGGACCACCTTGTCGAATTCCTCTAGTAGGTGAGAATGAACTTAGCATTTCACCATTTACATGGCTTGAGTAGAAACTTGGCTAATGCATGATTTAATGAGCTGAATACAAGTTCGGGGGGAGATGGATTGCTTGCAACAATGAGAATAGATAGTCCCATTCAACATTATCAAAAGCTTTCTCTAAGTTGAGTTTTAATATCATGTAGCCCTTAGTACCTTTCTTGACCCTCATAGTATGCATTGCTTCTTGCAATAAGAGTGTGTTATCTGTTGTGTTTCACTTAGGTAGAAAACTTGCTTAGATAAGATAGATGAAGGTAGAGAGATGATGATAAATCAATTTAGAAGAAGCTTTGTGATAGCCTTGTAGATGGTGTTGCACGAGCTAATAGGCTTAAAATGGGATAATTGACTAGCTCCTTTTTAATTGGGGATCAAGACTATTAAGGTTCCTGGTAGTTTGTTTAGGAGGGTCCAATTGCATGTAGATGTCATTGAAGAGATGAAAGAGAGAGTGTTGGATTAGTTACCAATTTGTTGTATAGAATTTAGCATGTAACCAATCTTTGCTTAGGGTTTTTGTTGACCTTATACTAAAGAGGGCTTGTTTAAATTCTAGAAAGGAAATAAGCTCTAGAAGCTGAGTTAGTCGAGATTGAGTGAGCCCTCTATGTAGCGACCACGAATAATGTTGTGTAGAGCTTCACAAAATAGTTTTGAATGTGTTGTTTAAGTAAAATGGGGTGTTATCCAATTACCTGTAGAGTCTTGTAGAGCCCAAACTTTATTTTTATTCTTTTAGCTAGTACTATTGCATGATAATATCGTGTGTTTTGTTCTTCATCTTTTATCCATTTGTGTCTTGATTTCCACTTCCAAAGGTATTCTTCTTGCCTCAATATTAAATTTAATTGTTGCCTTAAGTGCTGCTTTCTATTTAGTAGATATTAAGAGGGGTGATTAGCTAAGGCAAACTCTAACTTCCTTAGCTCAATTAAGGTCTCCATTTTCCTATGGCCTAAAAAATCAAATATATTTTTATTCCACTCCCTAGTAGCTTCACTAAAATTATTAATAACTTTAATAAAATTGTTATGACATTGTTGCCAAATAGCTTTAATTGATGATGGGAAAGTCAGGTGAGAAAGCCACATAGTCTGAAATCTAAAGGGCCGACTCAGTTTTTAAGTAGGCGATGCAGGATGTATTTGTAGCATTAATGGACAATGATCTAAAACCAACTTGTTAAGATGTTTAATGGTCAAATTGTGGTAAAGGGCTTTCTAAGTGTAGTTGGCCCACCCTCTATCAATTCGAGTTTGTATGAGACTCGAAATGGGTTGCCTATTAGACCAGGTGAACCTAGGGCGGACAAAACCTAAATCTAAGAGGCCACAATCAAACATATAGTTATAATACGGTTCCAATTTTTTTATGTTAAAAGGAACACCACCCCACCTCTCGCTCTTATGTATAATGTCATTGAAATCCCCGATATAGACCAAGGTCTATCGCCAACAGAAACAAAATATTGCCTAAGTTTATCTCGTGACAGCTTCTTACCATTATCTTTATTACTAGCATAAATACTCGTAAAAGCCTAAGGAGTTTGGAACGGCCTAACCTGGATGAGCATGTAGATTTCCCGTAATGACTGATGGATGCGGGTGACCTCCACCATGCACTTTTGCCACATGAGCAGCAACCTTCCTTTCTGCCCATCCGCTTCCGAGCAAGCAATGCCATCAAAAGGTAAGTTAGCGGCCATTTCATATGCAGTTATGGCGTCCATCTTGATCTCAACAGGGAGTAGAATGCCTGGGTGCAAGTTATGCACCAGTTCCTTTATGGTGTTTATTTTCTGGAATAAACTAGCACGCCATGCGTTCCACGCAATCAGCTTAATTAGTTTTAGAGATTGGGGAATTGTTTCAGGATCCATTAGGGTGACGGCGAGTTGACACCACTGCGACTACAATGCAAGCTCGATAACCCTCCGAACCTCAAGGTGGAACTTTAATGTACAGAAATCACAGAGAAGCATGGCTACAGCTTTCTCCTTACTGCTGAACACCAAGGAGTTTGTCATGATTCCTGTCGTGGGTGTGGTGGCTAGAATCAGTGACGGGGTTGGTTCGAAGTTGACTCATTGGAATAACATCTAAATTGACGTAATGCATGTGAGCTCCCACTATTTTAGAACTAGATTGGGGTGGCCAAGATGATCCAGCACTAACAGGCAAGTGCAATTAGTCAATTTATAGTATAAATTAAAATAAATGTGTGTCCGACTTCGATCCTATAGGAAACCAATGTATGTGAGAACCTAAGTTACTTAGCAATTTACCTAAAACTTCCAATTATCTAACTTTACAATATAAGGATAATTGTGATTAAATAGAAAAGATAAACAAGGATTGATAAAGTAAGAACAATAAAATAGATAAGAACAAGGAAAATAGTAAAACTAATTAAAACTAAAAGTAATAAACAATAAGAAGCATGATGTAATGGAAACAAAGAAGACATGATCCTTACTAAATTGTTTTCATTTACCCTCTAACTCTATACAATCTTTCAATCTCAATTATTCCTTGAATCGTAAAGATCCCTAATCCTTTTCTTATAAAAATCGGATTCTGAATTAGCTGGACTCACATATTTAGCTAATTCCTAATACTAAGACCCTTTCTACCAACATCATTGTTGAATAAAGTGCCACAGGATTGCATTAAGAACCCAGATCCTATTGTTAGGTTTTCTTAATCCAGAAAGATTTAATACATAATGTCTTCATGCACTAAACCCCTTCCAATTACACTTGTCCATTTATTGCAAGCGTCATGACTCCATAGCAAACTCAGACGTCAAATTAGTAACCACGATGTTTAGCCTAAAATTCAATTTTCTATTTTTTTTCTTAACTTGGTTTAAAACTAAACCTTATGCCTATTTAATTTAAACCCTCAACATAAGTTAAGAAAAAATAGCTTTTTATAGTTTCGTAAAATTGGAGTCGCTACCCAATAAAACCTAAAACTAGAAAAAATGAGTAAATTAGAACCGATTATACTGCTTAATTCTAATTTAGCTACCAGTCTACGTTTTGAAAACTTTTTTGAAAAGTTTCATAGAAACCAAAGAAAATCAAGCTCAAGGCTAACCTATTAAAACCATAAGGTTATCACATTTAAAATATTAAATTGGGCCACAACTTTTAAAATACCTCTTAAACTTAAAAGAAACAATTTTCTTTAATTTTTTTCATTTTATTTTAAATATTTTAATTTTTTGCTTTATTTATTTTTTGAAAATTTTTTATTTTCTAATAAAGCAAAGGGAAAATAATTTTTTTATTTTTTTATAGTCGCCTCATAGGTACATACATATTCGTTATTTAAAATCAAACCGTCGTAGTTCTATTTTGTAATACTTTAGTGGTTTGGTTGTTTTTAATTTTGAAAACAAGCCGAGTTTACATCATTAACCCATTTATTTAATTTTGAAAAAATTTTAAGAAAGGACCTTAATTTTATTTGTGCTAACTTTAAAAAAAAAAAAAATCCTAATTGATTTTAATTTCCTTTTTAGAAAAGGTTGATTGAATTTTTTTTTTTTAAACATTTTCTTAAGTGATATAACTTTTTTTCTACTAAAAACATATTTTCCTAAAGGATAATGTAATTCATTTTTTTTTTATTTTTTCTTTTCATAAAAGCTTACAGTATCTATTCAAGAAGAAAAAGAAATATTCATTTTTTAAGAAGAACTCTATCATGCCTAAAACCAAATAGTTATAATAGCCACACCGTATAAACCAATTTAACCTAGAAGCTAGCTACTTTACCTACTAACGTAGGTATAGCTTACGTAAGGCGCTTAGCACTTCACCGCTTTGAGCCATCCAATTCTAAATCTAATAGATATCAACCTGTGATATAACTTTTCAAAATAACTTCTGAAAATAATTTTATGGCTTAAATATCCGAGAAAAGCAAGCTTTATAAATCATATGAAATGCAAAATCTCAACTTTTAACAAAAATTTTTAAGAATTAAATTGATCTAAGTAAATAAAGCAATTAGTACAGGATTTATAAAAGTTCACAGGTTTATAAATCATAGTATCAATATCCAAAGTTGAAAACTAAAGAGTCACCAGTGGATACCCTATTAATTTCCCTATGAGTTAGTACAACCGATAAATAAATAAGAATTCAAACCATTAGTTTTGAATCTCACTCCTCAATCCTGCTCTCTAATCTTTACTTAGAGTAGTATTGATGTATCTACCAAGGAACCTGCAAAACAATCATAGGAGAATAAGTGAAAACTTGCTCAGTAAGTGGGACGAAGATAATAGCACATATCTGATACTGAGCAACCAAGATTTTTAAATAAGTTTAGTTAAATGCTATCTATGTACAAGCAAATGTTATCACATAACGTTATCCAATCTGTCATAAGATCAAAGAAATTGTGCCCACTCTAATCCGAGTTGACGAGTTTGATGCCGGACACTTTGTAGATTGAAACCAAATCCAGGCTTATGCAATAAAAAACATACTACACCCGAGACTTCACTTTGAACTACGGTCCCCTAACCTTGCCGCAACCTCCTCTCCTGTCACTTAATATGACTATAGGTTGGAAGAGAACCATTTCAACTATCCTCATAAAAGGGTCCATGTTTAGCATAAGAAACCTAATCGTACTCTTAATTGA
Source organism: Lumnitzera littorea (assembly GCA_024138015.1). NCBI lineage: Eukaryota > Viridiplantae > Streptophyta > Magnoliopsida > Myrtales > Combretaceae > Lumnitzera > Lumnitzera littorea. The sequence goes on along the minus strand of JAMXBB010000005.1, from coordinate 25,106,997 downwards.
TTGTGATGCATATTCAATTAGAAATTAAGCTGAGTTTGAGTTAGTTTGCTTTTTGGGATGATCAAGCAATTTCAAACAATTTAATCAAGCAACATCGTAATGCAACCAACATATAAAGGCTAGCACTCCAAATAGCAAAACAATATTCAAGCACACACATTGCATATGTATAACAAACTAACTTACAATCACAACCAAGACATATACTAAGGTCTCCAATTATCGTTAAATAATACTTCAAAGTGTAATAAAGCACCGATCCCACTTACCTGGAACTCAATTGCTCACTAACTTAGTTATTCACTTGTCCCACCTTAGAGAATTCCCTATATATTTAGTTAATTTATTATTTTAGTAACTATATAAGACATGAGAAACCATTTATTTGCTCATCACCTTAGAAACTAGGTTGGTTTGGAACTTAATTTATAAGTTATGTTGGCATAAGTATAAGAAGTTAGAGTCATTTCGTTAATGAATTATACCTTTAATACCTTTTGAGCTAAGTTCTAAGTAAAATCAACTATGAAACTTTTACACTAAGAAGCCTCTAAATTACCCCTTGAACCTTACTAGAATAAGAGTTCATAACAAAACCAACTTCTGAATTAACCTCTAAATTTGATGAGTATTCAAGATTTCTTACGAATTATCCTCTAAGGCAGCTTCTGAGTGCTCACATTCATGTGTTTTCATTCCAAATATCCTCTAAGTCACCTTCTGAACCAATTATATAGTCTACTCAACTTTAAATATTTTGGTAAGATACCCTCTATGCTACCCTCTGAGCCCAACTAAATTCAAATTTCTTAACAGTTTGCCTCTAACTCAGTCTCTGAGCCTCCTCCTATTTCACCACTCACTCATAATCTTGCCTCTGATTTAACTTCTAGGTAAATATTTAGTAAAATGTTTTCCCTTAACATCTTTTGAGTTATCATTTGCCCAAGCTCAAGTTACATACAACCTATTAATTTATCTGCTTTTGCACCCAAACTCAAGCATAAATAACCAAAGTAACATTTCAACCAATACTTCTCAATCTCATTACATCTTAAAGTCCTCAAGTAAGACATCATAATTCACCAATTCATAAAGTTTACATACCACTAAACCACACATTTAAGAGCACATTGTTAATTTTTTGTACTCTTCCCTACAAAACCTAATTTAATAGCTCTAGTATACAATAAATACTCCATTGATCATTGAAACTTAGAATCTAAGTAAGGTTTTAAGGAAAAATACACTAGTTTTTACCAAAATCATCATTTTGATCATAATTTAGAGCTCAAAAATTATGAAAAATAGTTTTATGAAAAATATTTTCATAATATTTCAATATAAGTATAGAAAATTTTGTAGAAAAATTTAGGGTTAGAAACTACATCATTTGGACACTTTAATTCAACATCAAAAATAGTTCGGTTTTGTTGATTTCTTAAGGACATGTAATATAACTATTAAATTTATACAAAGTAAAATTTTTTTCAAATTCTACACATAAAATTACTTTGGAATAAATTTTTCTATAATTTTCTAGATTACATTAATATTTTTAATTTTTTTTTTTTAATATCGATAGTTTTGAGGACACCCATTAGAAGATTACACTCTAGCCACTAGTGGCAACCACAAAATTATCCTAACCTAAATGCAGCCTCCTCTATTGCTTGGTAGTGGCAACTAGTTCCCAACGACTCCCTAAGCCATTGAACATCATAAAGCCTAAATTACACTCAATTTTGTATATTTTTTCTAAATTCAACCCTTTAATCTCTAAAACCCAACTTTATTTTTCTTAAATTCCCCCCTACATGTATGAATTTTGAAGAGTGTTTTTGGAATTTTTTAGAGCTTGAAAGTTATTGAAATGAAATTTTCTTTCTCTCCCTTTAAGTAATTTATGCTTTTATACTAACCTAATTGCATAGTTAAACTATCTAATTTCCTAGCACCTAGCCATTTCTTTCCACATGCCTAAAGCAAATATAATCCATCTTCCCTTGATGTTTTATAAGTGTTGTTAAATTTTTTAATAAATTTATTTGGCTTATTTGGCCTAAAATGTAGTATTTTAGGTATTTTGGTTAATTACGGGTATTTATCTATACATAATAATTACTCATAGTGCACACATATATATATTCTACATGTAATTTTATGTACATAATAATTTTATTACATATATAACTTATCTCCAAAAATTTTCCAATTAATGGAGCCTATTTTATGCAATTACAATAAATAATATGTAATTTAGTTAAGTTACACTATTTTATCTATATTATTATTTTATTATATTTTTAATATCTAAGTTCACGAGACCTCATCAGCTAATTTCTCGAGCCTACTTATAAATTTCTATATCAATCGGGTTAGTTTTATTGACGCCTTAAATTATCCATTCAAAGAAACTAAGTAAAAATTTGGGTTTCACAAACTCTATAGAAAATGATTTAATGATTTAAGGAATTTTTTTATTCAAAGAAGCTTACTTCTAGAAAATTATTTGAGAAAAATCTTATTTATTGTTAAACTTAGTGATTTCTTAAAAAAAAAAAAAAGAACATTTATTATTTTTCATTTTTTATTTTATTTTATATTTTGTTAATTTTTATTTTAGTAGGCCTTCATAGTCCCAAGGGCGATGATTAGCTCACAACATTCCAAGACCACATAGTCCGCCCAACCTAATTTTTACTTTTATGATTTCTTTTATTATTAAATGTAAGCCCTACTCATCCCTAAGAGATGGTTACCCTACAACATTTGAGGACTACACATGTACCTACCGCTAGAATTAATAAACATACAAACTAATAAAGAAAAAAAGAAGATCAATCCTAGGTCAAAATGGGTCACACATGAGTTAAAGGCAAGTCATGTAAGTTACATGAGAGAGAGAAAGCGTCGGCAAGGGTAGCTTCACATAACTTCGACGATGGTTGAAAGCGGTGAAGAGAGAAAAGAAAAAAGAGTTAGAAAACAAAGAAATTTATTTAATTAATAAATTCAAATAAACGAATGAACCAATAAAATAACCATAATAATAATAAGAAAAAATTATAGAATTTCCTATCATGGATCAAACGGTGACTATAACAAGATGGTTTCCTAGTGTTTTGGCGATGGTTGCAAGTGGCGTTGAGAGAGAAAGTAATTTTTTTTTTATAGATATCATAGTTGAATCAATGATGGAAAATATTAAATATGGAATGATTTTCTTTCATGTTTGGGATCTATGTAAGTGAACAAATTTGGACAATATCTGATGCTAAATTCAAAGCAACGCATGAAAAGCATGATCAAAATTTGCCAGGAATGTGCCTACCACACTTAGAAGTGATGTGGTGATGATGTGGTGGTTGACATGACAATGATGTGGCGACATATTAGACAACATGGCAAATGATGTAACGATGACATGATACCATAGCGACGACATTACATGGTGACATGGGGGATGAGGTCACAATGACATGGTGCCGTAGTGAATGACATGAATTCATGTACCAATTAGGGATGGACAAGTTTATAGGTGAAAGAAGAAAATAAAAGATATATTGTAATTATTGATTTTTGTCACGTTGTAGCCTAAAGTCTTAATCAACTAAGTTATTGCTTGATTCTTTTAATGTTTTACCAAAAATAATATTTAACCTATTTCTATACCTATTTTTAATAGAAGTCATAGTGAACATCAAGCCTTAAAATCGGTCTAAGCCTTTTGAGTTTGGAAAAACCAATTCATCCTCATATTTAATTATTGAATCTATTAGGCATATGTGAAAAATTATTTTCAAAAATAGATTGATTTGATATAATTATAGACACAGATCCGTTTAGTGCTCAGTTTCACTTAAAACTTAAATTGCTCATAAAATATTTAATTTAAGTCCGATTGAGGCGATGTTTGAAGCTACGTTTAACTTAAATGGTCTATTTCAATGATATTTTGAAAAATAAGTAAGTCAAACTTAATCAAAACTTACTTTTCAATAAAATACCCATTTTTGCTAAGAAATTGTGATTCTATTAAATCACATATACCTATTTAACTTTTAATTGAGCCCTTTGACCTTAAAGAACTAAAAGACCCTTGAAATGAAACCCAATTACCCATATTTCTCCAAAATCATGATGTTAGTTTTTTTTTTTTTTTCCATTGTCTTATTTTTATATTTTTCCAAATTTTTTATTTTTTTGAATTTTCTTATATATTTTCCTTTTTTTTATATTTTTCAAATTTTTCTTATTTTTTTGTGTTTTTCTAAAATAAGGCCTTTCATTTGGGAACTTTAAGATAACATGGGGAAAAAAGGGGATGTCTACACCCAATAAATACTAATTGAAAACATTATACTCTACGTAGTTAGAACATCAAATAATAATATCATAGAAAGAAAAAAAATATATTATAGAGAGAAAAAACATCATAATTCAAAGAAAGAAAGAAGTAATTAAGAGACTCCTAACAATATTCTAAACTACAATCCTACCCAATGGGGACTTTTTACGAAAACCTAACATTACGTTTACAAAGAGAGACCTAACAAAATAGAAGATTCATTGAATATTTTATGTTTAAAAATAGAAGATTTGCTTAAAAAATGGAACATTTATTCATCATATGGTGACCACGCCTTAGGTACACGACCGTAGTGGCTAAGCATACTCTTGTTCTTTGTGTAAAAACTTTGAATTTGAAGAAAATACTCGATGAATGGAATACATGTGGAGACCATGGCCGTAGTCCCTACTGAACTTCTTGTTTTGCTTGATTCTCATCTGAACTTCTTTTACTTCATTCCATAATCAATACTTTTGCTTCAAATTACTCCAAAAATTACTAAAGACCTTTAGAACTTCATAAAATACTTTGAAAGTCCCTGAAAATGAAACTTAAATGGATTAAGCCTAAAATAACATAAAAGTAATCTAATTATGCTTTTAAATAACACTAAATAACCATAAAAAATGTATGCTAAATCACAATTATCAAATTTCCCCACATTGAACCTTTTGCTTATCTTCAAGCAAAATAATGAAAAACAAAAAAAATATTTCAAGGACAAGATGATTAATTACAAATCTTAGAAAAGTGCACCCTTAAAATTTTAATTACTTAATAAAAATTTCTCCGAATTAGAATTTTTTTCGAATCTTTACAATGCATTTAAAATACTTAAATAATAACAAATTGAAACTTACCGAATTTCAATGATCAATCTAGTGGATCTAAAGTTAGCCACAATACTTAACCAGAAACTAAATTAGAGATTACAACGAACATAAATTAATCAAGAAGAAGTTGTAAGGATTTCCTCACTCTAACTCAAGATGATTGAAATCTTCCTAAATTATTTTTTACTTAAAAAATTAGACCGAATGTATATTACATCAATTCATCATTTGGTTATCCTTTCTTTCAATTTTCACTAAGAGGCTTATCAATTCAATTTCATTTTTCTTCTTGAAGCTTGACTCACATTGGGAAAATACTTCACTTTTCTAAAGAATCAAGGCTGATCCTTACTAACTTAGCTTTTTTAATTACCTAACGGTTGTTAGTGGGAAGATACCTCACTCATTTGAAGGACCAAAGCCGATCGTTAACAACTTCAATTAATTATTCTTTTCTTTTTACGATTGGCTTTTCTTAATTACCTAGCAGTTGTTAATAGGAAAGCATCTCACTATTTTTAAGGACCGAGGCCGATCCTTAACAACTTCAATTTTTTTTTTTTCTTTTTACGATTGGTAACGAGAAAGAGTCTTGTTTTTTTGAGAAATCAAGATTGATATATACCAATATTTAACAATTTATTTTATCTATTTAATTGTTTTATAACTCTAACTACTAATGATTTTTCAAAGGGATTTTAAATGACAAATCTCCTTTATTCATCCAATCTAAAAATTTTGAAAAAGAAGGATAAATAATTATTCTCTAAAGTTAAGCTTAGAAATCAAGATAACCATTCCTTAACCTATTCATATCTATCATAATCCCGAGTGTAAGTCTAAGCTTAAGATAAGGGTAACTTTGAATTCTAAAGATTTAATCACTTAAATTCAGCAAAATATTCCAAATTCAAAAAGGATTGGACAAATTCAAAAAATAATTTTGCTTGCTTATTTAGGGGGTACAATTTTTTTAATATTTTTTGAGAAAATTTCTCAAAAATTTAAATGTGTATCTAATAATCTTAGTATACATAATCTAAACTTCTCCCCCTTACACACACACATAAGTTGTAAATTGTCCTCAATGTACATAATAGAAGCCATTCAAAAATTCAAGTAGGTGGAAAAATAGAAATAATAAAGAGAAAGAAACTAAAACTTTCCTAGTTTTTGATATTGATCCTTGAAAATTTTTAAGTACATATGCTAAGTTCCATTGACCAATTATACTCACGAAGTTTTTTTGCATAAAAGAAACAAGTTAACTAAAAAAAGAAAAGAAAAAGTTAGATTAGACAAAATAAGCTAAATAAAACTGCTAATATTAAGTCAAATACCGAATGTTAGTCTTTTATAGAACCGTTAAAACATAGACAATATAGAAACAATTATCTAGGAAAAAGATAGCAATAGTATTTAAACTATTACAGTCATTCAAAATAAAAGAAACATCAAACCAAGTCTTCTAAAAATAAAAATGCAAGAAAGACTCGTTCTTCATCTTCATCACCATCCTATTCCTCAATTTCATAATCTGCATCTAACTCTTCATCTAAGTTAGGCTCTAGCATAGGAGGTAATGATGGTAGCTACATCTTCAAGTGTTCCACGATTGAGTCTCACCTCTTTAAAGCGTTATCTACCTTGTATGTTAAGATTATTTACTTTTTCACTATCTTTCCCATAAACTTCTTTATTAGTTTGATCATTGAAGAAGATGAACCACGTCGTTGTCGCTATGAAGATGAAGAAGAAGAAGCCTCACCAATTGGCTCAAGTGGGACTTCAAGTAGTGGTAAGACCTACATGGCCTTAATGGCATTATATGTGAGAAGGATACAGGGATTCAGTGTTCACATGTGAGGTGTATTAGGCAAGCCATGTAAACTTAAGCAAGTGATGAAACAACTTGCAAAAATAAACATAGCATGCCCATTAGTAGCTCGAGTCTTAAGAAACTAAGCTATCCTAACAACCAAATTGATGGGCCAGTTCTTAGCAATGCTATGTAAGTATAAAATGTTCCTTTCATTCACAACTCCTTGGCTATTTCCTCTACCTGTCAAATTCCTAACTAGAACATAATAAATTAGTCTTAAAGTAAGGTCAGTCAAATTTGAAGCTTTTGACTTCCCTGGATTATAAGTTCCTCTCCCTTGAGTTAAGTCACCCTAGAAAACTACTTCAGGTACTCCCTAAAGCAATTTATAAGGCAATTCCATACATTCCCCCCTTCTAATAAAATTAGCTAAGTATAAACCCATATGGATGCCTAAATCATCAATTGTTGATTTCATGGCCAAAACATCTAAAGTGAATGGAATTCTACCTACCTAGAGAGAGGTTATCAGTACCTAACCTAAAGGTACTGAGGAATTCCAAAGCCAACTCTTTATATACTGGCTCATGGATTATTAACAACTAGTCCCATCCTCCAAATTTTATCAGTTGTCTAATTTTGACTTCATAACTAGTCCAAGCTAATGCCTCCTAATTAAAATAAGCAAATTCACCAAATTCTTTCTAGGAAAAGCAAGAGTATCTCTCCTGCTGCCACAGAAGGCAAAATTGAAGAAGCGGGTATATAGTGAGTAAGCCAGAGTTCTTACAACATATGTGTTTCTTTTGTGGCATTTTTCTGCAATCAAAAAGGAAAAGGAATTCAAATTTGATACAAAGAGCAATTCATGTGATATAAACAATAGTTAATTCAAGAAACTAATAAAGCTCAATTATCATCCTTATTTAATTGCTAGTTTACTCACTAAGCAACATAGGCAACAATTAAATTAACAAAAGACTTGTATAGTATAATGCTAGTTTTGCTAAAATCATCGATTAATGCACTTATAGAGTTGATTAAGTCCTAGTTACATAATCTTATTGACAAAAATTTTAGCATTTAATATATGCAAATTCTTCAAACTTTACTTAATATGAGAGATTCTTAAAATAGCAGCATGTTAATTTCTCAAAACATGGATTAATGAAATCAATAGGTTAATAAGACAATAATTTTCAATCTTTGACCTATAATTTTATATTCTCAATTGACAATGAACATTAGTATTCAAGGATTGAAACTTGTTTTCTCACAATTTGATAATGTAATTACTAACTCCGAATTTCATAATTCTAACACGAATTTAGGACATGTGCTAGAAATAAATCCATGTATATAATTTCTAAAAATTTATGGATTAAAAAATTACACAAAAAATTTCAACATCAACAAGTTTCATTATTTCAGCATATGTTATAGAGCAAGAATAATTCCAACCACAAATCCAATCACTTTCTCATACTTTCCCATCACTTCCCTCACTTTCCTCGACTTTTTTTCACTCTCTCATCTGCAATCCTTAACAAACATGTACTTTTTCTAAGGATGTAACCGGGCAAGCTTTGTAAAACCCGAACCTAACCCTATAGGGTTTGTTTTTTTTTTCAAAACCCTATTAAAACCTTATAAGGTTTTATCCCCTATTCCCAAAAACCCAACCGTATAAGGTTCTTAACCCCATAGGGATAGGTTTTTGTATGATTCAAAAGACCTTATAAGAGTAGGTTTTTATAGGGTTTAATGAGATTAGGAAGAAAATAGAAAAGAAGAAGTTAAATAAAATTAAGATTATATTTACTAAATTACATAATAATAAAAACTGAGAATTAAATATGTTGTACAATATAAAATTTATATATAATATGCATATTGCATAAGTTAAGAGTAAATATTTTTATTAATATATATTTTTCTACTTGATCGGGTTCTTTTATAATTCCTATTGAGTTCAACCGGTCAGGTACCCTTTAACAACTCGCCTAGTTGTATGCTAACTTTTTCATGGAGTTATTAACAAATATCGTATGGAAAATACATTTCATTACACTAGAATTCTTAAATTACTCCTAAAATTTAAGATTTAAACACATGCATTCAAGGATAAAACCCTTATAAAAAATCACATTTTCAAACAATCTAATTATAGATCTAAGAAAATAACTAAGGAGAGATTATGCGTGTACCTTGATTTTATAGAGTATGGTGTTAGATAGTGGTGTTTTGTGATGATTTAATGTATAGAGAGAGAAAGAGAGAAATAAAGGAGAAGGTGCATGTAGAGAGAGAAAGAGGCGTTGAGAAAGAAATTAGATTGTTTTTCTTATGGTCTTTAAATTTACCAAACCATAAGCACAATCCACTACCATGTAGTTCGACCGTGGTCCATATTATGTTTTATTTTTCCTTACCTTCCGTGGACCTCTCATCCATGTTTTCTTTTGAAATTTCTCATGAAATTCTCTACAAGGGGAATACATGCTAGGTGTACGGGCATAGACCTTAGCCATATTCTTCTCCAAGCCTTCAATTCATGCGATTTTGGTTCCTCATATTTGATTTCTACAATGGCCTTAGAAAAGCCTAATGTAAGAACAAATTGAAGCATAAAACAAATCAAATATCAATTGGATGAAAACTTTAAATCCACTATTACAACAAAGAATCAATAAGTGCTGTTAGAGGAAGAAATTGTTCAAAGCAAGGCAACACTATTAAAATTCGATACTTGAATCGACTTATGACAAGATAACAAAAATAAATAAAACAATGAAAATAAACCAAATCAAACTTAGGTTGCCACCTAAAGGCCACTATTATTTTACATCGTTGACTCAACAATTGAATCCATTCCTTCATGTAATTCCCTGATTAATACTTGTACACTTAACCAGTTAAAAGCGTACTAAGAAAATACTAAAAGAATCGCAAGAAAGATTATTATAATAGTGTTAGAATAATTAGAAACTAGGGTTTTTGCTAATTCTAACTAGGTTACTAGTTTAGCTTCCTAATAAAGGTGCCAAAAACTTAATCAATAGCAAGCAAATACACCTAATCAAGTTATAGCAAAGAATAAAACGAATATGAGTCTAAGTATCTATCCTATTGGGAATCAATGTGTGAGATCCTAAGTTACTTGACAATTTACTTAAAACTTCCAATTATCTAACTTTATAATATAAGGATAATCGTGATTAAATAAGAAAGATGAATAAAGATTGATAAAGTAAGAACATTAAAATAAATAAAAACAATGAAAATAGCAAAACTAATTAAAACTAAAATTAATAAAAAAAATAAGAAGCATGATGCAATGAAAATAAAGAAGACATTATCCTTAGTAAATTGTTATTATTTACTCTTGAATTCCATGCAACATTTGCAATCTTAATTATTCTCTTGACTATGGAAATTCCTAATCCCATTCCTCTAGAAATCACATTCTAAATTAACTGAACTCGCATCTCTAACTAATTCCTAACCTTGAGACTCTGTATACCCGTATTGCTGCTGAATAAAGCATTGTAGGATCACATTAAGAACCTAGATCTTGCTATTAGGTTTTCCTAATTCAAAAAGATTTAATATCTAATCTCTTAGCGCACTGAACCCTTTCTAATTACACTTGTTTATTTATTGCAGGTCTTACAATTCTATAGCAAACTCAAATATCAAATTGGCAACCACGGGAAATTCTAATTGAAGACATGATACTCTGCATAATTAGATCATTAAAAAATAATATCATAGAGAAAAAAAAGAAAAGTTGTTACAAAGAAAATTGAATTTCAATAATAATTTACTAAGAATGATTTAAAAGAAAAAATAACGTAATTTAGAGAAAGAGAGAAGTAGTTGAGAGATATTCAACAATATTCTAGACTACAATTCTACCGAAAGGGGGCTCTTTATGAAAACTTAAGTTTAAGGATTTATTTATAGGGAGTAAGGCTAGATTTACAAAGACAATTTTTATAAAATAGAATATTCATTAAATATTTCATGCCGAAAAATAAAAAATTTGCTATAAAACATGGAAAATTCGCTCATCATGTGATAACCGTATCCTAGGTACACAGCTATGATGGCAGGGCATATCCTTATTTTACATACAAAAACCTCAAATTTGAGGAAATTACTCAATAAATAGAACGCATGTGGGGACCACAATCATAATCCTTACTGAACTTCTTTCTTCACTCAATTCTCATCTGAATTTCCTTTGCTTCACTCTGTGATCTATGCTTTTATTTCAAATTACTCAAAAAATTACTAAAAACCTTGAAAATTTCATAAAATATTCTATAAATTCTCGAAAATGAAATTTAAATAGATTAAACCCAAAATAACATAAAAATAACCTAATTAAGGTCTAAAATATTACTAAATAACCATAGAAAATATATTAAATTCGTATTATCAATATTGTCATGAGGTATTCCCGTGTTGTTGTTAGTAGAACCCCACCGTGCCATGCCTATCTTATGTGCTCCCAAGTCACATAAAGGCGAATCTGTGGTGTTTGTTCTGCAGGAATTATTAGGTCGTTCACATACGTGAGTTGGGACAACTCCATTAAGGTTCAGGTTTGGCCGTTTAGGAACTGTACCTCTACCTAATTTCCTCAACTAACAACCCTACTTAACAAAAAGAAAAGGCATTAAAAATTAAATGAATTTTATGATTTTATAGATAACACCTTATATTCCACACCTCATATTGATGCGGATGATCACCCTCTGCCCAGCGCGACTAAGCAAGCTATGCCAAACTCAACGAAAACAACCCTAAACTTAAGATTACAAAATGTCAGCGGTCTTAAGAAATTTTATCTAGATGTCATAGCCACTATCATTCCATATGCTTATGGAAAAAATTTTCATTTAATTGATAGCAATGAAGATATGGATGAGGATCAAGAGGTCACTGAAGATGATACTCCAAGAAATAAAAGTTCTGAATTCGATCAACAAGAAGGAATACTACCAGAAGGCATTAAAAAATTTTTCTTTTTCCCCACGCGAGAAACATATGTTAAGGCAACCTCGGAAGAATGCTATTATTGTTAAGGTATATGGTCAGCTAATCACGTATCCAATTCTTCTACTGAAGATGGAGGCTCTGAGGAAGTTAGCAAATGAATTTACCATGATAAATTTGTGTATGGGATTTCACACTAAAATCTTCCAATCATCCAATCAATAGATGATTTACATATGGTTGTCAAGAATAGACCTTAGTTTATTGCGAATTAAGCCCAAAATAACGTAATTAAGGTCTAAAATATTACTAAATAACCTTAAAAAAAATGTATGTTAAATTCGTATTATTAGTATTGTCATGAGGTATTCCTGTGTTGTTGTTAGTAATCCCCATCGTGCCATGCCCGGCTTACGTGCTCCAAAGTCACATAAAGGCGAATCAATGGTGTCTGTTCTACAGGAACTATCAGGTTGTTCACAAGTCTGTAGTGAGATTTGTTCTTTTTCATTTAGGAAAATTATCACTAGGAGATTTGGGACTAGATTTAAACTCAATTTGTTAGGGATTTGATGTTTTTGGGAATGATAAAATCAGATCAGAGGAGTTTAATAGATGGGATGGGGGTTGTAGTGCTAGCTCCTCATGATTATTTCCTGTAGAAGAATCTAATTACTCTGGTTGTGAAGTTTTCATGGTTGATTGAGGGTTTTCTGTTCATATTTGGTTGTAACAGACATTGTTTGTGACATTAATAGGGGCAGATAGAGAGGGTTTGGGATTGCAAGTGGTGATGGTTTGGTTGTTTAGAATTTCGGGTTGGGTCGAGGAGTTTATTTCTTAGTCATGCAGATCTCCTTGGTGGTGTAACAAGAATCTAATCTTTGTAAGGAGAAGAAGTAGGTAGCAATGACGCCATTTTTGATGAAATATTGAGGGTTTTTTGGGAATCGAAACACGGGGGCTTCCGCATTAGTGGAGGCTTCAGCTTTTTCTTTTTGGTACTATGGAGAATTTAAATCTTGCAAGCCATTTTTGATATCGAAGGACTTAGTGGCCTCCATTTCATTAACGGAGGAGCCACAGTTAGAGTAAGAGCATTGACAATTTGCTTTAGTGTCACCAAGTCTACCACACGCAAAACATAAATTTTTTAACCCTTCATATTGCACTTTGTAAGAAGATTATTTACGATTAACGTATGAATTACGGGCTTTTCTAAATTAATTTGAATATACCATCGTGCAAACCGACCTCGTTCGGTGTTTAAAACTACCGGATCATGTCGTAATACTGGACCATTAACCTCTCCAATTTTTTTTAAGGGCACTCTTACATTATGTTTGCGACGAGAAAAGGATTTAGAGGGAAAGAAAAGTAAAAGGAAATATCATAAATTTTTTTATTTGATTAAGAAGAAAAAGAAAGAGGAAAGAAATCTAATAATATAATTTTTAGTGTATCAAAATATCATAAAAGTCCTTCTACGATAAAAAAGGTATTTTTGTTTGAAAGATAAATTTATCATTTCATTGAAATTCCTTCTTAATTCTCTTCAATTTGGAGAGGATTATTTTTTATGAGATTAAGGGTAAGTTTTATTTTCTAAATCTATCCCCTCCCCCTTTCCTTCCTTTTCCAAACAAGGAAAAAGCAAAACTTTTCCTTCAAATTTCTCCCCTCCCATTTCCTTCCCTCAATACAAACACAGTGTTAGAGTAATACTCAAACAGAAGTTCTGGAGTACAAATCCAAATTGCAACTGCATCAAAAGTTGCACGGGACGCCTGAAAATTTGGTTTTCATTTTCGGATGGTGGCATAGCGGCCCGCAATAAACCAAGGTCTATTTTAGATAACCATATGTAAATCATCTACTGATTGGAAGATTATAGTGTAAAATTCCTTATCCAAATTTATCATGGTAAATGCATTTGCTAACTTCCTGAGAGCCTCCATCTTCAGTAGAAGAATTGAGTATATGATTGTCTAACCATATACCTTAACAATAATAGCATTCTTTCAAGGTTGCCTTAACATATGTTTCTCATGTAGGGAAAAAGAAATTTTTTAGTGCCTTCTGGTAGTACTCCTTTCTGTTGATCGAATTCAGAACTTTCATTTCCTGGACTATCATCTTCAATGACCTCTTGATCCTCATCCATATCTCCATTGCTATCAAATAAATGAAAATTTTTTCCATAAGCATATGGAATGATAGTGCCTGTGACATCCAAATAAAATTTCTTAAGACCGCTGACATTTTGTGATCTTAAGTTTGGGGTTGTTTTTGGTGAGTTTGGCATGGCATAGTTAGTCGCGTTGGGCAAAGGGTGATCATCCGCATTCATCTGAAGTGTGGAATATAAGGTGTTTTCTATAAAATCATAAAATTCATTTAATTTTCAATGTCTTTTCTTTTTATTAAGTAGAGTTGTTAGTTGAGGAAATTAGCTAGAGGTATAGGGGGAGAAAGGTTGGTCATTGCATGAGATAAAGAGAGCTAACAGATGATATGTTGCTCTTTTTATAATTTGGGAATAGTTATTAAAGAAGAAATGGTAGTATTTTTATTCCCTCTATAGAATAAATAAAATGTTTAAATAGTTTGACTAAATAGCACAAATTAATATTTTTAGTTATATTTTCAATTTAATACTATAATTAATAAATGAAGTAAACATGGAATAGATGTTTTCTGTAATAAAAAAATTATATAAAGTAAATAATAAAATAGAAATTTTTAAGATGTTTTTAATAACAATCATTTCCAAAAGCATAATCGTATACATTCCGTGTTCTATTTTATTTTTGAGAAAAGTAGAGAAAAATTCTTAATATTTCACATTTTTACGAATCAATTATTTACCATTCATTTAGTTCATTTGAGTAGCAAACCTTTTCAAATCGTATCAAATAAGTCCTTCAGTTAACTCTGTTGAAATTTTTATTATTATAGACATGTGTTAGTATATAATTGATCAATGTAAATACAAAAAAAAATCTCTAACATTTACTTGAATATAAAATGTTGATGATTAAAATAGATTAAATAAAAAATTAATGATTAATTTATATATATAGATAATCGTTAAAAAAAATTATATTTTTTTATTTTAAAATGTAAAAAGGATCGTAATCGAAGGCAGGCGAGAGTGGCCGTAGCTTTTACTTCAGTAGGTGTGATCTTGAACTCAACGTGGGGCTGACCTTGAATTCCTGGACGGATTGCCTTTCAAGTTTAATTGGTTGGCGTTTGGATCGATGGAAGTGTACTCGGTCAAATTTTAATGGACAGGGATTGGACCACGTTTGAGCAAGTGATTAGGCTTCACAAGTTAGTTGCGCGGAGATCGCATTGCTTCCAATTATTATTGCTGGACAAAACATGGACATGGCTGAAAGTTTGAAAATTAGAACCAAGCTGGTTGACAGGTTGCTATCGCAATTGAAATGTGGCAACAACTGAATTTAAATAAAACTTACTATTTTATTTTAGTATTTTTATTGAACTAAGATTGAAGAAAAGAAAAAATAAAATAAAATAAAAATTAAAGTGTCATGTTCTATCAAATTAATTAGAATCGAGTCAAGTTGTTTAAAGTTGAGTCGAATAATTATATGTGTTTAATTTAATGAATTCTAAAGTCGTTAAAGGATCAGACTTCATTAAAATATTTTTTACTCCAGTTCGATATAAAAAGGATTTTTATTTAATTTATATTAAGCTAAAATAGATTTAGAATTTATTAAATAGGTTATTAAACTAAATCAAGTTGAATTGGATTGAATCCAAAAAATAGAAAGCTTAAATCAATATAGGGTTTCTAAAAACTAAGTTAAATCTTTAAAAATTTTAAATTGTATCTTGCGTATCTAAGATTCATTATCGTATCTTTCATATGTAAAGTTTATAGAAATCAAATCTATATCTAAAAATATACAAAAAATTTTAATTGTATGGTTTATAAATAGTGAGTTGACAGTGAAGTTTAAGGCATTTTTAAAATTACACACTCCACACAATCACAAAAACACAAGTCCACAAGCCAACACCCACTTCGACAAACATGATCTACATCCAATCCCTATGAATACAATCATCGAAACACATCTCCTTACCACTCACATCAGAGCCACATACACTAATACTCACAAAACACTCAATCACTATAGCACGCACTCCACTACATTCCCCCAATCACTCATAAGCCCCATCCCCCACTAACTCACTTAGTCAACACAATCAACACACGCCAGCACATGCTACACTCCCTCATACATAGCTCACTGACACACTCTTTCGCTGAAACACAATACCCACAAACATTTCTCTCACACTCTCTCCCTTTCGACGATACGATACAATATCACACTATCCTTAGCTTTATGTAACATGAAATACACACACACTGACACAGCTATTCCCCACCTCGTCACCCACTTACCACACACTGATACACGTCCTTCGGCCATACCATACACTCATATACATTCGGTTACGATTGCACTCAATACTCTCTCACCACACTTACTACAACACACAACTACACACACTCTCTCTCACTTAACTTCACTTAGCCACTCACACATACGACCACATACACAACACATACACAAATCACTCCACAATTCGCACATTGCCACACGCAACCAGATTCTACTGCTATTGTACACACGTACAACCAATACATATACCGAATATGCAAATGTAGTCCAAACAGCCACAACACGATCAATATGAACACGCCAATCACACGCGACTCGACCCGTTCAAGTAATAAAATTTATTTTCTTTATTTAATTAATTTTTTCTGTAGTTAATTAATTATTTTACTAATTTGGTTTTATTTAGTGTAGGTTTTTTATTGTTTTTCCTTATTGCTCACTACATTTTTTTAGATAATTTGAATTTTGGATAAATTTAGTAAAATTACATTTTTTGAGAAATCACGAATTTTTTCTCTAAAATCCATATCCTCGAAGAAAATACGTATCAAAATACATATCTTGCATATAGAATTTAGAAAGGATTTTTTTTTCAACACGTAGTGATTTTCTTAATAAAAAAAATCTTAACCAGAGTTTTTAAAAAGAGATTTAATTAGTTATGGTTTTCTTAGATTTGTGAAATTAGATTTTTAAAAAATAATAATAAATGGTTAAATAAACGTAAATTTGGTTTGATTTTTAAATCTAAAAAGATCTACCTACTAAATATTTTCTAAAAAGAAATATATTAATTTGATCCTGACTAACGGATATGTAGCCATTTTTGGGGCAATCATATAAAAACTAAAAAAAAAAAACTTTTTTTTTCTTTGAAAAATTCATAATAAAAAATTCTTTTTAGTTATATTTTGCATATTTATATATATCTTAGTAATTTTATAAAAATATAAAGATAAAGCCAATTTTTTTTTTTTTTTGCATGGTAACTTAGTCTTAATAGGTTAACCCCTGAACTTAGTTTTTCTGATTAATTTTATAAAATTATTTTTTAAGAAAATATGCGGATCAGTCTAAAAACCCTAATTTCATTTTTTTACTAATTTAACTAGTTAGCAACTCCAATTTTTTAAAATATTTTTTAAACATTTTTTTAAAGAAAAATATTTCCTTAATTTAATGTCAAATAATTTACATTAAGTAGGCTGAGTTTAATATAGATTAAAATAAGGAAAATAAAATAGAGCTCAAAAGAATTAGTAACTCTATTAGGGAAGCTTAGTGAGCTAACTATGTAAAAATTAAAAATTAATTAATGGGCTTTTTGTATTGTTTTTCTTTTATTGTACTATAGTTGTACTAACTAGTTTTTTAATGATGCAAGCCCTAAGGAAAAAACTCGGCCCAATGGGCCCTTATTGGGGATTTTTGGGAGGGAAGATTTATTTATTAACAAATACTTACATGCTTAGATATGGTCGGATCTAAGTCACCTTAAGAACTTAAGAGGGCCGCCATTGTGTAACCCTCAGGTCACTAGGGTCTTTATCCTTGTCTGGCAGTAATAGGCAAGCCCACTCAAGTTTTAATATAGCTCACTAGGTTTTTCTTCGAAAATCCTTAAAACTATAGAGCTTGAGACCCATAGACCCCACTCTTCTATATTATTCTTTTTGAAAAAAGGAATAGTCGTTTTTTAAATTATAGAAAAATCTTAATTAATCCACAGTTGGTTCGGCATTCTTTTTCAAAAAAGGGGAAATTAAAAAATTAATAACCCTTATATATAAGTATTCATAAGCTTCATTTATTTCTAAATCTTATTTTAGATTTACTCATATATAAGTGTATTCTTAACCGTAGGCTTATAATAATTCCTATAATTTATTAATTACCAATCCCGTTGCGTTACACGTGTATGTAGCATATTGCATCACATTTATTTTATATTTTTAATTTACATATTTGTTTGTGTATACTATCTATTGTAATATATGTGAGAATTGTAGATTTTGTTTTATTTCATAAGCAATGACATAAAATCATTAATATTCCTCCTTTACCATGATGTACTAATGTTAAAAAAAAAAAAAAAAAGAAAGAAAAAAATTCGGTATTAACTTGTAAATTTTTTTTAGGCATGTAATTATGGAAGTCAACTAAAGTAAAGATTATTATAGAACTGTCATTTTTTCCAAGCTTTAAACAAATTTTTAAAAAAATAAAGAAAGTTCAAAAAGACATTTTATGATAAAAAATCAGTTTTATGATAATTATTTACTTGGTTGAATTTTATTGCAATGCTCTACATATACCATATTAAAAAATAAAAAAGATTTAACCATTAGATTCCTATTGTAAAGTATTCCCTACCTCAAAGTTATCAATCTTGTAAACATTTAAGTTCTCGTTCTTCATATTTATCCATTAAGTTGTCACGGTCCCAATAGAGTTTTCTCCATTAGTTATCACTCGTGTCATTTGCTCAATAAACTACTCATTGTAAAATAATTTCCGCTTCTCTATATCATCCTTGTAATATAATTGTCATCCTATGTCCTCAATTGTGAATCCTAATGGTTTCATTTTTTTTTTTTAACCTTCTATTTATATAATAAGTTTAGATTCATCAATGTCAATATTAGGTTATCTATAACATATAATCAACATTGATTTTTTTTTAAATAAAATTTTCCAAAAAAAAAAAGAAAGAATAGTTTTTAAAATTAAGAACTCGATTTAAAAAAAAAATGGAATACAATGTTGCTAATAAGAAGGGATTCTTGCAGGCTTTGAAATATTGCGTTTTAAGTGGTTTGGCCTAACCTGAAGCCCATAACCACTTGTTTTCAAAATCAACATGTTTGAAGTTCTTGAATAGAGAATAGCTACAACCAAAAGGGTTCTGAGTAATCATGTGAACCAAGTTGAGACCATGGTTTATACCCTAAGCTTAGGGGCTTAATGACATACCATCTGAGGCAGACAAGTCTAAAAAGTTGCCAATTCATGAGCTCAACAGTAACAGCAAAGGCTTGGGGAAGGAATTGGTGCAGAAATTGATGAAGATGAAAGAAGAAATCTTCCAAAAAATTGAAGAGAAAATGGAAGTTCTCAAGGATCACAATGTGCAGAGTGATCTGGGCTTAAGCAATGTTTGCGCTTTTAAAGACCACAAGTTAACCAAGAAGTTTAAGGTACCAAATTTTGAAAAGTATGATAGAACAAGTCGTCATAAACTTTATGCTCACAATATAGCCCAATTCTCTAAACATAAGCAATTGATGATTCAAACTTTTCAAAATAACTTAATTGGGGTAGTGTTGATTTAGTATGCCCAACAAGACTTGGTTGAGCTTGATACTTGGGATAAGCTAACTCAAGCCTTTTATTAATAGTACAAGTTCAATAAAGAAGTAACTCCTTCCCTGCTGGATTTGAATAACATGAAAATGAAGCCAACCGAGTCTTTTAAGGAATATGCCTAGAGATGGAGATTTACGGCCGCTCAAGCTATAGTACAATTGCCAAAAAATGAATTAATCAACATATTCATCCATACATTAGGTGAACCTTATTATAATCACCTCTTGGGCCATACCGCTTCTACGTTTGCAAACGTTGTTGTAGCCAGTAGTAGCATTGAAGATGTTATTAGAGTAGGGAGATTGATAGGAAAGAGATCAGCCCTATTGGATTCAAAGGCCATTATGAACACTACAATATCTTATCTAATGATACGCAAGCCTAGTGCCCTAAGCATTAGTCTAGAGCTCAAGGAAGATAAGTAAAGCCAGAAATCACCTAAAAGGAGGTTCACTCATATCTCAATTCTTATGTCTTGGGTCTATCGCTGCCTAAAAGAAAAGGACTTATCGCATCCAAAGACTCCAACACCAAGGTATAGACCTTGAAAATATGATCCCAATGCGTAATCCGAGTACCACATGGGTAAAAAAGGGCATGATACTGACCATTGCTGGGAATTGAAGAATAAAGTCCAAGATTTAATTAATGAAAAGTTAATCTAATTGGACTTCATTAGGGATCCAAGGCCCAAATTCAACACAGAGCCCACCATCAACATGATACAAACTTTGGAAAAGTTACAAAAAAATGGATTTAAATGGTCAAGTCCAAGGGGTATTTTACTGCTATGATCTGAAAAACAGGGTTGCAACCTTAGAAGAAAAGTTTATGATATTAGAAGAAAGGCTCATGGGTACAGAAATGGAAGTAGGTTATATGCTCAAGCAACTCAAAAACCTACATCCTAATATAAATATGATATCACAGCCAAAGCATGAGGATGATTCAGAGAAAGAAAAGTCAGGAGCAAATGTGCCAATTGGGAAAGCCTAAAATCAAGAGAAGCCCGTCCACAACAAGAGGAGGTGACTTACATAGTTCAAGATTCCAATGACCCAAGTGTTTGAGCAATTGAGAGATGTAGGACTACTGACATGTGAAAACCTAATAAAGAAATATAAGCCAAGGGATCATGACCCCAACAGATGGTGTAAATATCATGTAAGCCAAGTGGAGCATACCATAGAAGTCTGTTGGAAACTGAAGCATAAAATGTAAGATTTGATTGATGTTAAGGTTATCCAACTAAATTTTCTAAAGACTGATGAGTCTATGGGCAATAGTATCTGTAACTTAAGGGCATCAAATAGATAACCTCCAACATCAGGTATTGAGGGTTTACTATTATCATTTGACTAGGTGGCTTACCATTTGAAGCAATTGGGCATACCTCCAAAAGATCAATTTAACTAAATGGGCCAAGTTTGAAGAAGTGACAAAAATGAGGGTAAGAAGTGGAAAAGATTATTTCTTTTTAGAACAATCTTTCACTTTGGATATAAGATTTATTTGAATAAAGCATTTTTTTTTTTTCTTATGCATTTTGTTTTTCTATGATGTATACTTAGCTAAGCTTGACAAGGGCATGTCACTGGCCCTTTATTAATGAAATACATCATGCAAGACTTAAGGTAAGTGAAAATGGATAAAGTAAATGTAAACTCAGAACTTAAAATTTTCTACCTAAGGGAATGGTAACATGTTACTTAAAAGGTTTAGAATAAAAAGAGACAAACTATATTTGAAACAATAACCTTAAATACACATGAGAGTTAAGTGATACAATATGAGTAATTAAGCTCATTCCTTAAAGGAGGTCTATCTTGAACTTGGTATACGTGTCAAAATGATGTTAGGCATTCATTTCATCATCCTTAAACACAATTATCCCTTAAAAACCCATTTGTACCTTCAAGGATTTTTCTTAAAGTTAACCCTACTAAGAAACACCCCACATTAGGGCAATTAGGAGGTTAGTGTCATTAATTTAGAGAAAAGGAGTAGACTAACTTATGCTTGACTTAGTTATACCAATTCATGAGCAAATATTATCATAGATAATTCTTTTTTTTTTTAGGATGAAGAAGAGTTTTAAACCATATACACCTCACTCAAGCCTATACTCTCATTCAAATACCTCAAGCCCATAAACTTTTCCTAAACACTCCATGCCATATACGCTTCTCCTAAGCTTATATTCTTTAAACCTATGGTTTTAAAGCTTTGAATCCCATCAAGCAAAAACTCAACAAAGGAAGGTGACCGCCTTGACAAAAGAGAGAGAGAGAGAGAGAGAGAGAGAAGAAAAAGTAGAAAAAAAAAAAAGAAAAAGAAGAAAAAAGATAAAAATGTGAAAGAGAGAAAAATTGAAAATATTAACACGGTGATCACCTTCAAAGAAGAGCTAAATTACTAATAAGCCTGAAGTTCGAGCTTACGATGGTATCTAAAATCTGAACATTATAAATTCCCAAGCTCAAAAGCAAAGCCCTTATTTTATGATCCTGCCCAATTTATCATCTTTGATGAAACTCTTCTGACTAAAGAAATGGACTTATTTTAAACAAAATTTGCTTATGAAACCATGGCAAGCCCATATTTGATCACTCTTAGGTTCTTAGCTTGTAAACTCGAGACGAATGGTTTATAATTTCTTCAAAATTGGCTAAAGCACATTGATATCCATTTGCTTAAACCATTGACCAAAAGCCTTACATTACAAACCCGAAAAAGACCTATTTGATTAACCAAAGTGTACCACTTACAAGATAGGCTACAATTTTTTAAATTGATGCCAAAAGTGAAAATAAACCTGTGAGAGTATAAGAAAGTCCATTTAGACTGAACATTTTAAGTAATGATATATATCCCCTTAGTGGAAAATTGAAGAATAGTTGAATGCCTTCTCAAGGACATGAATAGTCTTAACCCTAAGTTTGAAATTAGTACTTCCAACTAGTTTAGAAATCATGAATTTTGCTCTAAGAAAGATTAAAAGAATGAGTGATCAATGGGCAAGGAGCAAGACAATCCATTATTTGTGATCTTTAGAGTCTTCAAAGCTTTCATATTTTTTAGCAATACAATTTTCCATCAAAGAGTTTTTTTTTTTTATTTAATTTCTTGCAAAAGCCTTTTCAAAAGAGAAATGGAACCTTTTTAAAAAATTGTCGAGAGAAATTTCTTAAAAGGAAAAAATCAATATTTTCAAAGAATCATCAAAATCTCTCAAACTTAAGTCTCATATTATTTTGTCAAAACTTATCAAAATCCTTGAAATTCATGTGTTACTTGCTCATAGGAGTACCATCTAGTCCTTTTTGGGATCGCTTATTCAAATAAGTGCTATCCTATTCCTTAGTTTGATTACCTGCTTAGTGGAGTACATCTAATCTTTTTTAGGATCACTTGCTCAAAAGAGCATCATCTTATCCTTAGTTGAATTGCCTGCTCATAAGAGTGCCATCCAATCATTTCTTATCCTTAGTTGGGTCGCTTGCTCAATGGAGCGCCATCTAATCCTTTCTAAGATTGCTTACGCAAAGGAACACTGTCCTATTTTTTTCAGATCACTTGCTCAAAGGAATGCTATCTAATTCCTTTTTAGGATTACTTACTCAGAGGAGCACTATCCTATTTAGTCCTTTTTAGGATCGCTTGCTCAAAGGAGTGCTATCCTACCCTTAGTTGGTCACTTGCTTAGTGGAGTGCCATCCGATCCTTTTTAGGATCGCCTGCTCAAAAGAGCGTTGTCCTATCTTTTGTCGGATCACTTATTCAAAGGAATGATATCTTATTCCTTTCTGGGATCGCTTACTCAAAGAAGCGTTATCCTATTTAGTCCATTTTAGGATCGCTTGCTCAAAGGAGTGCTATCTAACCCTTAGTTAAGTAATTTGCTCAGTGGAGCGTCATCTAATCCTTTCTAGGATCGCCAACTCAAAGGGGCGTTGTCCTATCTTTTGTTGGATCACTTGTTCAAAGGAACGTTGTGGTATGCCTTTTTAGGATCGCTTACTCAAAGGAGTGCTGTCCTATTTTATCCTTTGTTAGGATCACTTACTCAAAGGAGTATTGTCCTATTCTTTTTTGGATCGCTTACTCAAAGAAGCACCGTCCAATCATTTAAAAGATCGCTTACTCATAAGAGCACTGTCTCATTTTATCTTTAATAAAATGTCATCTTATCTTGTCTTGTCATTGAAAGATCCATCCTTTCGAGCAACAGATCTTTAAAGAGATTTATCTTCTTAAAGATACCCGACCTTTCAAGTCGAGACCCAATTTATTTAACAATCAAAGTCCTTATCATGCCAATTTAAGTAAGGGGAAAGCAAAAATGAGTATACCTTTTTTTGTCTTTATAGCAAAGTTTTTACAAACTTTACTATAAAAAGAAGCAACTGTAAACACCTTATTTTTTTCGTTTTATTTTAGTATTTTTATTTGCCTAAGTTTGAAAAAAAGAAAAAAAGAAAAAAAAATAAATATAATAAAAAATATAATAATAAATGAAAAATAAAATAAAATAACGAAAATTGAAAAATAATAAAAATAAAGTACCAAGTTGTATCGATTCAATTCGAGTTGAGTCAAGTTAAGTTAAGTCATTCAAGGTCAAGTCGAGTAATTGTATGTATTTAATTTAATAAATTCTAAAGTCGTTAAATGATCGAGCTTCATTAAAATATTTTTTAGTCCAATCTAATATAAAGTGGATTTTTATTTAATTTATATTGAGCTAAAATGAATTTAGGATTTATTAAATAAGTTATTGGGCTAATCAAGTTGAATTGAGTCAGGTCCCAAAAATAGAAAGCCTGAATCAATATAGAGTTTTTAGAAACTAAGTTGAATCTTCAAAGATTCTAAATTGTATCTTCCGTATTTAGGGTTTGTTATTGTATCTTTCGTATCTAGGATTTATTGACATCAAATCTATATCTAAAGAGATATGAAAGATACGATGTGTGGCTTATAAATAGTGAGTCGATGGTGAAGTTTAAAATGTTTTTACAATTATACACCCCATACTATCATAAAAACACAAGTCCATAATCTAACATCTACTCCAACAAACACGATCTGCATCCAATCCCTATGAATATAATCATCCAAACGCATCTCCTTACCACTCACGCCACAACCACATACATTAATACTCATGAAACACTCAATCACTACAGCACGCGCTCCACTACACTCCCCTGATCACTCACAAGCCCCGTCCCCTACTCACTCACTTGGTCAACACAATCAGCATACGCCACACTCCCTCATACACAGCTCATCGATACACTCTCTCATCGAAACACAACACACATAGACGTCTCTCTTGCACTGTCTCCCTTTCACCTGCACGATACAATATCACACTATCTTTGACTCTACGCAACATGAAACACACAAATACTAACACAACTATTCCCCATGCCATCACCCACTTGCCACACATTAATACACGTCCTTCGGCCACACCACATGCTCACATACACTCAATCACGATTGTACTCAACACTCTCTCACCGTACAGACTATAACATACGGCTACACATACTTTCTCTTACCTGACATCACTCAGCCACTCACACACTTGACCATACACTAATGCACCACACATGATCATATACACACTGCACACACAAATCACTCCACAATTCACACATTGCTACGCATGATCAGATTCCACCATTACCACACAAGACGCTGGATATGCGCACAACCAATACACACACTGGATACGCAAACATAGTCCATACAGCCACAACGCGATCAACATGAACACGCTGATCACGCACAACTCGACCTATTTAGGTAATAAAAATTATTTTCTTTATTTAATTATTTATTTTTGTTTTTTAAGTTAATTAATTATTTTACTATTTCGATTTTCTTTAGTGTAGGTTTTTTATTAATTTTTCTTAGCACTCATGATATTTTTTTAGATAATTTGAATTTTGGATAAATTTAGTAAAATTACATTTTTTCATCAAGATATGTATCTATGGAAAAGGAATCTTGCATATAGGATTTATAAAAGATATTTTTTTGACATATAGTGATTTTCTTGATAAAAAATTCTTAACCAAAGTCTTTAAAAAGAGATTTAGTTAGTTAAGGTTTTTTTAGATTTGTGAAATTAGATTTTTTTTAAATAATAATAAATGATTAAATAAACGTAAATCTGACTCAGTTTTCAAATCTAAAAAGATCAACCCACTAAATATTTTTTAAAAAGAACTACGTTAGTTTAATCCCAACTAGCGGGTATATAAACACATTTGAGGTAATCGTGTAAAAACTAAAAAAAAAAAATATTTTCTTTTTTCTTGAAAAATTTATAATAAAAAATTCGTTTTAATTATATTTTGTATATCTGTATATATCTTAGTACTTTTAGAAAAATATAAAAATAAAGCCCATTAATTTTTTTATTTTTATATTGTGATTTAATCTTAATAGGTTATCCCCCAAACTTATTTTTCTAATTAATTTTCTAAAATTATTTTTTAAAAAAATGCACGAATTAGTAGCCAAATTAGGGTTTTTCCACCTAAAAACTTTAATTTCATTTTTTACCAATTTAATTGGTTTGCGACTCCAATTTTTTAAAATATTTTTTCAAAAATATTCTTTTGAGACAATGTTTTCTTAATTTAATGCCGAGTAATTTATATTAAGTGAGCTAAGCTTAATATAGATTGAATTAAGGAAAACGAAATAAAGCTCAACAAAAACTTATTCCCAAATGTGGCCCATTTTTTTATTCTTGATAAAATTTTCATGTAAAATTCTTCTAGTCAAGATGT
This sequence comes from Lumnitzera littorea, assembly GCA_024138015.1. NCBI lineage: Eukaryota > Viridiplantae > Streptophyta > Magnoliopsida > Myrtales > Combretaceae > Lumnitzera > Lumnitzera littorea. The sequence goes on along the minus strand of JAMXBB010000005.1, from coordinate 25,080,358 downwards.
GTTTTGTATATATTTTTCAATTTCACATCTTTATCCTATCAAAAGTACAAGAAAATATATATAATATAAAATTAGGATAAAAATATATAAATTTTACAGCTATCAATCAATAATCAAGCTACCCCAATTGCATCATCGTAAACTAATAACAGACCAGCCATTAGATTAACACTATGTTTGAAAAGAGGAAAGGAATTAGAAGAGATGAAAAGTGAAAGGAAAGAATTATGGTAAAAAAAAAAATAGAAAGAAAAAATTAGTACCACTATGTTCACTTAGGGCAATGCAATGCCCCTTCCCTATCTATTATACATCATACACCTATTATATCATTCACTTAAATTCCTACTTACTTCATTCCCATTCAGTCGGAAATGCAATTAATGAATATCACTGCATTCAAATTCCCCTCACAAAGCCAAGAATTGTAATTCCTTTCCTGCATTACTATTTCCATTCCAAAGTTGTCTTCCCTGAAATTCATTATTTCCATGTGGTTACTGTTGACAAGTGATTTTTGTCCTATTGTGAGGATACTTGCAAATAGGAAAAACGACTATGATAGGTACCGAAAGGTGCTTTAATGCGACCGCTTTAATGCCTAAGTTAGCCCTCTTATTGTATATGAATAGAATTGTCAAAAAATTATAAAAGTGAGAGAATGAAGGGGAAGGGGTCCCCCTTATCTAGTGGTTTTGCCTAGTATTTTTAGTGTGTCAATATAGATTGTCCCTAAACTGAATAATTAGATTGGGCTAAAGTATCGAGGAAAAATATAAACTATATGATAATTATCGAAAAATACCTATCAACACTTGCCCCCTACTCTCTTTGGTGACAAAATTGAAAAAGAGAGTATTTACAAAGGTTGATTTCGTAGGATTTCTAGAAATATTTGTAATCCTAACCTAAAGAGGCTTGAACACTTGAAGAAGCAAAGACCTGAAAAGGTGACAAGCGGGAGTGATTGAGTACCTATAAATATTGGTATGCTTTAAAAGGTGAAGACCCGAAAAGGCTAGAGTGCCTAAAGCTTAAAGAAGCAAAGGCCTAAAGAGACCAATACGCTTGAAGAGGTGAAGGTGCCCGAAGAAACCAATGTACTTAAAAAGGCAAGAGTCTAATAAGGCTAAAGTGCTTGAAGAGACGAAGGCCTAAAGAGGCTAATATGCCTAAAAAGGCAAAGACTTGATGAGGCTTAAGTACTCGAAGAAGTAATAGCCTAAAAAGGCTCGAGCACCTGAAGAGGCTAATATGGCGGAAAAGGTTAGATAAGCATGTGGGTCATCTAAACTGAGCACAACCCGTACTAAGTAAAGCCGTATAATAAGCTAATTGGCTTCTAGTCCGTTAACGTATAGGACTTTAGTACTAGATGTCAGATTTGAGTGTTTAACCCGTTACCATTTGATGGATGAAGGTTTTCAAGTGGCTCATTGTCTATTTATTAAACAGAGCATTTGAGTTTATATTAGCTTATCATCTATAGTGTACAGGACTTAGAGCTCTTTAGTGTTGCCCGTTAATGTATTATACTCACATGGGCTTAAAATGGGGGCATTTGTTTAGCCTTCTTTTTTTTTTTTTTTTTTTGTGAGTTCTCATACTCATCTCCAAAAGAGTAGAAATGAGCTTGCTAAGAATAGAATTAGTCATTTCAAGTGTCGAACATCAACACTTTTGTTATTAGGCTCTTTAGAATTTGTATCATGGATCAAAATATAGCTAAATATAATTTAATACAAAATCCATGGATCAGGGGTAAATGCCAACAAGTGACTAGCATGAGATACAATATAGGCACAAATGAAAAATAAATGATTGAACGAATCATAAATAGTAGTAATGGAGTTTTACCCATCTTTTATCAATAGGAGTGAGCACACAAGTGATTCGTAACACTAATATTACAGTTGTTCTAAGCTGAAGATATACCGGTGACCAAGTAGTGAGTTGTGCCTCTGTTAGTTGAAAGTGGAAAAATAAGAGCATCTCAAAAATAAATTATTGAAAAAATCATAAATAGCAGTAATGAAGTTTTACCCATCTTTTATCAATAAGAGTGAGCATACAAATGATTTGTGAAGCCAGTGTTATAGCTATTGTAAATTGAAGATATACCGGTGACCAGGTAGTGAGTTATGCCTCTATCTATTGACAGTGGAAAAATAAGAGGCTTACATACTGCATAATGTCTCGACCACGGTTCAATCAATTGGAGCTTAAGACGGTGTTTGGACAACTCAACTTAGAATTGTTCAAGCTTGCTTTTTAAGTTGGTCGTGCCCTACCACTGCTGCTCGATGGTTTTAAAATTGGACAGCTTCTAGCATTGAAGCTCGGCAATATGAAAGGTAGATTAGACTTTCGTTGTTGATCAGAGCTCGGCAGATTATCTAGGTACAACCAACTCGAAAAGAATTTAACTACACTCAGTTCAGATAATTTTCCACTATCGCTCACACAAACTCAACACTTGCTCACATACTTGGCAATTGGCTCAGCATTTATTGCTGTTCGGCTTTTAACTTGGCACTCATTGCTATTCGGTAGATCGTGGTCAATACGGCTTAGCAATCAGAGCTGCTGCGGTGTTCGACTCGGCAACTTCTCATCAATTCAACCCTAGGCTTCAAGTTTTCCGTTTGGTGGTCTCAATAGCTCGGCAAGAGCTTCTTGGCATTGTCATGAGTTGCTCGGGAAGTGTGCTAGGCAACTCGAAAAGTGGAGTTGTAGCTCGGTTGGAAGAAAAACAACTCAAATAATTATAGATTTGAGCTCGGTTTGGTTATGAATTATGGATTTGAGCTTGGGAAAACCGTGAGTAGCTCGGTTTGAAGTTGCTGCAGGTTGATAAGAGGTGTAAGAGTGCTCAAATCTCGGATTTGTCGGGTATAGTCACGTCTTGTAGAAGTTAAATTCGCAAGACAAGGCAAGAACTTGAGAACGCAGATGCAGGTGCTTCTACTATTTTTGTGGATTGGTGATCGTGAGCTTGGGGACCGGCTGCTGTGGCAATAGCTCAGATTGTGGCTATGGAGTGTTTGAAGTTTGTATTAGGTATGTATTAAAGACGACAGTATGGGAAAGCAAAACCTTTGCCTCATTACCATCATCGTTGAAGGGCATGGAAAGTTTGATGTGTGGAAACATTAGTTTGGATTTTGCAAAATTAAGAGCCACATCGATAGTATAATCGGCGGGTAACTCTTCGAGCTTCCACTGGAGAAGCTCGGCTCAGACTAATGAACTCAGCAGCTCCGCTTGACCATATACATCTTGGAACTCGGACTTAAGCCAGCAACTCCGGTTGACCATGAACATCTCGGCATGATTGCAGCAATGAGGAGCACAGCAACCGGAGCTTCTCGGCTTTTGCTATCAGCTTGGTCGCGTACAACCTATTACGTGTCAAGAGCTCATAAACACAGCTCAACATGGAGATGGTCATTTCTCAGCATGGAGCTTGACAACATAGTATTGCTCGGCTTTCGAACTATGGCTTGGCATTATAGCTCGAAATGGACAAAAACTCAGAACATGGAGATCGAGTCACCTTCAAAGGAATAAGCTTAGCTTCGCTTTTGTTAAGCTCAACAGTAGAACGCATAAGGAAACTCTGCTATGACTTGTTATGGTCGCTCTTGATTCACTCAAGTCAGAAATGGCTTAGGACTCGACGAGTTGTGAGGCCGTGTGGTTGCTCAGCTATTGAGTTCGGCAACCAGACAAGTTCGGCGTATTGGCCATTGTTGCTCAACTATTGGCCCTCAAGTTCGCCTCTAACTTATCTGTACTCAATTCATTAATCAACGAAAACAAGTCAACAGCTCGGCCTTTGTTTAACTTGCTTCTCCGCACCACGGCTAAATGTAGTTGGTTTCAATTAATTAGCAGCTCCTACATGTTACTTGGATCCCACGTCCTACCACGAGTAGCTCATCCTATGCAGCTTGATATTGCAAAAACAGTAGCGGACTCGATTAACTGGAAGCTCCTCAACTTAGCTTTACAATTCCTGATGAGAACAGCAGCAATTGCGTACTGTTAATCTGGTTCGGATTTTGACGTAGGTTACTCGTGTAAAAAGTTTGGCAAACATCGATGTGAGAATATTGGTCAATTGGGAGCTCCAAGTGCGGTTACGTTGTAAAGAACTTAGCTTGTGACAAAGCTAACTAAAGCTCATCCATGTATAGCTCGGCCCTTGCTTTGCTAAGATCCCAAATAGCTTGGCATGGAACACTTAAGTCGGCAAGAGATTGATGCAGCAGCTGGACCTTTGACTAAGTAGAGCTTGACATGTCAGTAGAAATAGCTCGGCATAGAGATTAGCTTAGTTATTAGATTAGTTGAACACTTGCCGTTACAATGGAGTTGTAGACTCGCTAGACAAGTCGACAATACACAGTGAATATTTGTTAGGCTTTTGGACCGTGATTGTACTTGGCTTTCACGAAACAGCAGCTTTGGTCGGCATTGGAATTTGGTTGGCTCGTATACTGACCAACGACTCTCCTTTTCTTGATCTATCCATACAAAGTTCAACACTCTGTTCTTGATCTGAGTACCGATTTGAACAACCATAGTACGATTGCCATGAAACTAGTAGCAGGGATATAAATTTCATTTCCATTTATGGCCCATCTCCACTCATCAAAGGAGATGCTCATGCCATCCGATAAATATAGAATTGGTAATTCTATAATGATGAAGAAACTCTAGTCTTCATGCATATACAAATGATCAAACCTTATTCAAAGTTTCAACACTCGGCCATAGAGGATAAAGTTGTAGTTATGAATCAAGCAATGACGGTTACAAACCACCAAAAGATGTTGCAGTTATCCACCATGAAAAAACTTATATGAGAGTGATGGTTACACACCAGATGATGACTAAAGTTACAGTGGTTACACCGCTTTGAAGAGGGAAACCACTATAATCACTGTTGCTCTCCCTTTGCATGCTCCCAACAAATAGGCATCATACAACTTTAATGCTTTAAAGGATAGAATTGCTCAACTGACTCCATTTGACTTCCTTTTAAAATATAAGACACAACCAAAAGGCTAAGGGCTATAAAAAGAAAGCAGATACGAAGAAGAAATCTAGCCAAGGACTTATCAAGAGATTTAGGAAAATCATTCACGAGACAAAATTCCACTGTGTTGCATCATCTGAAGAATTCATCTAAAAACTATGACAATCATTCCCACAGACAACACCAATTATTGACAAGTGATTTTCGTCCCAGTGCGAGGATTCCTGCAAAACGAAAATATGACTATAGGAAGGCACCAGAGAGTGCTTCGGTATAGCCACATTGATGCCTAAGTCAACCCTCTTATTATGCATAGATAGAATTGTCCATAAATTATGAAAGTGAGGGAATGAAGGAGAGGGGGTCCCCCTTACTTAGGAGTCTTGCCTGGTATTTATAGTATATCAATGGAGATTGTTCCTGAATTGGATAATTAGATTGGGCTTAAATATCGAGCCGACTAATATAAGCCCACATAATAATTATCGAAAAATGCCTATCAACAATTAACCTCCAACAATTAATCAATACACAGCCAACTATCGCACCTCTACTCCATCTACCGTTCTTCACCTTCAACCCAATCAAATCTCTACTCCACAACTTTCAACTATAGAAAAGTTAAATCTTCCCTACCAGCACAAAGCACATAAACCATGATGCAAATGGAAGGTGGAATAGTCAAAAGAAGGGAAAAGTTCGTACCTCTTTTGTTTTGAGATTAATTGATCATGTTGGTTATAAATATGTAAATCAAATCTATTCAAGATTCATGAATCTAGTGTATTGGGGGACCTTCTTACCCACCACATCTCACTACCGACAACAAATTGGCAATAGTAATGTACAAGATATTGTTCTGTCTTCACAATGCATGGTTAGGGTTTGAGGGAATTGGGGGCTAAGGTTTTACGATCAAGTCTTCAGACAAGAAGGTCTTCTTAATTTCCATGCTATGTGTTTTTTTTTTTTTTTCTTACTCCTTTGCTTTTACATATTTCTATTTATTATAATAACAGGGTATTTATGGTATTTCACTCTTTATTTATGTCTTATTCCTTAACTAGTTTCAATAAAGTAAACAAAGTAATAATAATTCAATTACACTCATCTAAATGCTATAATATTTATTCATTACTCATTACACCCTTATTATATTCCCTAGTTATCATAATTTTACCCTTATCCCATTCATCTAACTAAACGAGCTGTACATGTTTTAGTTTAGATTGAAGGAAAGAATGTAGAAGGAATACTTTTTAAAATACTTTGAATTACTAAATTATTATATTATCCCAAATCACTTCAATTTGAATTTCAATAATTTTCCATCCCAAATCACTTCAATTTGAAGGAGAAAAATATGTGGACCCTAAGAAAAACTTTCCCTTCTATATCCATCCTTCTCACTTTCATTTCTGTTGTCTCAGGGTATTTGTCAATAGTAATTGGGTTTTGCACGTAGTAAGCCTACAAAACAAAACACTATGAGTAGATGTCGAGGAGTTGTTTGGTGTAACTACTCTAATACTTAAGTCAGCAATGAATTCTTGGAGAGTAAAGGGTGCTTTGGAGTAATAGGCAAGCTGAGTGCACAAAGTGTAGAGAGCCTTACCGTTAGGTAATGGATTGGTATTTATAGTGGAGTAGAATTGGCAGTTAGAGGACAATTAGTGGGAAAGATCCTCTCTGACACATTTGGGCAAGTGGGGTTATGGTATCCAACATGTCCCACATATACCGGAAGTGAGTATTGACTTGGTCTTTTGTCCTTATCTAGTAACTTCCAACCGTCGAAGGGCTTCTTAAGTCCTGTCAAGCTGGGCTTAGGGTTTGATCCCTAGGCGGCAGGCCTTAAGAGACGAGGTATGTCAGATCTAAACGGACTTGAGGAGCCCATATCCAAAGAGCCCTATCAACACTTGCTCCCTCGCAACCTAGTTACTGAGGCAAAGGCAAAGAGAAGGAATATATAGGACACTAAAGCGCATCGCCGATCTGACTCAAAGGGAGCTTGAGCTAGTGCTACTGTGCCAACATGGCAAGGATGTAGGTTCGAGCTGGCAGCAAGTCGAGATGGTGATGTTTGAGTTGGTGAATACCCAAGCCAAAGATGCCTAATGTGGGAAGAGCTAAGGTGTCGACAAATATCTCAAAGAAAAGTGCTGACGACCCAAACAGGACGGAGCCCTAGTTAGGGTGTCAAAGCAGGACACCTTCGCATCTCACTAGGTAAGTGATTAGAGGCTCTAAGTAGGTTTGGCCGAACAGCACTCATCATGGACCAAGTAGGCACGATTGCACTGTACCTTTATCATGCAAATTGAGTGGAGGTTAGAGGGACCCCAAGAAAACTTCTTATGGAAGAAACTTTTTCAAATTCTGATTCTAACGCGCCCGTTTTCTATGCATTTAATGTGATGTAACAAGTGTCCTGCTATAATAAACAAGTGTGCAACTACATGCATTTTGCCTTTTAAACATGGCAATCCAATCAAAACTCACTCTACATATATACTCAATAGCATTCCAAAGGATTTGTGTTTATCCAAATCCCGATAACCTTGTACAGTTTCCCAAACGCTTGGCCTATAAATAGTAAAATCACGACTAGGGATCACTTTTCTACAATTTCTCTATCTTATTACTATAAATTCCACTATCTTGCATCAAACTTTCTTCAAAAGCTTTCTAATCTTCATTCTTCTTCATCACCTCATGTAAACATGTCGGCTAACACAGGTGAGGCAGGTTCTGACTCGATACAACACAACATTTCTGACTCCGAGTCAAATAAAGAGTGATCCCCTTTAAGGAGGAGAAGATGAAGTCTCGTCGCTAACATAACTTGACGAGCCCATTAAGATGGCAGTAAAGGTGTTAGATAGGGCCAAGATTATAAACACCATCCCAAGAGACGTATCTACATACACCTCCTTACTCCCTCCCAATGATTTGTTCGATGTGCCTAGAACGAGCGAAGGCCTAGTGGTCAAGTGAGTAAGAGCAAACCTTCTACCCCCAATTTGATCTTGGGCAACTTCATTGTAGAGGTCGTCCCTAGGTAGCAGATATGGTTACCGACTAGGGACGAGCAAGTAGCCTTACTGTTAAGAAGGCGCTTTGTGATGTTTCAAAAGTGCTTAAAGTTTGGGCAGCACCTCTCTTGAAGTTGCTTCAAGAAAGAATTCTTCAACTACCATTGGTATAGTCCAACGCAAGTCCTTCCTAATGGATGGAGAGCATTATAGGCTTTTCCAGTACTCTACAAGTGCTTGGTAAAAAGGGCTACTCTTGAGCTTTTCAGTCATTTTTACATGTGGAAAAGCATCGGCAAGTGGCTGTACCTCTAACCATATAAGGGAAAAAAGTTGATATGTGGCCTCATGGATTCAGTAAAGGGCTGTTAGGATGAATATGTGGTGATCGAGCTACTAAAGGAGGCAGAGTTTTGGACATGATAGACCGAGGTGTTCCAAACTAAGGCTCAAAAGGGGCTTGTTCCCAATGATGTAGAGGCCACACAAGAGATTTTGGTCTTCATAAGCCTCAAACATAACCAAGAGATAAATGTTGTAAAGATTGTAGAGAGATACTTCTTGTATCCGATCTTCGAGCTCTTCCCCAATATGAAGAAAGCTATGGTGAAAAAATGGGTCGAAGGTACATGTTCATTCTTTTTGCAAATGATCTCGTCTATTATGCTAGTGTAAAGATGCTTTATTCGACACCATTTTAAAACAGGGGATCTTCCTTGTTTGTGCCGTTCACAGCGAAGTTGGAAAATGATAATAGTTGTTTCTATTATTTTTATCTTGTTTTTCTTTTTCTTTTTTCCTCATTGCTTCAATCTATTTTTGCAAGAAAAAATTTAGTTGAGAGACTATCTTATCCCTCTGTAGACAAGCTAATGAGCGGTCAGTAGGCAAAAGCCAAGGTATTTGAACCAAAGAGCAAAGCCGTACGGGCAAAGCCAAGGGCTAAGGAGACCAATAAGGCACAACTAATAGCTATTCCTTAGGGGATTGTCATCGGTATCAGGTACGAGCTGATGGATACGAAGCAACTGAGCGTAGCTCTTCCTAACCCTATCTTCATCCCCGCCATCGAGCCTATTCTGATGGGGGACGAGGTTATCGATACCGAAAAGCCAGAGGTTTAGATGCTTACCCCTCCAGGGGTGAGAGAAGAAGATATAGCAAAGGTCGCCACCCTACCTAAAGTGGTAGGGCAAAAGAAGAAGGCTCCTGAAACTGTTAGTGAAGTCGAGCTCAAATCCAAGTAGAGGGCCCTGGTGAGGGAGCCTTTAAGCCGTACCTTTTAAGCCGAGTAGCTAATAACTCATCCTTATAAGTGTAAAGACGAACTTGGGGATGAGTGTTTTGACATCCTTAATAAGTTTGGATACTTAGGTGTTGAGCCAAGCTCAATCAAGGAGGTCCCGTATGTCTCCCGGAATGAAGAGTTGCTTAGAGAGGCACCTGAGTCCAAGATCAACAAAGTTAGGGGAAAGCTCCTGAAGCCTAAGTGGGAGGTCTAGGCTAACGACCTAACATTGCAGCACCAAACTCTTAGCTACCAAACCTCATTGGAGTCTTACACCCCTAGTGACTAGGCTGTACTTGAGGGACTATCCATAATAGGTAGATGTGACCCAATGGAGATGACGAGCCATTTGAGCACACCCATGTGGTAGGTAAGCTTTCACCCCTTTACCTTAATGCGCTTCATCCCTTTCATTGAACTAACCTCAACTTGCATTTCTGTATAGTACTACGACTAAGTGCTACTTTAGCTAAGAAAATATGATGCCAACTAGAAAGAGGTAAAGGGTTTACAGGAGCCATTATGCAGGGTTGAGAAGGACTTGCAAAAGGCAGAGTCCTCTATTGATAAATATTTGGGAAAATTTACCAAAGCTAACTGGTGCCTACATTGCTCTTATATGCTGGTGGTTGGGCTTGAAAGGCAGTTAAGGGACGTAAAGCAAGAGAAAGGAACTGCTGAGAAGCTTGCAAAGAAGGCTAATGACTTAAAGGATTGGCTTAAGGATGAATAAAGGACCAAAGCTCATCTCTCTTAGAGACTGGACAAGGAGAAGGAGGCCAAGGCCTAACTTAAGAAGGAAAATGCCAAGCTGAAGGCGCTAGTCACCAAGTTATAAACCGAGCTGGCAATGAAGGCGTTTGAGTGAGAAAGTATTAAAGTCACTTTACTGGAGTTGGCCAATTTGAAGGTGGGGTTAGAGCAGCAGGTCCAAGAGCTACGGGAAAGAGTTTTGAAAATGGAGGAGATCATCTCCAAGATGGAGAGTGGAGAGGTCTTCAATAACATCACTGCAAAGAAGGTCGTAGCCGATTATCAGACAACAAATAAGTCTTTGGATGAGCTGGAAGTCCTGTCTGTCAATTGCTCCCACTATACAAGGAGACAACTGCTCTTCCACCATCCAGACCTTAACTTAAGCTTCTTGGATTTCTTAGATTGCCTTACCTTTAGTGAAAAGAGGGAAGCCAAAGCACATGAGATGGAGGCTGCTTAAGTGACCTGCAATGTCCAAGGTACCCCTTCTGCTACTGAAGCCAAGCAAGGCGCTTCAACATCCACTATTACCCCAGTAGCTTAGTAGGAGGCTACCCTAGAGGGAGCGTCTCGAGGTGATCAGGAGTCGAGTGGTCCTCTTGCTAAGTTACATGAACAACCTTCAGCCCCCACTTTAACCCTGAGCCAACCTCCATAGGGGGCAGTTATGGATCGGTACTCTGAGTAAATTGAAGCTTTAGACTTTTCAGAGTTACTGGAGTTAGCTGATCTTAAGCAATAGTATTTTTTTTCCTTTCTGTAATCCAGGTCAGATTGTTGGCCTTAACCTTGTAATTAGAAAGCTATAAATGAAATTTGAATTTAGGTATGTCCCATATTGTGTACTTCTAGACCCTTTTTTTTTTTTTTACTTTTTGTTATTATTTTGTGTAGAAGTTCCTATGTGCAAAGGGCGTTTCCCCTTGCCGAGGTTACTCGAGGAAGGTTAGGTCAATGGTGTTTTGGCCAACTTGAAAAGAGAGAGTTCCTATATGCAAGGGGTATTTCCCCTTGCCGAGGTTACCCAAGGGGGGTCAAGTTGGTAGCATTCCAACCTACACAAAAAAGAGAGTTCCTTTGTACGAGTGGCATTTCCCCTTACTGAGGTTAGCGTTCCAACCTGCTCGAGAATTGGGGCTTCCTCTATGCGAAGGGTGTTTTCCCTTGCCGAGGTTACCAAAGGGGTTAGGTCGATGGTGTTTCGACCTGCTTGGTAAGTGGGTTCGTTAACCTTTTTTAAGGGCTGGGACGATGAGAGGAGAAGGAAGGGACAGTGGACAACAATTATAAAATGTAACTTTCATTCATCATTTACAAAGGATTTACAAGCGTGGTAATCAAAATAAAGTCTAAGATTATCGGCATTCTATATACGTAGAATCAACTCGCTGTCTAATATTTCTAATCTATATGCACCGTTGCCTAAACTTTCCCTTACTCTAACTAAGTCTTCCCAATTGCGGGCAACTTACCCTATGCTTCGCGTGAGCCAGTAGCTTCTAACTTCTAGCAAACCAAATTGCTGACCTTGAATTCCTTGTGTTTGACCTTTTGATCATAGTATCGAGTGGCTCAGTATTAATATGCATCTACCCAAGCCACAGAAAGATCTTAGATCTCTTCAATTGTGTTAACGCTAGCTTACAACAAGGACTCGTTAAGGGTGGCATCGAAGCGTTGAGTCCAAAGGTTGGGGAGTTCAAGTTCAATGGGGAGGACTACCTCGAAACCAAATTCCAAGCAAAAGGGCATTTTGCTAATGGAAGTTCAATGAGTAGTCTTGTATCCCTATAGGATGTTGGGCAACTCGTTTGCCCAAGCACTATAGGCTTTGTTTACTCGCTTCTTCAAGCTGTCCAAGATGATTCGGTTAGCTGTCTCAACTTGTTCGTTCAATTGTGGGTGGGCGACCAACATGAAGTGCGGCGTGATATGATGCTTAGCATAAAATTCCAAGGGCATAAGGAACCCCAAACCAAGAGAGGATGTTGTTTCTAACAAAAGATTTAACACGTCTCTCCATAATCTTTACAATCGCTTCAGCTTCTACCTACTTAGTGAAGTAGTCGATGGCAACAATTATGAACTATCGTCCTCCTGAAGCCTTAGGAAAGGGACCGAGGATATCGATACTCCGTTATACGAATGGCTACGAGTTAGTCAAAGGCTGGAGATTGGTTCTAAGTGCATGTCTAATAGGGGCATGCTTCTAGCACTGTGGGCGCTTCGAGCTACCGGTTTGGTGTCCTGTCTCATTGTAAGCAAGTAATACCCGAGCCGAAGTGCCCAGAAGTAGAGGACTTGGGATAGAATGTGGTTATTGTAGACTTCGGCATGCAACTCTTCCATGATACGCAAGCCTTCGCCTTCTCACAGGCATTTAAGCAAGAGAGGGTTGATATTGCTGCAATATAAGACACCATCGACCAATGTATAGTTGGTGGCATGGTAGCTAAGCTTCTTTGCCTCCTTCTTGTCGTTTAGGAGGGTACCTTGCACCAAATAACTTTAGAAGTGGTCCATCCATCTCAGCTCTAGTGTAACAGTTGTCAATTCCAAGATGTCGGCTGAGACTGAAGTTATGCTCTTTTTCGATAGGTACTTTATAAAGATCTTCTTATCCTTCACCTTCGGTTTTTGTATACTAGTAGAGGTGAGTTTAAATAGCCAATTTGTTGCTGAATTCTCAAGTCAGGGAATTTTCGTAATACTCTATAAAGGGAATTTGGCTAAAAGGCTCTTCACTTTCTTTAAATACCTCACCATCATGTCACCCCTAGCCTCATAGTCGCCTTGGACTTGTTGAATGATTAACATTGAGTCCGAGTAGATCTCTAAGTGTTTGGTACCAATCTCTTTGGCCAACTTGAGACCGGTGATGAAGGCTTCGTACTCAGATTCATTGTTGCTGACATTAAACCTGAACCTAAGAGCATAATAGACCGTGACCTTGTACGAGCCTGCTAATACGAGACTTGTACCTCTACCCCCCAAGGTAGATGACCCATCAACATGGAGAGTCTACACTAGTTTGTCATCGCCCAAGGGTGCTTCCACCGCTCCTACATATTATACTATGAAGTCGGCCAACACCTAAGCCTTATAGTCCGTTTGTAGTTGGTACTACATTCCGTATGCACTTAGCTCCATTGCGTACTTCATCATCCGCCCGGACACATCAGGCTTCTGTAGCATAGAACGTAGTGGTTGGTCCATAACCACGATAATCTAGTACACTTAGAAGTAAGGCCTTAGCCATTGTGCTGTGATGATGACGGCCAAGGGGAATTTTTTTACCTATATGTACTTGACCTCAAGTCCGTGGAGTATGTGGCTGACATAGTATACGGGCCTGTGTTCTCTTCCGTCTACTTTAACTAACATAAAAGAGAGCATCCTATTGCTCACAGCCAGGTATAAGAACAAGTCCTCCTGCTAAACAAGCTTAGAGAGGACTAGTAGGTATACGAGGAAGTCTTAGAGCTACTCGAAGGTGGTGGTGCACTCTAGGGTCCATTTAAAACCCTTTGGATTTTTCAGGATTTTAAAGAACTCGACACATCTGTCTACGCTTTTCGAGATGAATCTACTCAATGCGGCCACCATGCCAATAAACTTCTACATGTTTCAGACTGATGTATGGGGCTTCATCCCCTTGATGGTGATTATTTTCTTTGGATTGGCCTCAATGCTCATTTAGATGACTAAGAAGCCTAGGAATTTGTCAAAGTCGACCCCAAAGATGTATTTTTGGGGGTTCAGCTTCATGTCGTGAGTTCGTATCTAGTCAAAGGCTTCCTAAAGGTCCTTAATATGATCGGCTAGCTTTATGCTCTTAACAATTATGTCATCAACGTATACCTCCATATTGCACCCAAACTGGGGCTTAAACAGCTTCATCACCATCCTTTGGTAAGTAGCCCTAGCATTTTTTAGGTTAAACGACATTATCGTATAGCAGTATGTACCGTAGTCGATGACGAAGGAGGTATGAATCTTGTCCTTCAAGTCCATTTTAATCTAGTTGTACCTTGAGAAGGCATCCATGAAGCTTAATAGGGCATATCCCAAGGTAAAGTCAACGAGCTGGTCGATTCTTGAGAGAAGGAGGCAACCTTTCGGACAGGCTTATTGAGGTCGATATAATCGATGCACATATACCACTTCCCAATCTTCTTTTTAACTAGCACCATGTTTGCTAGATAGGTCACATACTTTTCTTCCTTCATGAAACCGGGCTTAAGTAACTTCTGCACCTCTTCCTCAATGGCAGCTTGTCTTTCCAAAGTGAAGTGCCTCTTCTTCTGCTTAACCGGTTACGTAGTAAAGTTGATGTTGAGGTTATGGGTTGCCAAGTTGAGTGAGATTCTAAGCATATCTAACTCCAACCAAGCAAACCTATCTGAGTTGGCCTACAGAAGGGCAATAATTTCATCCTTCACCTCAAGTGGAGTCTTGATCCCGACCTTCATGGTCTGGTCAAGAGACAGATCGATCTGGACGTCTTCAGTTTTTTCACCTGGCTTACCCCTATCCGTCGACTTCTCCAATAAGCCAAACTTTAAGGCAAGGACTCCATCAACTCTAGCGGCCCTAACAAATAGCTCTCGTAGGAGCTTCTAATTACACCTGCAAATTCCCACCCCGGTTAGGGTCGGGAATTTAGCCTTCAGGTGAAGGGAAGATGTGATTACCCCAAATGTGTTTAGGCTTAGTCTTCCTAAGAGGATGTTGTATGGGGAAGGGCAATTGATTACGATGAACTCCATTAGTTGTCATGTTACGTAGTCATCATTGCCAAGCTCCATGTCTAGAGTAATAATCCCCCTTGTCTCGAATAGTGCTTCCGTTGAAGCCGATCAAGTTATGGTGATATAGCTTCATTTTTACCAATAGCTTCTTCCTCATCCTTTCATATGTGTAGAGGAAGAGGATATCCATAGAGCTACCGATGTCCACCATTATTTTCAAGGCTTCGAAATTTACTATCCTTGCCCCTGTAATCAAGGTGTCCTGATGGGGGTGTATCCACCCCTTCCATGTCTTCATCGGAGAAGGAGATAGAGGTGTCTAGCTTTTATCTCTTCTCCCTTACTACCAGCAACTTAGATGGGACATTAACCAAGCTATTAGTACTCGATCAGCTCCCAAGATGCAACCCCCTAACTGTTGTGTTAATAACACCATTGGGGGCATGGTCATTGCAATGGTCAACATTCTATTCTACTCTAGTACCATTGGTCTGCCACCTCAAAGCTACTCAGTCTTCATCATCATCGAAACGATCATCGCTCTTCAGTTGGGCTACATACTCATTGAAGAAGCCCCATTGAATGGCGTATTTGATTGCGTTCTTTAGCTGAAAGCATTCATCAGTGGTATGACCATGATCGTTATGGAATTGGCAATACTTATCCAAGTTCTGACAATTAAGGTTCCCTTTTATTTTCGGGAGTCTTTATAGTAGGTTCTTGTAATTCACTTTGGAATAAACCTGGGTTATGGGTCTAATCAAGAGTGTATGCTATGTGTAGATAAGGGTGGTAAGGGGGGAGAACAGGTCATGCTCAGCTTGGTGCTTCTTCTTCCTAGAGCTCTCCACTTCTAATATATACGACAACCTTCCATCGAAGGCAATCCTTCACAAATAATTTTTTCTTGTCCTGCTTTCTGCCCAACCTTTCTCGATTGGCATCGCACTTGGTACAGATGCTGTCCTCCTGGTTGATGTACTTTTGAGCCTTATTCTAGAAGTTAGCCAAGGTCTTTGGCTTGCTCTTTGCAAGCTATTGAAAGAAGTCTCCCGACTATCGAATACCAAGCTAGGTGCCATGGACAGTGACTCCCTTATCCAACTGAGGGATCTCAACCATGGCATTATTGAACCGAGCCACATAGTTGCACAGGGATTCACCTTTGCCTTGTCTTATAAGGTATAAGGACAACATGTCCTTAAACCGAGGCTTACTAGCCTTGAAGTGGAGGCTAAACCTCTACGCCAACTCATCAAAGGAGTCGATAGAATTATCGAGGAGGTGATTAAATCATGTCCGAGCTGCATTCCTTAAGGTACCCAAAAAGCCTTATACATTATGGCGTCCCTATGAGTATGAAGATTCATAAGGGAGCAAAAGTGAAGGAGGTGATCATCAAGGTCACCTATGCCATCATATTGGTCTAAGGACAAAAGCTTGCTATTAGGAGGCAACACTTTGTCCTGGACACCCCTAGTGAAGGGGGTTTTGTTGTTGGCAACCAACCTGACGTCGCCAATAGCCTTGCACCCCTACTGCTCGGAGATCCTTCTTACCATTACGCAAAGCTCATTGAGGTCAACATCATTTGCTAGATAAGCTTAACGTGTTGCTGATTGAGCCGGTACTCCTTGCAAGTTGGTTACTTGCTCATTACCGGCTAAAGTTCAATCACGAGTAGTTGTAGATCTTGCTGGCTATTGCTGCAGTAGGGGATTAAGATCAAGTTGCTGATCCTTACCATTCTACTGCTATTGCCAGTAGTTGTTCCACCCAATACGGGCAACCAAAGCTTCAAGGGGATAGGGCTAGGTTTGTGCGTTATGCCTCTTAGGTCCTTCAAGGCGAATACGAAGTAGCCTATTTTGAGCAATTAATTCCTTAACCAAGCATGTCGTACGCTTCAAACGCTCCTCTAGTGTTGCCTTTGGAAGAGGCTGATTCCTTACAAGTTGGTTATTCACCAACAAGCAATTCTCCTATTCGTTGTGATGAAACATGATATCCAAGAGTTGCATTTAAGGAACGTGTTTAGTGTGTTTGTGGTTTTTAGTGTAAGAATTCAATTTCCCACAAATGGCGCCAGATGCTGTCTCAAGGTATTTGCTGGTAGTAATTAGGCTTTACGTATAGTAAGCCTAAAAAACAAAACACTGTAAGGAGATGTTGAAATATTATTCAATATGATCATTTTGATACTCAAATCAGTAGTGAATTATTGGAGAGTAAAGGGTACTTTAGAGTAATAGGTAAGCTTAGTATATAAAGTATAAAGAACCTTACCATTAGGTAGTGGATTGGTTTTTGTACTAAAGTAGCGCTGGTAGTTAAAGGACAGTTAGTAAAAGAGATCATTTCCTGCAAGTTTAAAAGAGTAAGATCATTGTATCCGACGTGTCTCACATATATCAGAAATAAGTATTGACTTGGTTTATTGTCCTCATCTTGTATTTTTTAGCCATTGAAGGGTTTCTTGGATCCTATCAAATCAAGTTTAGGGCTTGAGCTTAGGACGACAAACCCTAAGAGACGGGATGGGTTAAATATAGATGGACTTAAAAGGTCTATATTCAAAAACTATTGTCAATACTTTCATTTTCAAACAAAAGAAATTATATTAAAATCCATGTTTTCCTTTTGCTTCCTCTCGTAATTCCTTTTCCGTCCCAAACATATCGTAAGAATTTGGCATAGCCGTTCATCCTTTCACACAAACATCACATACATCTATATAACTCGGCTGCCGCATCGTCCTAGTACCCAAGTCGTAACCTCAGAAGTACCATGTATTAATGCGATTCTGCGGAGTGCAATTCGTGATTATTGGATATATAAGTAATAATTAATTACCTCGATAATGGAAATTCGGAGGTTCTGTCATAACTGACAATCCTAGCATCTGGATTGTGCACCATGTCCTTTATTGCAAAACCAGAGGGGGCGGTTGGATTTACGAAGTGAAAAATGACCTGTAAATTGGTCCTGAAAGCTACCCAACATTGAAATAAGAGCAAAAGCCATAAATGTGGTTCTGCAATCCGCAACTGCTGGTTGCTTCCCATTATGCTGAACCTGTATCCAGTGATGGACAACCGCATTGGTTCTATTTAAATTATGGTATGGTACTCGTTGTTGGCTATGTAATTATTTAACAATTTTTCAGATCAATTAATAATGACCGTCAATAATTTATGGCGTATGTGATAAAAAAAAAAAAATTTATGGTGTATGAGTAGTCAAAATAATACATAAATAGATGACATAAAATTACCATTTAATTTAATGGTATGAATATTGATTTATCGAGATAAATGTATTAGTTTTAAATTTTTCATCTCTAAAAATTGTAATGTCACATTTAATAAAAAAAAATGGTTCGAAATATAATAGATAAATTAACATAAAATGAAATGGGGAATCAAATAAAAAATATTTTTCTATACATAGAGATAACATCGGATTGGAATAATATTAAATGCATAATAGTATTATTTATGAAAATATTCTTAATTATTATATACTATAATTTTTTTAAAATTACAAAAATAATTTTAATTAATCATAATTAATAAAGTAAGAATAAAATCATAATTCCACCTTCTCGAAAACAAAATCGACGAAGTAAATTGCCCTTGAAATTGGAATTCTCAATTCCAAAATGTATTTTTAAATAAGAGGAAAGAGAGTAAAATTTTGAATCATAATTCTATTTCAGTCTAATTCTACGTACTAAACGTGATATAATAAAATTAGAAAAAATAAGCACTATGAAAAATACACGCATACACACATATATATTTATATATATATATAAGATTTTTTTACGTTTATGTCATAGGAGATTTTTTTACGTTTATGTCATAGGAGTATGGAGAGGGAAATCGGAAAACCAAATCGCTAGTAAGTAAACGATTATATATTAATTGCTAAGATGACATTCAAACAGTAACCGGCAAAGGGAGATGTATGACAAAAGCGAGAGAACCAATAACTTTCTCTACAGAATAATAAAAAGGTATATTTTAAATATCTTATCTTCAAAAGCAAGCATGCAGATTTGTTCTAACCCTCTTTACCCATATACATAGTCATTATTCTGCCTGTAGGAAGATTGGAGATATATATATATATATATATATTTCATTAATATTGTTCCTCGAAATTATATATGAATATTGGCATAGCATCTGGAATTTTTAGTTGTATAATACATAATTCTATGAGATACAATAAGTACTAAGAAAGAAAATACACAAATATTTTGCATAGCAACCTCAAAGGAATGTCGGTAAAAAAAAAACCATGAGTAAAACTCAATCAATCTAATATAGTGTAGAAAATGGATGTTTTTATAACTGTTTATTTATTTATATTTCTTTACCAGATTTGATCGTCTCTCGTAATCTCAAAGTACTCAATTCCATTTATAAGATCCTAGGGTTTTCTACTTTTTCGACTTGCTCTATCTATTATATGTAATAGCATAAACAAGAGTTATAATAAATCAAATTGTAGAATAGCAATATGCAAAAGACATAATAACCTAATTTACTCCTAACTAGTTTCTTTGCCTAAAGGCTCTTCATATCAAAGTCCTTATAAATTCAAGATATCAATTCAAAAAATAGCTACCTTGGCTTGATTCAGCACAACTCAATCATCCATTCAATCAATAAAGCAACACTTGAAACATAACTTTTCTAATTAAGTCTTGCTAACTACCAACCTTCGAGCTATCCAAAGTACTTATAGACGTACCAGTCTTTTTACTCAATGCCAAAATGACAATGTTTAATAATCATGCCTAACTACAATCATCACACCCAAGACACCTCTTTACTCATCCTAGCCAACTCACTCTACTCATTGAGTACTTCTAAGACTCTCCAAGCTCTACCATTATCCAAACTCTCTTCATTTTAAGACTTCATGCAAAACTTAGATGTAGTAAAATGGACTTTTCCCATTGTATAACTAATACGTATTTTTATATCATAGACAACAACACAAGCACTAGAATCCTCTATATAACTATCCTTTGTCGTAAGAATAATTTTCTTAACTTAAAATACTCTTCATATTACAAAAACCTCTATAGAAAAGGGGTTCTAACTAGAGAGGTCTCGTGTGAGTCACATGAATATCACATTACATATGGGCTTGGAGTAATAAAGTGGAGATGACACTTAATGAGATTATTGGAGAGAGAATGGTGAAGAGAACGAATAGGTAATCCTAGAGTCTTAAATGCGCAAGTGATAAATAAAGAGCCTAAAAACTTATCATCTTATCCAAAGAGTTAAGCCAAATAAATATTGGACTAATAATATAATAAATTTTCAGTCCTCTATATTTTGACTCTTAATCAAAATTCATGGACAATATATAAGTATTTTTTGTATCAATTATTTACTTTGAATAGTTAGGTCGCTACTTAGCATACATGCATTGTAAAGAGTTCTGCTATTGCCATGTGCGCTCACATAACCGAAAACTTCATTTAATATAATGCTAACATTGCAAATGTATTTATTATATGGCCTAGTGCACAAGCTTACAACACCTTTTGACTGCTGCATTGCATTTTGGCATGTTGGAGATATGTTGCCCCTATGGAAAAAATAATAAATAAATCTTCAATACTATACAATTTTCCATAAGCTAACTTTGTTTCAATATATACATTATCTGCCTCATCGAGTTGATTCCCATATTGTAATGCTATCTTGATTTTTTTTATTGCCAATATAATAATATAATAAATTTTTAACCCTCTACATTTTGCCCCCTAATCAAAATTCATAGACAGTATACAAGTATTTTGGGTATTAATTATTTACTTTGAATAGTTAGGTCACTACTTGGCACACATGCATTGTAAAGAGTTCTGCTACTGCCATGTGCATCCACATAATCAAAGACTTCATTTAATATAGCACTGACATTGCAAATGTATTTATTATATAGCCTAGTGCACAAGCTTGCAACACCATTTGACTGCCGCATTGCTTTTTGGCATATTGGAGATATGTTGCCCCTACGAAAACAATAATAAATAAATCTTCAATACTATAAAATTTTCCACAAGCTAACTCTACTTTAATATGTACATTATCTGCCTCATCGAGTTGATTCCCATATTGTAATGCTATCTTGATTTTTTTTATTGCCTTTTTTTCAAAGTAATTTAGCCGTCTCAATCTTTCTCTTGCAATTTCGAGGATCTAATGCCTTCAACTGTTCAATAATGTTTGCACCTTTTATCTATGCTATGATGAAATGTTGAATAAACATGTAGCGAAGATACGGCATGTTTGGATCTTAGTACTTTCTCTTTCATTGCATAAATATCAGCCAAAAGAATTCACTCCAAATCTTCTTATACTTCTCCCGTATTCTTTAATAACCATCTATATCCTTTTTTCAAAATCAAACTTAATCGAATAAACACTATGATTTAATCAAATCCACTAAATCTTTTATCTAAATCTTCAATCTTTAAGCTTTTCTCTCGTTGCACTAGCTAGCTATAAATATTTGTACATGTCCTTAATTTTCTTCACTCCTCCTTATGCTCATCATATCAAAACAAATCTTCTCAAATCCATTTTATTCCCTTTATTATTATTTAAAATATTGCAACAAATAATATAGCTCCAAATCTTTTAAACCTCTTCTTCAAATATTGCATTTCCCAAAAAACTTCACCCATAATATTTTCTCTTTCCAAAAAAATAATTTGATCAATATCATATCTCATTTTAGATACCAACATATCTTCCAAATCTATCAACTTTCAAGATTAAGTCATCTCCATACCTTTTCGCTACATGCTTGTAGTTACTAAATAATCGTTATTTTTTTTTCTTGTATTCCATACTCGCATCGTTTGAACTCCAGTCTTGTGAGAAACTCTAGTCTTTGATGTTACACCCTGAAGTCACAGAGTTGTAACAGTCCCGCCGTGTAAACCATTCTATGATAATAACTAGCCTCACAATACTTACCATAGACATGATCTACACAAGGCGTCAACAACTCCTTACTTTGAAGTAAATAGTCCAATTAAGTGTTTAACTACAATTATAGTAATTATCACAAATTCTTAATAAACATACTTAATTATATGTAAAGCCCACATAACTTCCCATAAAACTCTACATAAATATAACAGTTCACTAATTTACATAACAACTATCAGTTTTTCATCCTTAAACTACAAAAGACACTCTAGTTACACATCCACTGCTAAACAAATTGATTCTCACACCCCTAACTTCAAAAGAACTAGCCTTTGGATAATTATAAGGTGGCATAATACTTGAAGTATTCAGAAATCAGGACCTACAAAAGGATCTATAAGGGTATGAGCAACTATAGCTCAGTAAATTGAATTGGAGACTTATGAATGTATACAAACACAAACAAAATTATCAAGCAATTATTTTCATGCAATGCAACAAACAAGTGTCATCACACAACGTAGTCCGATCAGTTATGAAATCAGAGAAATTTCACCCGCTCTAATCCAGGTTGAGTAGTTTTCATGTTATGCAGCAGCGTACAACTAAACCCAAGCTTGTGTAATTGAGACACCACTCCTCCCACAACTACCTTCGAACCATTGACTTTACCTTCGCCACGACATCCTCTCCTGTTACTTAATTCGACTAAGGATGAAAAAGGGATCATTATGCAATCCTGCGCTATTCCTTTCAAAAGGGTTAGTATTTGGTTGGAGAATTCTAATGATCCCCTAACGCGTTGCAATGCATGGCATTTTAGGTCATTAGAGTCAAATAAGATTAAATTTCATTTAGAGTGTTCAAACAATTTCACACAAAATCAATCATATCACAAATTTCAACACAAATTCAGATACATCAAACACATAGTAAACTACCTACAATCACAACCATATACAATCCTAAGTCTCTGAGTACCATAAAATAGTACTCTAATACAGTAAGTAATAACCCAACTTACTTGGAATTTCTCAATCACCTAATCACTTAATTGCAAGCTGATTCATCTCTACATATCATATAATACAAATAGATCTTTTTAGTACTTATACTTTAATTATTCATATTCTAAGTTATAATTTAACTCATTTTTCCATATATACCTATTATGTACTATGATTCATTTTACCTTATTTTGGGGTTCGATTCCTAAATTAGATTCTAGTTTTAATTCTAGAATCTTAAATATGCTCGAATCCTAATGTGAAATTAATCACATTAAGCTCGAGTATTCTAATATCCTATTAGGTCGTAATTCAGTATGTTAAACTGTTCGGTACACGCTAATCCTAATTGGGATACCAGATTTATTCCCAATGTGAGAAAATCTTACATTTTTTTATACAATTACCTAAAATTAAATTTTTTTTCAGATTTAGTATATTTTGATTTTTATTATTATATTATCTAAATAACCCTAATTTTTCATATTTATAAAATTTTCAATTCCATATATTCCTAATTTCCTATAATTACTACCTAATTCCTAAATTAATTACATTTAACACTCCAAAGGCTAGGATTAGGTTTCCACATCAGAGATTAACATCCCTAACCATCTAATTACTATCTAAATCAATAATTAATATCTTAATCACTTAATTAACCCAAAATTACCCAATTTTTCCATCATTTTAGGGTTAAAAATTTAGTTAAAAATTTCAAAAAATAAATTTAAATAAATGGCTTCATAACTTTGTTTTATATCACTTAAGCATTCTACAGAAAAAAATTTAAGCTCCAAACTACACTCCTAAGCCTATTTGTTTTTAGTTTTAATCATGCTCGATTTTGTTTAATTTGTTAAGAACCCTATATTTTCAGACGTGATTAAAATTAATTACTATTTTTCTCTAAATCTACATACAATAAAACCTTAGAATAATAAATTTCATAATTTTCTAGGAAAAATAAATAATTTTAAGAAACTATACAAAATCGAAGCAGATAAGAGACTTACCCAGTTCGACGACTTTTGGGCTTCCAACACTGGTCCAAGTATGTCGACCGGTCTAGACGATGGGTCTGGAGTGGGGTAGTGGTGGTGGTTTGGTCCCAAGTTGGCTAGTTAGTTCCTACTGCATAGATTTCCTTCTTTTTTTTTTTACCCAATTTTTCTCCTAAATTTTTTATGCTCTCTATTTTTCTCTGATTTCTAATTATCTAAAGGAGCTCTGTAATTTTTTTCCCTATTTATAGAGCTTTTTAGTAATTATTATGCATTAAATTGGACAAGACATTGCCCAAATCTCTTAATTTTTAGCTTTTGTGTTGCTTGATTTTAATTGGCTAATTTTTTTTCTTCAATTCCTAACTTGGCACGACTAAATCTACATCATTCCCTATCCCTCTAATTTTTTTCTAATTTTTCCTTAATTAATTAATAATTTTCTTTAATTGTTTAATAAGTTTTTTGCCAATTTAAGTAATTTTGCGTATTTTTATCTACGTATAAATATATATGGGGTATATGTAAACATTCCTAATTATTATTTAGGTCATTTTATGATTTTTAGTATACATATAATCTATCTCTAGTGATTTATTAGTTATTAAATTATACTTTTTGCCTTTTCAATAATTAACAATTATTATACTTAAAATTTGAAAATTTTATAGTCTCCTATTTTATTATTTATTTTCTTAAATTCAAGTTTACGAGGTCATTTTTACTAATATTTCTATCCATAGTTTATAATTTGGGTTTGATCGGATCCTTTAACTGATCACTCTAAACTTTATATTCTAAGTTCAATCCTATAGTCACTTGGCTTAACTTTAGAGCTTACATTCGATTCACAAGTTTGAATGAATTAATGCTCGAGTTGCAATACTCCTTCAAAGGAAGTACCAAGCAATTTCAATACTCATCAAGTTGCATCTAGTGATCATCGCTTCGTCGAATCGCTTCACATAAGTACTTCTTCTTTAGGTACTATGCTAACTCTTTTCTTTTCTTTTCTTTTTTTTTTTCCTTTGGTAAAGTCACTTAGTTGAATCAATGTGTTTCTATATATATTGAACCCTCTTTTTCTTGTAGGCCATAAAGCCGAACAAGAGGTGAAGAAAAGAAAACTTAGATTCTACTTAACATCAAAGGCTAGCACGACTATGTCAAGTTGATTGAAGTCACATCTACAAATTGTGTTGCCTCAAATTTTCATGTGTAAGTTGTTCTCTTGATAGTTCCTTGAGAATAGTTCATGGCAATTATACTTCAAGCTGTAGTGACTCTTCTTCTTCTCAATTTTCCTTGTCATACTTCTTTTGTATATGATATATATATTATGTCGTTACCTACTCTAACCTTTTCTTAACTACTCTTTAACAAGTCAATGAGCATTATTATAGAATAGTTCACTCAAGGACCAACAACCATTACCCCTCCCCCTTCAACTTTCTTAAGGGCCATAGTTGCTCTATCCTTTTTATGTTATTATTTCATATCCCCAAAAAGCTCCAATTTTAATTAAACTAGGAAATAATCTTGTAAGAATTGCTACACATTCTTAAATAACACATTGTCTTGGCTCTAGCATGTAATACCACATTTCCATTGGCATCTTACATATGTTATTGCTCAAAATAGCTTTCAATTTTTTTTTTTTTTTGTTTTTTGGAAGCAACATCTCATATTGATGCTTCTATACTGCGTAACCATGATATGCTGGATTTTATCAACTAGTTATCTTGAATATATATGCATATATTCTAACCTAATTATTCTGGTTCTTTGATCTTCTCCATGAAAGAATTCTTTGCCACAACTTATCGATTAAGTACATAGGCATATAGTTTGGCTTAGTTACCACAATTCCCTTAAAAGAAACCATGGCTTTAAACTTAATTGCTCTAACCTGCACCTTGATTTCATATAATTGCTTCATGTTTCATTAGGCCTGTCATTCCACTAACTCTCGAATCTGATGGCCACTTAAATTTTCTTTAAATAAAGGCTTGTCTTACACTCTAGATAGACTTATCGTATCTTTTGGTTCCACATTACTTTTATTAAATCTCAAATGCTTTGCTTCAAATTTGACATTTTATTTCTCTCTCTGTTAATTTCTTTTTCCTTTTCTTGTAATTTTATAGGGAGTAGAAGACAGCAATACCATCATTGAAATAATAGCCCTTTAAGTTGTATAAAGTTCTCTTGTCGATTAATAGTGAATTTGACTCATACTAACCATAGTGGTGCGCCTTTTGCAATTTGTAAGCTTACACTATCCAGTTATAGAATAGAGTGATATTGCACTCTGCTAGCAAAAGAGATGAAAACCAATCGAAGTTGAAGTACCAAAGCAATCAGATAAAGTGACTTGTTGGGACATTTAGATGGATGTCCTCTACCAATCCCATGTCCTTAGCATAATGATTAGATGTGTTAAAGACCCATTATAGGATAGGATCAAGTGTTGAGAATTCTATGCAACTCCCCATACTAATGGTGAGCTCTAGTTTATCAAGCACACGCCTCATACAAATTCTAGAGATACCACCAGTAAAGGTTTAGTATTATACTTTAATGAAAGGAGAGAGTTGCCTCTCTCTTTCACACCCAATTTGCATTTTTGAAGGAGTCAGCCTCCGGATGATATGATTAGGTGAAGTATATTGTAGAGAAGTTAGAATATGTAGTCCTCCATACTATTACCGCTTCTACTCGATTGTGGTTCCTACATACGAGTGGAATAGAAGTATATTAATCCATTATTTTGTAGTGGAATATCTAGAGTTTCTAGAGATATCATCAAAAGATATTCAATATCTAACACCATTATAACCATGGTGGGCCTTGTCTCATTATTTGGATTTTCACTTCAATTGTTTGTAAACCCTCCAACCAGCCACTTGAGGTTTTAATCGGTTGAAAGATCTAATCAAGCCTAAATTATAAAGTAAAACTAAAAATATTAGTAAAAATGATCCCGTAAGTTCAAATTTAAGAAAATAAGCAATAAAATAAAAGAATATAAAATTTTCAAATTTTAAGTATATAACTTGTTATTTATTGAAAATGCGTAAAATATATTCCAATAATTAACAAATCGCTAGAAACAAATTATATATATAATAAAAATCATAGAATAACCTAAATAATATTTAGGAATATTTATTTGCACTATATATGAATTTACATGTAGGTAAAAATACGCGTAATTACCTAAAATATGCGAAATGTGTTAAAATAATACTAAATAATTAAAGAAAATTCATAATTAATTAAGGAAAAATAATGAAAAATCAGAAAAAATAAAGAATGATCCAGATTTGGGTCGTGGCAACTGGGGAAAATAAGAAAAAAATTAGCCAATTAAATTAAAATAACAAAAAAAGGCAAATTAGAAGAAAATAAGGCAATTGTCTAATCAAATTAATGCATAATAATTTTCTTAAAGCTCTATAAATACTCTAAATTTTTCAGAAGCTCATTTGATCAGTTTGAAACCCTAGAAAATTAGAGAGAGGTGAAATTGGGAGGAAATTAGGGTTTTACAAAAAAAATTAGCAAAAATCTGCGCAATTGAGGCTTTTAAGAAGAACCCAAACCCGACGAGTAGCTGGGAGTGGACGGCCACCACCACCACACGATGGTGGCAACGCCCAGGTGGGCTGACACACCCATGGCCACCAATGGTGGTTGGGGCCACTTAAACCGGTGAGTTCGATTTCCATCCTGATTTTATGTAATTTTATAAAAATAGTAAATATTCTTAAAAAATTATGAATTTTGTTATTCTAAAATATTTTAATATGGATTTTTTATGAAAAACATTAGTTTGATTAAAATATGTCCCGTGATATATGATCCTTAAGAAATCATGCAAAATCGAGTATATTTCGATTTAAAAATAAATGACCTTAAAAGTGTAGTTTTGAGCTCAAAATTTTTGTGTAGACTATTTAGGTCATATAGAAGAGTGCCACGAAGCCCTTTTTCAAAAATGACCTTTTTCAAAAATGAATTTTCGAAAATTTTAGATAATTTTTAGGCCTTAAAATGAGTAATTTATGATTAATTAAGTAATTAAATAATTAATTGCTGATTTCGTGAATAATTATATGTTTTAGGATGTTGAAATCTGATGAAATATGATACTTGTAGCATTTAAGGTGTTAGATATAATTATTAGGCTAATTATGTAGTAAATAAGTAATAGGGAAAAATAATAAATTTTAAGTTAATTTTGTAAATTATGGTAATTAGGTGTAAAATCTGATTTAGGATGAATTTAAATATTTTGAAATATTAATTGATATTGAGAGATGGTAATTAAAGTGATAGAAATATTATATATGTATTATGTACATAATAGATGATAATACATAATATATAATTATTGAAAATATAATAAATAGAAGATATTAAAATAAAAATTGATATTATATAAATAATAGGGATATATAATAAATCTGATAGAAATCTTGCATTTATATAATTATATGAAAAATGTAAAAATTTCTCACATCAAGAGTAAATTCGGTACACTAATAAGGATTTAAATGTACCGGGTAGAATAAAATACTAACCAGGAGTAATTATGATATTTAGGATATCTGAAAGTGATGTGATTAATTTCACATTATGAGTTGAAACGAGTTTCTAAGATTCGGGTATAAAATAGTACTTAGAAATCGAATTAAAACTTAATTTAGAAATCGATATAAAAATTGAACCTGAACCTAGCCTCAAACCCAAAATAATTGTAAAAGATTTGATAACCTAGATAATTGGACATATTAAACCCTAAACCAAGGATAACAATAAGCGTAATAAGATAAAACGAACTTATAATAGTTATATGAAAAACCGAAACCACGTTTGCATTATAGAAATGATCGACGATGACCTAAGCGAGTTGGACCTCGAGTACGTTGTTGTATTTTAGAGACTTGAGATTATACTTGGTTGTGTTTATTAGATAGTTGGTTGTGTGCATATGCTTGATTATGAGTGATGCTATGATTCTATTTGTTGTTCTAGCTTGTATTATATGAAGTGATTGATCACCCTAAACTGAACTTAACAAAGATATGACCTGTAAACATAAATCGAATCTACATAGTAACCAATCAGAGGAAACCTAAGACTCTCCGGCCAAATACCGACCCTTTCAAAAGAGATAGCACTGGATAGCAAAATAAGTCCTTTCTTCATTATTAGTCGAACTAAGTAACAGGTAAGGAGGTCGTGATAAGGGTGAATTCAATGGTTCGAAGGTAGTCGTAGAAAAAGCAGTATCTCCATTGCATAAGCCTGGGTTTGGTCGTGAGCTGTTGCATTAACGGCAACTCCTCAACCTAGATTAGAGCGAGCACAATTTCTCTAATCTCATGACAGGCCGATCAACGTAGTGCGATGGCATTTACTTGAACATACATTGCACCAAATGATTTGGTTGATAACCTTATTTGTGATATAGTTTTAAATCCTCCATTCTAACTTATGGAACTGTAGTTGCTCACATTCCTATAAATGTCATGCAAATGCTGGTTAAGAAGTAACTTACAACTACTCTGAAGCTAGCAACTGCTGGATCCTATGAAGTAGGAAAAAACATTTGAAGAATAGACATATATTTTTAAGGTCTAAGCTGTTATCTTAGAATTTTTCATTTTTAAATAATGTATTAACTAGGAAATAGATTACGGCAAAGTGTTGTAAACGTTAATTGTAATAACTGAATTCTAGTGTATATATATATTGTCTCACTTTCTTAAGTAAATGATTTATTTAAATTACGATATGTTTACTTCAAAGCGGATTAGTCATGAACGCCTTGTGTAAATCAGGTCTAAAATAGCGGTTGTAAGGCCAATTTTTATCTTAAAATGGTTTACACAATAGGGCTATTACAATTATACCGCTTTGAGGTGTGACATTGTTCCCTTTTTTTTTTTCTTTTTTCTTTTTTCTTTTTAATATTGTCTTGCTAACTTCTTCAATTATTCTTGTAGGTGCAGTAGCATAATTAATTACTCCTAATCAATCTCAATATCCACCTCAAGAGGCCAAGTAGGCTGAGCGGCTCTTTGGCAAGGAACTAACTTCCAGCAAGTAAGCTTCAAGCATGGCAAGTCTTAGTAGACTTCAAGCATAACAGGCCTTAAGCGAGTGAGCCTTAAGCATAATAAACTTTACATTAAGAAGCCTCGAGTGAGAAAGCCTCAAGCGTAGTAGGACTCAGTAGGCCTACAGCGTAGTAAACATCTCGTATAGCAAGATCTGAATGCAAAAGACCCTAATAAGCCTTGAGCAAAGCAAGGCAAGACTTGCACACAACGATCCTCTCTCACTATAAGACTTAAGGGGACTTAAGGAGCAACTTTAAAGAAGTCTCAATAGGCCTCAAGTGTTGCATGCCTTGAACGAGCATACCTAGAGCACAGTGAGCCCCAAGAGTAGCATAATTTGCATATTACAAGCCTCGTAAGTGATAGGCCCCAGCAAGCCTTGAATATTGAGAGCTTCCTTTATGGAGAGCTTCTATTAAACACTTGTTTCACTATTGAAGAAGACTTATTCCATTTTACGAATGAGAAAGGGGGAGTTACCTCTCTGACATACTCAATTTTCTTTTCTCAAGAAATTGCTTCCATCAAGATGGAGCTATTAGGTGAAGTACATTACTGTGAAGCCTAAGCATGTGACTCTCTTGAAGAAGGCTAAGATCCCTCATGAAATTACTACTTCCACTCAATTGCAGTTCCTACAATGAGTGAGATGAAAGTGTGGTAAGCGCAAACAAATTTCCTTTATGGTACATTCTAGGGAGCTTGCTTTCCCTATTTGACATTAAAGGTTGCTTGGATGCCTCTTTTGGCTGACGATGATGATCTAGAGTTAATGGAGTATAAGGAATCCCCAGTCAGAGAAAAGGGGATGAGATTAGTACTTCTACTAATACGCTACCTACTCAAGTGCATAAGGAGGTGAGCAATCCACTACACCTATTGATATCCCTCCTACCCTAGTTGCTAACATGTCTCGTTGAGACTAAGTAGCAACTCGAGTGATTGTTCATTCATTGGATGGAAATTTGTGCTCTGATGAACTTGTCATTTCATCTTGTTTCATGATGCCACTTGAAGTACTCTTGGTAATAGAACTCATTGAGCATATGCAAGTCATCGTGTGCTTAGTAGGCGATGCCTTCACTCGGCAACAACAATGGAAGTCATTATAATTGGCATTGTCATAGGTCATTAAGCTCGTACCATTTAAGGCTACTTAGACTCTGTGATCTAAGGAGCCACCTAGAAGGTTGTCATGAACATAAGGATAGTTAGTTTATAATGATCTAGCGAGCTTCTAAAGTCATCTTATGCATCAGAGCAAAAGCTCTCACTTGCAGTGATAATATTTAAGTGATCCCTTTCTATCAAGTATTCGATTATGCTAAGGCAACAATAATAACATTCATTGTCTGAGATCAACAATTCTCTTTCATTAGTCGAGGGGGTATTTCTTACTACTCAACTACTTAGAATTGTCTTACTTAGTTGTGACAACTTATAATGCACCTGGGAAGCAATACTCTTACTAGTCTGCATTATACAAGCTTATCTTTTCATTGCACGCTTGGGCGTCCATGTTCTTACCAATCAACAACAATGTCTGGTTAAGTGTTGCTTAATCGCATAAGTCACTTAATTGAAAACATCCCATGCTTTAAAGTAGTAGCGATGTAAGATGTAGATGTTAGCCTAATCTTAAGGCATGGAAGCTAATATACCAAGGCATTGCCTGGGCTCGAAGGGTAGAAGTTGAGATGTTAAGGCTTTACCTGGGCTTAAGACATTGCAAGCCATGATGTTACAGTGTTGCTTGGGCTTAAGGCATAGAAGCCGAGATGTCAAAGTGTTACCTAAGCTTGAGGCGTGGAAGCTAATGTACTAAGGTGTTGCTTGGTCTTAAGGCATAGAAGCTGATGTACCAAGTCGTTTCTTAGGCTTAAAACTTAAGAGCTAAGTTACTATAGCATTGATGATATGGGAGCTTCAGCTTTAGTACTCTCATAGATGACTTGGCTTGTATTTTTTTTATATAAACGTCCAAGTCTTCCCTTGTTATAAAGAAATTCCTTGGAGTAGAGGCTATAGATGCAAGTAGTGAAGTAGGAATGACATTAGGTTAAGAAGTAGGTTTACCCAAGATTAGGATAGTGGCATCGGATGGAGGAGTAGGCACCCGTGAGGATAAAAAACCATTAATTTAGACCCTCACATTCTCTGTTTCAGATACTAGATTTCATCCAAGCTATAACCTATGGTAAGGGGCTTCACTCATGCCCTCTTTGGGGTATATCTTCTTCAATAATGGGATGGTAAGTTCGTTGAGTAAAAGGGGTAGCGCTTGTTTACGCAACAATAGTAGAGTCTGGCAAAGCCACTCTAAGTTGCGCAATAATAGAGGCACCTAACCTTGTCATGAGTGAAACAATCATAGCCATGAAATGTTCCAAGGCTTTTGTTGCCTCTTGCATAGCTTATATTACCTCCATAGTGCCTTAAGGTAGTGGAGGTAAGTCTTGCTCAACTTGTTCAACATTAATACTTTACTCTTGAGAGATAGCTTCACTTATTACAACTATTTTCTTCCTAGGAGGTGCCATCACTCTAATATCACGCACCTTCTCCAGTGGAGTTACAAAAATGTAGAAGAGGGGTTTTGACTAAAGTGGACCTATTCAAGTCACGCGAGTATTGCGTTACATGTAGCTTCGGAGTAGTGACATGGAGATAACATTTAATGGGATGACTGGAGAGAGAACGATAGGGTAGAAGAATAAGTAATCTCAGAGTCTCAAATGCACAAGTGACAAACAAGGGAGTTTAGGGGACTCAAGACATCAACCTTGCAATTCTTGAGCAGCTGAGATCGTTCCTTTGTTTGAATACTATTTGATTTTAAAGAGTAGAGATTTCATAGTGAAACACTCTTTCTCTCATCTCTCGAGTTGTGTTAAATAAAAAGTAATGACTGAGCATTTGTAGACCCTTGAGCTTAATAACATCCGTTGGATCGTCTTAACGATTGACCGAAGAGATAAAGTTTTTCTCATTCCATAATTATCATTAATGAGTTTGCAGGGGGGGGCAAAGCTAATACCTCTCCTTATGATGCATGAGCTTGCTTAGAAAAGGTTAGAAGCAGACGAACCAATTCAACGATCTTTATTCCAAGCATACCAAGTTAAATCTCCCCGAATCATTACAATTATAAATTGGATTCTCTAAGCCTTGTTACCTAGCCTAAAGAGTCAAGCTAAATAATTATTGGGTTTAGCCCAATATAATAATATAATAAATTT
This sequence comes from Lumnitzera littorea, assembly GCA_024138015.1. NCBI lineage: Eukaryota > Viridiplantae > Streptophyta > Magnoliopsida > Myrtales > Combretaceae > Lumnitzera > Lumnitzera littorea. The sequence goes on along the minus strand of JAMXBB010000005.1, from coordinate 25,047,135 downwards.
TTCGTCCTCTACAACCTCTATGAAGCACTTCCATACCATTGTATCTAATTGTACTTTGCTAACTAGCATAATCCATTAAGCAAAAAGATAAAATAATATAACTTTGACATATGCCTCACATTTGATACAATGTAGACTTGCTTGTTGGTAGTCAATCTTATACTCTACCTACACTAGCCATCATCAACCTCTAATCATTGCCCATCTATATAAAATTACTCTACACAGCCTTGTAGTTTTAGAACTAATCTCTCTTGTAATACATTTAATAAGCACTCCTAGAGTCAAAAACCATTCCTTAGATTTCTTCTCTCCATCAAATGATACTAATAGCTCACCATCTCTTAACTTAGCAATGGTCACATCAACAATAATAAAATCAATAATAGCTTTACCTCCATTATCTTACATTTGATCCGATTTCTACCTCTCTAAATACTTTACTCTCATATGGCTTTCAATTTGGACTAAAAACAAATGGAACCCCGATTTATGGCACTCCTTCTAAAGCCACTACTATTACTAGACCATGATAAAGGCATATTTTATTCATGTTTTAATTTGCAAATTAGATAGAATTATTATTGATTTTTATAGAAATCATTAAAAATTAGTACTTAGGTATTTTCATTTAAACATTTTAGGTATTAGAGGATTTAGAGTGAAAATACGGTCGATTTAGAGTGAAAATAAGGTCGATTTAAAGGAGTTTTACGCAAATGAATAAAGTCTGAATTGAGCCATGACACGTTAGAATTGAAAGCAACCAACCTTGAGCCGACCTACACTTTACTCTACGCTGGCCTTAAATGCTACATTGCCGACCTTCATGAAGAAAGAACTATTCGAAAGCCAACCCTAGTTTTCTCTATAAATTGACGTATGTTTCATAGTTTAGACGAACTTTTACATTTTTTTTTAAATTAGAGAGTCTTAAAGCAGTAGTAGATAGTTTTGAAGAATTTTTCTTTAGAATTTCATGGATCGTTGAGAAGACTTTGCTTTTGCTATAAGGATTAACCTTGGAGTTGCAATTGAAGTTTACTCATTATAATTACAAAATTGGTGATCTCTATTCTATTTATGTTTATACAATTCTATGATTTATTCTTACATTAGATTATAAACTTCTTTACAAATTCAATTATTATCTATGCTTTTGTTTTAATTTCCATAGTTGGCTAAGTTTTATTTGCGAAAATTGATGAAACCCTAGGTAGCTGAGATGAGAATTATATTTATGTCATAGGATTTATAGATGTATGGATGATTCATAATTGCAATTTCTTTGATTTCGATTATAATTCTCTAATTGATTATAATTGTTAGAAACACTATTAATACGAGAGTTGATATAAGGTTTATTAGAAATTTTTGATTAAATTGATTAGCTAATGCGAGAGCGGCGTTGATTAGATTAATTGAAATTATCTGGGGAGTAATGCGATGTTTTGAGTTAATTATTCACTAAGACATTAAGGATAATTAAATTAGGATATTAAACGATCATAGCATTGAGAAATGTATAATTATAATTGAGAGTCCACTATTAATTAGAGATATAGAAGTTGACTAATTATTTAGGGGTTAAGTCCATAAGTTTTAAGGCATAATAATTTCACTTAAATAACCGTATAGCTATCAATCTATATAACATGATGAAAATTTAATTTGCATAATTAGGGCGGATGCCGTTTTTCCTACATTCTCAATTGATTGCTTAGTTTTAGACATTTTATCATAATTTTCTTTTTGATAGTTTTAGGGTAATTAGAAATTAGTTAATTCATAATTTAATTTTGATTACTTGAATATTGATAAAAATTAGTATAGGATTAGTAATTTCTTAATCCTTGAAAGATCAATTACCTTATTTACTCTGTATTACTTGATTCCAATCCAATATATTTGCTAGAGTATTCACGATTTAATTATATATATATATATAATTTAAGCAGATCAGACCACCAATATATAGCAATTAGACCATCTATAACCTTATTTTTTATGGATCTTAGGTTTAACCAATTCTTACTCCACAACTTGCTTTTTACCGATCCATTGACAAGAAATATTCCCACATATCATGGTATCTTTGAAATTCACAAAATGAAGAAGGTAGAGTGCATAATAAAGTTCTCGCTTAGTCTTCAATCCCAACCTTTACATTACTATTTTCCAAATCACTAATTAAAGATATGAAATTTGGCATATATCGTCTTACACAATTGAATCAAAGACAATCTCTACTTTAATACCAATTGGTTTTTAAGAGATTTTATCATATACAGTTCTTCCAATTTTCTTTTGTAGTCCATTGGCTCTCTTCTTTGTTAGTACCTCCTGCATAATATTATTCATTAAACTTAGCTAGATCAACATTCAGGCCCTTGTTAAGTTTTTGCCTAGTTATCATCTTTCATAGATTTTAGAAGTCGATCTAAAGCTTTTCTTAAGCCTTACTATGCCAAGATCTCTCACATCCAGAATTACCATAACTTGAAATTTATATAACCATCAAGCTTATCGCAATCATACTTGGTGGCAATTCTTTTCGTTTACTCTCAAAATTCTTAATTTCTTAACTTCCCATTAATACCAATATATTGGGATATGACGCAAATATTAAAGCCATAGATCATAAAACACATAACTTCAAAAAGGTTTGATATGTGAATAGAGAAAGAAAAACACACAGGATCCATTTAGAAAAAAAAAAAAAAAAATTAGTGGTAGAAAACTAAGGGCAAAATAGAACTATTCCACTATAGTGTGATATTAATAGTATAGTGATTCTTTTACTATCTTAGAGTACTAAAGGCTTGTTATCTTCTCACTTAATTTACCCCATTACGTATAACAATATATATATATATATAACAGATATTGCAAGGCATCTTGAGATAGAGAGAGTTATAAAAAGTATAATCCTAATACGTAAAATACGAAATAACAAAGGCACGAAAAAAAATACAAAATGGGAAACTGTTGAGGGTATAACCACCCTTTATATATATATATATATAAGTGAGGACATAACCACCTTGGTTTAGCCCTTTGCCAATTTCTTAAACTAAATGCTCTTCAATAATATGGTCTGTTATAAATTTAAGACATAAAATTAACAATGCAAGTGTACAAATTAGCACAAACAATGTATAAGACGCTTGTTTACCTGCCTATTTTGAGTACGTGATAATTTTTTATTCTAAGTAATTATTCCTTCAATCACATACAGCTATATAAACATAAAATCTAAATTGATCACTCATTAGGATTTTCATGGATACAACATAAGCATCAATAGTATAATAGACTTCTTGGCCTTGCATTTATGATGTATGAAGTAAACTATATTGATGAATATAAGAGCATTAGTTGGTTTTTTCGCGTTATGCCACTTTTTGCGGATCACTTGTCCTATTGTTGATTAAGCAACCGAAAGGAAGAAATATTCTAAATTATAGAAATGTTTGGGTGATTTTGCAATTATTTCTACTACAACTTTGATACATAGAAAAGGTAAACCCATTTTTGCGGTCCGATTTTATAACGTGAAAACTTATTTTCCTTATGCATAAATAGAGTTTTTCCAATTCTCACATCAACATTTTAAAAAAACTATTTTAAAACCTCTCAACTCTATTAGTAGGAATTTTTAGGAAGTTTGTTGTATCTAGTTGTTAGATACATAATTGTTTATACTATTCTTACAAGATTCTGTCGTTTGTAATAATAAAAGATACAAATAAATTGATATTAAATTCAAGTTCAGTCGTTAGTCGTTACATGGTCATTAAAGAAAAAGAAAAAGAAACTGCAAGAGCTCTTTTTTTTTTTTTCTTTTTTTTTTTTAAGAACTCTTTCAAACTGTGGTCTTAGATATCTACAGTTAAGGGGAACCCTTCATTTCTAAAGCACTAGACAAGATCGTGATGTTACCACCTAAAGAGAATACATAATTGATGCTTGTAAAATTCACTGCGCATTGCACAAATAGGAGCTGACAAGTTACTAAAAACATCGATTATTTATTACATCCTTTTACACCAGAAGGTCAACGATAAAGCAATTTAAGGGCAACTAGAATTGGCCCTTTTTAGTACAATAATGAGAAACTCCTAAACAAGATTTATTTGAACCATTCAATCATACAAATGCTGCAACAAACATATATACAGGACTAAATCTCAATTTTCAGTTACAACTGCGAAAAGGAGAAGTTTCACTAATTTGTATAAACTTACAGTGTGAATGGTCGTTTTTTAGCTTGTTAACTGGTGCCAACCTTGACAGGTCTATTTCACACTAATCACAGTCTAATCCACACCTGCTGACGACTCTTGAAATAAACAATCTTATAACTGAATTCCCCAGCCATAGAACTTCTCTCGAGCAATACAATCCAATTTTTCCACCATCTCATCAGTCAAGTGATTCTTCCAATCTCCTACTTCGCCTCGCCGGAAAAACGAGTTGTTCTCTTCACCGGAGGTCAACTTCCCACTGCGATTCACCTCCAAACCACTCAAATTATCAAAACTACACAACTCCAGGATCTCATCCATAACCCCACTAGCTTCGTCATTTTGTGAAAAAGGACACCTTACAAAGTCAGCCAATCTCTTCAGCTGAAGTCTAGGTTGTTCCTTCATTTCCTCAAACTTCAAGAAAAGCACCTTCTCAGGATTCTATAGACTTGCTTTCCAATACCCCAAAACATGGTCCCAATATGGACCAAACAAACTCACACCTCTGCAAAACTTGTCAAATGATTCTTCAAGCCCGTTACGTTCCTTATCTTTTGATTTAAGCTTGTTTGTGAAATGCCAAAGCGAAACAAACGTGTCCTTGGGGTTCCTACACAAATACACAAGCTTAGATGACTTGTTATCCTTCATGGACTGAGGAAGCGAGACATAAGGCAAGTGAGTCGCAAAGAGCCTTGGCGTGGGGAGTGAGGACAAATCAGGAACCTTGTTTTCGAAGGAAAACTTTGAGCTCCAAAAAGGGAACGAGATCATGGGGGTTGTTGTCTAGTATAGGGTGGTCTGAGGACTTGCAAGGGTATTGGGTCCTATTCACTAGGGCAAATATAATGGCTTTAAGCCATGTGGTGCCAGATTTTGGTGTTGTGACTACGAGGATGTCGGAGTCTTGAGCTTGGAAGTGTTTTTGTCATGCTAGGACGCCGTTCATGTGTCTAGTGGAGAACCAAAAGCCCTGGTACAGATGAAGGAAAGTTGACAGCAAACTCCTTTCTGTAGGCAAGGATGGGAGAAGTTCCCGACATTCTGGGGTAAGCTCATCTGCTCGCAGGTATGGTGGGAGTGAATCGCTTGAGTGTTGAGATGCAGGCATTATTTTAATGGTCAATATTTTATTTTAATGAACATTAATATAAACCTTTATTTCATTCTTTTTCTATTCCTTTTGACCTTCAACTTGTTTTTTTTTTTCTTTGTATTTTAATTTCAGAGTGAAGTTATCTTTAGCATTGTTAAGCTCCATTCAGATAATTAATTCAAACATATAAAATGATTAAAAATTAAAAAATTATATTAAATTCTTTCAAAAATAATACCCATATTGAATCGAATCAATATAGTTAAATATAGTTAATTTGAATTACACAACACTACTCCGGGTCGATGGTCTCGACATGTAGTTGGACTGTCAACGAGCCTCAAAAATATATCCTGGCCATGTCCTTGTAGGTGCGGTACAGCTGGCTCTGCTGAGAATCGCATAATTCTACTGTTTTCTTCCATAAATGCTCGAGCCCACTGATTATTTTTTATTGGTCAATTCTTGCGTATTTTTTTTAATCTATATCGAAGACTCAGCAACTTTTTCTTATATATATATATTCTTGTCAATTGCTCATTCTTTTAATTTATTATTCGAATTTGATCAATATTTTTTTATATGTTCTATCAATTTCTCATTCTTTTAATTTATTGGTTAATTGATTGTTATATTTTAATTGTTTAAATTAAAAAATGAATGTATTTAGAAAAAAGTTGAAATGAAAAGGTGTTTTTGAAAATGGAAAAAAAAAGGAAAAATTATTTTTAATAATTTAAAGTCTTGGAGTTGAATGACTCATTATAGTTGATAAATGACAATCAACATTAATGACAATAAAGATATAATTCTGATTTGAATCTTAAATTATTTATGAAAAGTGAAACCCACAATTAATGAAATATTACCATACAATTTTATCAATATGAACACAATTAAAAATGTATTGATAAATTAGTAAATTACTTAAGCAATTCCCATGTTTATAGAAAAGGAATTATTCATATTTTAATTTATCGCAATCATTAACTATTATTTATCACAATGAATCTTCTATATTGTTAAAGCCAAAGAGAGGTTGATTTTGTGTCTTTTTTTGTGTTGCCAAGTTTACCCTTTTATATTATTAATATATCATATGACTTACCATTACGATTTTATTATACATGTGCAAATGATATTTTACGCTTCAGCTACATATGTCAACCTATTATTTCCTTTTTTTTTATAATTAGTTATAGTAAGGTAAACAATAGTAACCTCCATTTATCATGTTACTTTTGGTTAATTAATAATGTTTGATCTAAGAATTTTTTTCCTTATGTCATTACTATTTACATAATGATTTATTGTACCTTTACATAGCAATTTAGCTTATCAATTTGTTCTACAATATAAAAAATATCATGAATCTTTATATAAACTATACTTCTTGGTTCACATTAATATTAAGGTAGAAAAAGCATTGAAAACAAAATTATTTCAACATTTTCCCTATATTTTGAAATAATTTTTTTTAGGAGATGTACACGATCGATCTTTGCTTTTCATTTTTTTTTAAAGCAATATATGTATAGAGAATAATTTAGCAAGGTATCAAGTCCTCTTAATTTAAATTTTGAATCAAAATATTACAATTATTTTATATCTACAATAAGAATCAATCATCTATTAGTTTTCATTAAATAAAAAGAAAGAAGAAATCGTAAGAGCTGCAGTACTAGTGATAATATTCTAAGGAAAATTATTCCTTATGGTCTTAAATAACCTAATGATATCAACACTCAATCTCTCAAATAAGATGGACTAAGTTAATGGATAAAAATAAATAAATAAATAATAAACGAACAAACTATGGTCTTAGGTATTTATAGTTAAGGGAATCTTCATTTCTAAAGTACTAGACAAGATGGTGATGTCACTACACTGCCTAAAGAGAATAAATTATTGATGCTTGCAAAATTCACTGCGCAAGTTACTAAAAACATTGAACATTTATTACATCCTTTTGCACCAGAAGGTCAACGATCAAGCGATTTAAGGGCAACTAGACATTGGCCCTTTTTAGTACAATAATGAGAAACTCCTGAAGGAGATTTTATTTGAACCATTGAGTCATGCAAATGCTGATTATTAACGGCTAAAAGGATAACTTTCACTCGTTTTTATATACTTACCTCCTCATGTAATTTTTGAGAATGTGAATGGTCCTTTTTTAGCTCGTTAATTAGTGCGACTCTTGACGGGTCTATTTCATGCTAATCATAGTCTAATCCACACACCCTAATGACTCTTGAAATAAACAATCTTACAACTCAATTCCCCAGCCATAGAACTTCTCTCGTGCAATGCAATCCAATTTTTCCACCATCTCATCAGTCAAGTGATTCTTCCAATCTCCTACCTCACCTCGCCGGAAAAACGAGTTGTTCTCTTCGCCGGAGCTCAGCTTTCCACTGCGATTCACCTCCAAACCACTCAGATTATCAAAACTACACAACTTCAAGATCTCATCTATAACCCTACTAGCTTCCTCGTCTTGTGAAAGAGGACACCCTACAAAGTCAGCCAATCTCTTTAGCTGAAGTCTAGGTTGTTCCTTCATTTCCTCAAACTTCATGAAAAGCACCTTCTCAGGATTCTCCAGACTTGCTTTCCAATACCCCAAAACATGGTCCCAATATGGACCAAACAAACTCACACCTCTGCAAAACTTGTCAAATGATTCTTCAAGCCCGTTACGTTCCTTATCTTTTGATTTAAGCTTGTTTGTGAAATGCCAAAGCGAAACAAACGTGTCCTTGGGGTTCCTACACAAATACACAAGCTTAGATGACTTGTCATCCTTCATGGACTGAGGAAGCGAGACATAAGGCAAGTGAGTCGCAAAGAGCCTTGGCGTGGGGAGTGAGGACAAATCAGGAACCTTGTTTTCGAGGAAAA